>JAWZYU010000001.1:124000652-124600652 GCA_038380435.1 Ryuthela nishihirai | reverse complement strand
TTCCAAATTTCGGCAGACCGCTAAACATGTCTGCTAATAATATGGCCGATTCCGCCATAATGACTCCCGACATAGAAAGAGTAAAGGGTAGATTGAAAGATGTAATGATGGAAGCAAAAGTGCTAATGAATCTGCTTGATGATAATCGGGAGAAAAGGGGAACGACAACAACCCCTAAATTTGCTGACAATGCTACGTCAGTTCACCGACGAAGAAACTTTGAACGTAAGGTTCCATTTTCTGTTCCGTCAGAAGCAAGCGATAGAACAGAGTATTTTCAACCGCCACAACGACGATTTGCCAACCCATCCATTAACTATAGTCCTTATGTTAATTGGCCTTTACCTGAGATAAGGTTCGACGGTTCGAAACGTCCGTCATCGTGGACATTTGTCAAGTCCATGGAGGAGCACTTCCGTTTACATGAAGTGCCAAGCAATAAAAAAGTTGTTTTAGCAGTATCTTGCCTAATTGGATGTGCTAAGCAATGGTGGAATAACGTAGGATGTCGTCATGGCATAGAACTTTGGGAAGAATTTAAAAATGAAATCATGGACATATATCCGGCTTATAATGATTTTACAGAACTAGCTACAGAGTTGTTTTCACGAAGACAAAGGGAAAGAGATGACATAGAAAAATTCATATGGGGTACAGTAGAATTATACCAGCTGTACGATGCTGATGCCGCTGAAATTGATATTGTAAATTGCATATTGTCTCAATTACTTTTGCCCATCCGAGAATTCCTAGAAGTACGAAACATAAATTCAGTTTCCGAGTTAGTCAAATTGGCTCGGCAATACACTGCAAGAAGAGAATCTGCAGCAAATACACATAACCAACAATGGATGCCATTCCCGCCAAAGCAGCGATATCAGGTTGAGTCGCGTAGAATGACTCCCGCACGACCGCAATTTACACGGTCCCGACAATTTGCGCCGAACGCGCCTAGAACTATAGAATATGAACGAAGTAGAGACTTTTTGCCACGTCAAGCTTCGAACCATAACACTAGACCTAAAACTTTGGTTAAACAACCTCAATCTTTCACTTGTAACTTTTGTGGCCGACTGGGACATACTGAGAATTATTGCTATAAAAGGAATGAAAATTCGGGAAACTTTCATCGGGATCTTTGAAGCGAGAGGCCAAAGTTCCTCAAGAAAAGCCCTCTCATGAGTTATGCCTTGCCACTATGGCTTTACCTTTTGTTACTGATTGTCACGAAGTAACTAAAGTAACAGATCAAAACGATACAGAAGTCGATCTTCAGTTTGCTAAGGAACAAGTTTTCGACGATAATAATGACGAATGTCAATTGACAGTGCAGCCGCGGTCCCGTGGACTTTTTGACTTACCTTGTGGTCCAGAACAGATTATTTCAGAAGCACCTATAAAATGTCCCGTTAGTGCAAATAATGAGTGTTTAAATAACGAAGTTTGTGAAGTAGAAGAATCGTATGAGGAAGCCGTTTTTGAAAAGATTTTTAAAGTAGAAGTTTTAAAAGAAAGTAATAATAATGAAAATAATTTTGAGTCTGATTTAAGTGAAGAAAAAACCAACCAAGAAGTTGTGCCGACCGCAAGTATTCCTGACAAGTCTGGAGGTCCTCAACTATTAAAGCGTCATTTGGAGGCGGACACCAATAAGCCTAGAAAGTACGAGAAAAGGTTCTTCAAAAATCCGCACGGACCAACGAAAAGCCGACGAAACGACCAGAGCCTGCAGAGCGACAACCGGCAGCGAAGCAGCGAACATCGGGAAGATGACGTCACGAGAGAGATCTACAGCGACGACTTGACTTGAACGAGATCTTCAGTAACAACTTTACGTGAAGCCACCCAACGACGACGGAAAGATGTTATCGGAAACGACTAGATGATTTATCGCCACGGAGTGCCAACAATGAAATTTAAGTATATTTTTCTTTCACTTGGCACTTGATTGAGTTATAAAATGTTTTTTTCTGGAATAGATGAAGACGAAGAAGAAGCCTTATTGTGAATTATATAGTTAGCGATGTTTAATTTCTTGTTGAAACTTTAGAGTTCGATATTTATTTTTGAAAAGTGAAATTTTTGTAGTTCAAGTTTATACTGTGTGAACTGAATTTTTTTGCATTCTTGTTCATCGAGGTTCTAGTTATTGTATTTACGTGAGTTAAAATGTATTTTTGTAGATTTTTTTCAGCTGACTGATAGCTGAAAATTTTGTAAGTCGGTATTGGAAAGTTTAGAAATTGTAAAATGTTTCTGGATATGAATGAGAAGAGTGAAAGAGAATTAGTGATTTAAGAATTTGTATTGTAAAATAACGTGCATTCCAAAGTGAATTTATGTAAAAAAAAAAAAGGAGATTCATGCAAAAGTTATTGGATGAAATGTTATCATCGTATATTATAAATTATTTACACTCTTTTTTCTTTATTCTTAGATACGATTTATGTATATGTGTTTAAATCTGTTCAGTGTCATCAGTGATATTTATGTGTCAATGATACGTAATTTTTGTGGATGACATTGGCAGTATTTATTGGTATATATAGATGATGACCATGATGATGACTGCAGAATTTTGTTTTTTTTGTGTACCTTTTTGGAGCTGTCCCCAAATGGCCTAGTCTGATAACCGAGTTGTTACCAGCATAACTCCTTTGGGAGGGGGACGTTAGCTCTGAAGGGGGAGGTAACTAATGATTTTTTATTTCAGCTAGATCGCGATTTCTGTGAATAGGAGAAGAATTAGCGGATGATTACAATCCCGCTTGTTTGTAAATTTTGAATTTTCTTAGCTTTGCGTATTTGAATGTAATTAGGAGGAGATAACGGTGTTCGAATACCCGTTTTTTTATGTGATTTAGGTGAAGAATTAGCTTTCACGAATTTTTTATTGTGGTTAGGGGAAAAGCGGAAGTTATTACCCCGCTAACAACAAATGTAATGAATCACTTTTTCTTTTCATCTTTTTAACATTTATTAGACTTAGAAAGTTAGGAGTTGATTAACCTGTTTTTCTGTACAGTTCAAGATATGCCAATTTCGAGTTTGTATCAGAATGTGATACTAGTTAGACCGATGATGCTAGTATACAGTTAACTGTCACAGCCACTGGTACGTAAGTACACTAGGTTAGCTGTTAAATACACATTTTTGTTAGGAGGAAAAGGGAGGAGGTACCTTTGGTTGTGCTGGAAAATTGTGTCAAAGTAAGAATAGTTCATCATATCAAAATTTGCGCTAGCATACTTTTACTTATTTATGTTCAGCCATGTGTAAATGACGTAAGATGTGTCCTTTATTCAAAATTGCTCGTCAAAATTTGTTAGGTCAATCATTTTGACTCCCTTTGGAAGGGGGAGTTGTGATGCCCCATCGTTCACTTTTGCTTTACCTTAACCAGTTTTGTTTAATTTACGTTATATTTATCATTTTGGGGATTTTTATTTCCTTTTCGGCATCACAGCACTCGTTTTCAAGTTTCTAGGAGTTGCGTACGCGCAACTCCGAACTTCCGACCGTAACCGTTAAAGTGCATGCCAAGGACACGCCCCCTCTTGCGTCATAGCTTGCGTCCTTCGTCATTGTATGCAAATGTCTTTCCCGGCATGCGCCGGCCCATTGTCAAAACCGTGACCTGCGAGTCACTTGGAGCACTTGAGCACTTGAGAAGCACTGAGCACTTGAGAGTAGAGCACTTGAGAGCAGAGTTGTAGAGAGAGCAGAGAGATGTAGTAAGGTGCGTAGCACCGTGCGTGTAGCACAGAATTTAGTTTCTTCATTGATGTCTTGGTGAGTTAATTATTTTGGAAATAAATCTATTTTGTTTTGTTATAACCTTTTGAGTCTGTAGTTTTTTTATCTTGAGCAACACTAACTAAGGATCTTTTTATATTAACTCTTATTTTGTTAAGAATCATTTTTGACTCTTACTTATGAACGCTCGCTGGCATTTGAACCCTAAATCAACTTATTCTACATTTTGGCAATTTGTTAATTATTGCCTGGCGCCCGTCTAAGCTATCCGGAGCATAAAACTTTAAATATTTAGCATTTGTTTGGAGCGTCACAGTGAGTGTGGAACAGTGTTGTATTATTAAATTTCTTGCAAAGGAGAAGGTGAAACCTGCTGAAAATTTGCGAAGATTGAAAGCACAGTATGGGGATAAAATGCTGTCAAACGCAGGTGTCTACAATTGGTGCAACAAGTTTTCCAAGGATCGAGAAGGAGTAGCAAATGAACTGCATGAACATGTGTCGGTTACTGCTGTCACTGAAGTGAACACCAATAGTGTGCAACAGGCTATTTGGAAAACAGGAGGGTAAGGGTATGTGACATAGCTGTAACAGTCAACATCAGTGTTGGTAGTGTGGAAAAAATCATCCATGAGCATCTGCTGTTCAGAAAAACGTGTATGTTGGGTACCAAAGGCCTTGACATTATATTTATATTTGATAAGAAGTAGTTTCATGTCACCATTTGCACACAGCTTTTGCATCACTTTAAGTTTGAGGGATATGGATTTCTGCAGCAGATCGTGATCAGTGGTGAGACTTTGGTTCATTATTTTATTCCAGAAACCAAGTGAGCCAGCTGTGAATTGTGCCACAAGGGTTCCCCAAAGCCAAAGAAATTCGAGGCAGTGCCATCTGCTAAGAAAGCTAATGGCTACTGCATTCTGGGACGCAAATGGGATACTCCTGTTGCATTTCCTTGCACAGGAAGCAACAATGAATGCAGAGTATTATGCTACCCTTGTAAAAGAGAAACTTAACCCATCACCCACACGAAAAGGCCAGGGAATTTTTTGAAACGGGTCATCTTATTGCATGACAATGCTAGGCCTCACACAGCTCACGTGACAACACCAGCTGTGGTCAGCAAAAGTCAAAATGGGTTGAGAAATACTCAGCCATCCCCTCTACAGTCTTGACTTAGCTACAAGTGATTTTCACCTGTTCAGTCCACAAAAGGAACATTTAGGAGGGAAAAAATGCACTACAGATGAATAACTACAGGAGTGTCCTTTAGTGGCTACAACAGCAACCCAAATCTTTCTACATGGCTGGAATAGTGTTCCACAGAGATGAGACAAGTGCATTAATGTTGAGGGACAGTACCTAGAGAAGAGCCCATAGTTTGATAAATGTATTCCTATTCATTTCATTTGTACAAAAAAGGTCCAAGTCAACTTGAACCATCTTAGTAATTCAGGAGAAGGCTAAATTTCCATCCTTGCCTAATCATATGATAAAATATCAGACATGTTGCATTTAATAAACTTAACAGTTTGTACTCATTGAATTATTAGTTCAGAAAAAATCGTTATGTGAATCACCTGGGTTAAGTTCCAAGAGATAAGGCAATTTCTCTAATGAGTCTTCATATCTATAGCTACTGTCCGTTTCTCCCTTAGTTGGTTTAGGTTTCTTTTTCCTTTTTCTCGGTTGATAATCTGCTGGCCTTCTCCTCACATGGAATGTAAGTATACCTGCAAGATATTTAAATATTAAGTTGCAATAATAGTTTTTGGTAAAATTAATTTATTGTTCATAAAATGCTGTTGTATATTATTTATGTCAAAAGTAACCGGTAGAGTTGATATAACCATGGAAGTAGCATGTGCATAAACTTCTTGTAAAGAATAAAATTGTTCTTTTTTACTTTCTTATAAAGTACAGAAAAAATACTATAACTGAAAAAAAAATTTGCATTTTTGAATTAGAAGCACATTCCTGACCCACCATTACAAAGATTTCCACAATGTTATTTGTCTGTGTGGGGCTTCTAAGAACCTGAATAGTTAAACCTACTGAAATTTTACATTTAATATTTATGTATTTACTAATCAGATGAGTGTTCCTGTGAACAAAGATGAAGAAATTCAAAGAAAAAAAATTATAGGGAAATTCAAAAAATTAGAGTAAAGGCAAAGGACAAAATATTTTTCTTCCTTTCATGTACATTAAAAAAAAACATGCAATGAAATCAATAATACTCCAAAGGTGAAAACTAGTGCTCTTTTCCCTGGAAATATTTTATTAATTAATTATTTCTAGCTTTAGTGTAATAAACCATGCCAAAAAATTCACTCATCCCTGCTGAGTGGATTTCACCAGTCCTGCTAGTGAATATAAATTTTATGATAAAATTTGGATACTTGGCCATAGAGCAATTTTCAAGAAACTGGCTTTAACAGTTTTCATAAAATTTTAGCTATGTAGAGAGGGTACAGTCCGTTGTACTACAGTATAAATTGTATTTATACAGTACACTAAAACAAAGTTTATCATTTGATAATATTGCATTTTAGAGCACCACACTTTACATTTAGACAATATAGATTCAATTAAAGAGCATGGACAGAAACAATAGCTCTTTATTACTTCCAATACAAATAAAACAACTTACATTATTAATAAATAAATAAATAAATACCCCCTCAAGCAGCTGCTTGCCACAGAGGTCTGACAGGAGCCTGTCAGTTTACATACAATATTACTAAAATAACAATAATAAAATTATTCAGACTTGATGAAGCATTTATATTAACTTTAAAAGTGGCAATGTAAATAAAACCTATTTATAGAATACACCTGCAGATTTAATAGGATATTACCCCAGTAAGAAGTTCATTCTTTAAAAAGCAGATATTTAGTAGAAAAATACAGTTCAATAGAGCCTAACATCAAATATTGATACATTTACTTCAAATTACTATTGGATGAATATTTGGACTTATAATTTCACTCTAGTAAATGATGCTATCTGTTGTTAGTGAAACATATTTCTGGAGGAAAATATGCCTTTTACAACTGTCAGAAAATCAACAGTTGCATTTTAAGAACTACCTCAGTTGTTGAAAATTCAACAACTGCCACTTCTACGGTTAAAAAATATTGTTATTAATCTCCCCAGAAATGAGTGATGCTATAAGTGTTGTAACATTATAATTTGTGGCTTTTCCAAAAAAAAATATTACATTTCTCACACTTTGGAAAGTAAACATCAAAACCAATGATTATGTATATGCAACACAAGTGGGCCATTAATTTTGAAAACTGTTATTGGGTAATGGCTCCCAACCTGGCATTAAGTTAGTGTCCTTACTAGTCTTAATAACTGTGGTTATATTCTATTTATATCTGTAAGTGTATTCTATATGCTCTCATATACCAATTTCTGTCCTAGTTCCCAGTGAACATTTTGACTACAAAACTATATCTGCACTGATTAACAATCTATGCATACTCAAAAGTATGTGCACCTCAGTAGGCAAAATGGCCAAGTCACAAGGACCCCAAGGGTTCAGAGAAGGTTGGGGAATGGGATCCAACGGACAGCTTTTAAGGGGCAGATGGAAACCTTCCATCAAGGCAATTCAGCATGTTCTTTAAGAGCAGAAAACATTCGACAACTGCCACTTCTCAGAAAATGGTTAAAAATATTATTATCATTAAAGATCTCCTCAGGATATGAGTGATGGTATAAATGCTGTAACAATATTATTTGTGGCTTTTGCAAAATAAAAAAAAAATCCCTATATTTCTCACTCTGGAAAGTAAATATCAAAACCAATCCTGCACATGGGATCATGACTTTATATCACATCTAATAGGCAGTGGTCTTTCAGAGGCCAATGGTGTCTTCTTTCTCACTGAGGGCAGGGTGGTGATTAGCAGAAGCTATGTGGGTACGAACCTATGGCCACTATATCAAGAGGTGGTATGCTCATATCATCACCCACTCCAAGCTCAAGGCAATTTTCCCTCTAATCATCTAAATGTAAGAATGACAATCATGATCTTTCAACTTATTTAGTCCTTCCATATTCCTTTAATAGTCTAAAAATGTAAAATTTTGAAAAATTACCATTAAGTTCACAATGAAATTTAAAAAAAATTTAATATTTTGTTTAATCATAGTAGAAGTTCTTGAAATAATTTATTTTTAAACTATGGCTGAAAAATGAAACATGACTTCATGGAGATAACAAAGTGCCAGCAATTACTATGTATAACAAAGTGCCAGCAATTATTATTAAAGTGCCAGCAATTACTACAATTGTGTACATTCTCATGTCTGAATGCTAATAAATATCTATTTTGTGCAAAAAAATAAGCTTAACTCAAGGTGATATATATCAAATAAGGTTTGGTTCTGTATGCCCAATTGTATCTAAAAGGAACCAGTAACAGAAAAAAATAAGGGCAACACAATTACTTTTCGTTATATGATTCAGTAACAATAACAGTTAACTGAGAGCAGCAAAATTTTGTTTATCATTCAATAACAGCAACACTTAGCTATGTTAATGAAAATGGTGAGGAAAAGACTGAGCAGCACATTAATTCTGTGAACAGTGTGTAAAAATTTAGTAGCAACTCTGGTAATTAGTAAATTATATACAGTAAAATATCAATATAATGAATGCCAGAATAATGGTATATTCAGTAAACCATTTTTTTTCCAACCCCAGCCAATTTACTATGTATCCCTAAGTAAAAATGTTTCATTTTAACAAATACCAGAATGACAAAAATATTAGTTTAATGAAATAAAAGTTTATCCCTATACAAAAAATATACAGTAAACCCCCAGTTATTAGGTACTCAAGTATCTGAAATTCTCATTCCACCAGCATAAATTTCAAACTGAATTTGAACTTAGTATGGCAAATTTAAATGTATCAGGTAATTAAATAAGTTTGTGCAGTTTTTCAATGTTATCATTTCAACGAAAAGTATGTAAGCACAATTGCAAGTGATGATGTGCATGTGTCAATACACAGTCGAAAGCATGTGGCATGCTGAGTCAGCTGATGTGTAGCAAGCATGAAAAGTGTTCAGTGAAATTGGGAAGGGTGACAAAACATGTCTGCATCGAATACAGTTATTCAAGCATGCTTACTCTATGAGTTTAAACTGAGAACTAAAGTGGCACAAGTGGCCGTAAGATATGTGCTGCAGATTTTTGGAGAGAACACAGTGAGCGAACAGACAGCCCAAAAGTGATTCAGAAAATTTGAGTCAGATGATGAGACACTTGAAGATGCACCCAGCAAGGGAAGACTGACCATCATTGATGACAATGAACTGAAGGCCAATATCAAGTTAGATTCACATCAAATGTGCCAAGAGCTTGTAGAAAAGTTTCGTGTCAGTGATGAAATGAGTCATGATGGAACCATTCGTTTGCATTGACATTGCCTAGGAAAAGTCTGGAAGATAAGCAAATAGATTTCACATGAACTGACTGCCGACAACAAACTCCACTGGCTTACAATCTGTTCATCGCTGCTTTCACACTATAAGAATGAGCCATTATTGGACAGGTTGTTGACATCGTATGAAAAATGGATTGTCTATTAGGAATGCCAAACATTCATATCATTAGTTGTCATCCAGTGAACCTGTACTGCACACACTAAAGCCCAGGATCCACCACCAACAGAAAATTTTGTTGTGTCTGGTAGAATACAGCTAGTATCGTCCATTATCAGCTTCTTGCCAATGGTCAAACAATCATTGCAAAGACATCTACTCAGCACAGCTACAATGGGTTGTAGATGCACTCCAAAAACACCCTGCATTTGTTCACTGCAAAGGCATTGTGGTCTTCAGGACAATGCTCACCCTCACACAGCATGAGTGACCTGAAATAAGCTCCATACCTCAGTTGGGAAATTCTACCTCACCCTCCATATTCCTCAAACATCACACCACCGACTGACATCTTTCCTTGGCACTGGACAATCATATACGCAACCAACAATTTCAAAAACCAAAAAGCATCGGGAGTTCTACCAGAATGGCATTTACAAGCTTGTATCTATTACAAACTCTTTGGGAAAGGCTATAGATTATTCTGGTGCTTATTCTCCTGAATACCTTTATTCACTTTTTACGTATGGTTTAAATTTACCCTCAAAAACTGCACAAAAACCTTTGGTTACCTGATACATGGTAGTTCTTCCAGATGCCACTGGCATAACCTTTCATGCATTGTTATATTCTTGCTATGCATGCTAGTTCCATTACAGCCATTAGAGTAGCAGTTAGTAGAATTTCTTAAATGCATGGATTTCAACATTCATTAAGTGTGAAAATATGTATAAAAATCAATTACAGTTTGGATATTTACATTAAGGTCATCATACATCATTTTAATTATCATTGTTTTCAACTGCATTTTTATTTCAACTAAGACTAGAATATACAATTGGTACTTATTTGGTTTCTATAAAAATATTTCTCATGCAACCAGCAGATTCATCTAAACCAGCAACCCCCATAAATGCCAAGATAACTGGGGGTTTATTTTAATCAGTAGAATGAAATTTAAAAAAAAAAAAGAAAATCCTTCAATGTGTACAATGTACATTTTAACAACTGGCATGCTGCAAGGATTTAAATGCTATGAAATATCTAAGCAATCACCAACAATGGTAATCAGAGCACTATGAATTATGTATTATCAAGGCTGGATCTAGGCCAAGACCATGGCCTTTGAGAATGCTCTAAGGGTAAAAGAAACAAAAAAAATATTAAACTAGTATATAATTATTTCACGAAGTTTTCAAGAAATTTTTTTAGACCTCTAAAACATAGGGGGAAATGTTATACTATAATTCCAGCCTCTTGGCCACCATTTTTACTTTTTTTTTCCTGCTTGAGTTCCTGCTTGAGTTTTTTATAGATCCAGGCTTGTGTGCTGTTGTATAGTGTTAGCACACATTTTTGCCAATCTCACTACCTGTGACATAAATCTATCATATATAGAGAGTTTCTATTCTTTGGCATAAATACTCTCTATATATTTATGCTTTAAAAGCAGTATTGCCCCATTATCCTAGCAAGATAGCAGTATTGCCCCATTATCCTAGCAAGATGGGATTTTCAAACTAGATCTACAAGATTCTGATGGTACTGCAACAATAGCATCAGTAAAAAAATTTTCAAAGCATTTCCAATCCACATTTTTTATTTTACCATAAATTAAAGTTAGTGTTATATTTATTTGTTATTATTATTGTTTTAATTGTTTGTTAATTAGTTTAGTTTCATTATTAGCATCCAATATTGCATAACATTTTTGCCATTTCACAATGTACATCATAATGATTATTTTATAGTATGTAATTATCATAGTACTTGCTTTTTATTGCATTTCAGTATAATGAATATATTTCGATCACCAGCTCTATTCTATTATATTGACATTTCACTGTATTACGCTGCAGAAAACACACATAAAAAAGAATGTGCATTAGCTTGTTTTTTGTTAATTAAAAATCATTTTTAACCTTTAATATTTTAACCGCTTACTTTTTGTCAATGCTAACTAGGATTTCCAAATATCCCGATTTTTTTGCAACCACAGTTATCAGACAGAAATTTTTTTTATATTCAGTGAATATCAATCAACCATTAAGTGAAAAGCATTTATACATAAATGATTCAAACAGACAATTCGATAAAAATGTTTCATTTATTTAGTCAGTTTATCATGACACCAGCCCCATTCAAAAGATTCTTAAATAAATTCTAACAGATTTAATGGCTCTTTAACCATAATTCTTCAAAAAAAATGTCTAATTGGTCCAAAATTTCTTTACTGGGGTCCTTGGGCAAACCCATATTACATTTGAAAATCATACTTTTATAATAGAATCAGGAATAAAATTTCAAAAGTGATTTTTCTTACTATTCTTACTTTTTCCCCCTTTAATCTAACTGGTTGGGACTCATTATAAATACCCAAACACTTGGCCCCTAGTCTCCCAAATTTCTCCCACAGATATTCTTCATGCTACATAAGAATTTCTAGCTGAAATAGAGCCAGATATATACAGTTTAAGACAGCATTTTTTACTTCTTGTGCTGCTAGGAGACAAATTTGATTCCAGTCCATCCAATTTTATTGGACAATGGGCTCACAAATTAATAATATGAAACTTACATGCTTTATTCGCATAGAGTGTGTATACGCAATATTTTTCATAGAGTTGTTAACGTTTACCTAAAAATCAGAAAAGGATATCCAAAAATTTCACTCCAGATATCAGATGCAGATGTAAGAACCCATTATTCACAGATACAGGTAATGGGTATATTCATTTCAGAAACTCTAATGATAATGGCTAGCTTCTGGTATTAAATTCCAGTTTCTTTGATAGCTGTAACTTCCCCAAACTTTCAGACTTCACTTTAAACTGTTTAAATAGTGGAATATTTTCATATTTTATCAGTTGAGTTAATATTATAAAAATCAAGTAAGTCTTACCAAGAAGATAGATTAAAATGCTTTAACATGAGAAGTTAATGAATTGATTTTGTGATAACATTTACAAGAAGGAAATTTTTTACAGTTAAAGTTAAAAATTCACAGTTAAGCAATTTAAACTTAGCAGTTAATACTTTTACTCCTTGGGGTTCAAAATTAGTTGGTCTAACATCTTGCAGGTTTAACCATTGCAATACATTGGGGACCACATTTTTTGTTTAAAAAATCTCTTAATTATGAAATAGAGATAAAAAAAAACTTGCATTATGTAAAGAAAAAATATTAGATATGAAGGTCTCTTTTGAAAAACTTTGCATAAAATTCTAATTTTTCTTTTTTACTAAAAAATTAAAATTTGTGTAAAATTCTCACGAATTTAATGTTTCTATAATAAAATAAAACAATACAAGAAAATGTAAAAAAAATTATTTAAACTTCTTGCAATATTCATAAAATTCCTGAAATACAGAGCAATGCTTGCAGCATATTATGGTTGTGTTAGTTAGCAGTCTCTACATACTCCTCTATCCAGCAATTATCATACTGAGTTTCACATTACAAAAAAAAATATGTACTGCCATCTAATAACAAAAAAAACTAGATATTTTGATTCAGAAAACCAGAGGTGTAAAGCCATAATTTTATTTTGAAAAAGCTACAAAATACTCATAATTTAAGCTTTTTTCATTTTTTTTAATCACTAAAAGTTATTGGTACAATGAGCGGATGTTAATAACAAGTGATAATGGAATCACTATTTACACTGCTCAGAGAGAAAGTGTTAAATAATTAAAATTAGAAATTGACACATTTACAATAAACTACTAGGCAGTTATATTTTTTTCAAATTCTACAAACAGATAATACTACTATATACAATTACAGAATTTTTATTACAATAGCCATTTATAAAAGCTGGAAAAATATTTAAAATCTTTCTGACAAATAAATCACTAAACAACTTTAGTTTTCCAACACAAAATAGAGCAGCAAAAATGAACACAAGTGCAACTAACTCCACATAACTTATACAGACACACATATTATATAATTATATTACAAGGAATTAATCAAGATTTTAAAATATCAGAAAATGATTAATAATTGCAATGTGTAAGTTTAACAGTTAAATAATTTAAACAGTTAAATAATTTAAACAGTTAATACTGGATAATAATTAGGGAATATACCACCTCATTATAAGGAACTGAGTTTTCAAACAGAAGACAGCTGCAGTAGCATATCTTTTGCTAACATACTATCCTATTAGCCAATCTATGTGTAATTTGGTCAACTTTGGACAAGGCAGACATCTATTACATACAAGTAACAATTTAATAATGATTTGTTACTAGCCTTAACATTATACTGTAAGTTGGAAATTATTATACTGACTATAATTTCAACGTACAGATAGGCAAACTGTTTACCTTTATGGCTTATTTTGGTAACAGCAGGTGCCCATTTGGCCATACATCAGATATTTGTTGATTTGATGTTAGATGGTAACATAAAATTGAAATCAGCTTGCTTGCTAGTGCTAACAGGTAGTTTTTAGCCACAGTTCTACAACCAATTTGTGGTAGTTTGAAGGAATGTCCATTGGCATTAGATGAAATACCAGTAGTTACTGTCTGCTGTAAGATGGTCCATGAAAAAACTGTTGAGATTTATCTTTGAAAAACTTCCTGCTCTGCTCTTGTCAGTAGGGGGTATTAATGGGCTTGGAAAGACTGTTATCCTCTGGATGCGACACTAAGCCTATGTCCCCATATGCAGGAGAGTCATACCCTGTGCACATTCAAGAATATGCTGGATAGCCTTGACAGGAGGCTACAACCTGTCTCCCAACCAGCTGTCAAGTGAGTCCCCTCCCCCAACCTTCTCTGAGCCTTTGGGGTCCTTGTGACCTGACCATTTAAGCCCATTGTGTACAAAAAAATGCCACTCAGAAGTAAAACACCCGAACTCTGTTTGGAAACTCAGTTCCTCATAATGAGATAATATATCCCCCGACTATTATATAGTGTAACTGTTGAAATTATTTAACTATTAAAACATACACTACTTATATTTCACCTACCTCTTCCTCTGTTATGCTGATGCTCTATAGTCAAAGGACAATCATCATCATCTAAAATATATTCTCGAATGCCACCTCCACTTTGAAAATCATGAACTCCATCACCTGATGCTTGTGGAATGATTACTTGGACCAGACAATATTGAGAAGGGTCCTCTTTATCATATCCATATTTTTCTAAAATTTCTTTAACTACATAAGCAGCAGTGTCCTTCATTGATAACAGAAGAGTCTTATAAGGCACATCTTTATTGAGAGATTCTCCAAATATGCGCAAAGTGCCACCTGTCAATAGTTTAACATTATGTTTGAGAAAAAGTTAAAAAATTAACTTTCATTTTGCAGCTTATTAATTTAAAATCAAACAAAACAGGAAATATTACTAACCAAAGTTAAAACATGCAAATTATGTTTTCACTATGAACAGCTAAAAGTATGTCCATTACTAAAGTACTTAAGTCACTATCATATTATTTGAAAATGATGCTTATACAGAGTTATTATAAAAGAATACTCATATTTAATAGGATTATATTTTATTAAATAATTAAATATAAAAGCAAACATTAATTAATAGATTCTGAAAAAAATTCATCTTTCCAGATTCATGCCAGAGAGCGCTCTGGCATGAATCTGGAGAGATGTGGGTTCGATTCCCGCCGCCGCGATGAATTTTTTTTTCAGAATCTATTAATTCGTGTTTGATGTCTATCTTAACAGGGAATACTGTGCATTCACTTTGGATTGATTTTTAATAATAAAAGCAATTGTGTGCTCAAAATGTCAAGCAATTCTAAAATCCTCTTTTTATTATGGTATGCAATTAGTATTACATGGTAGCATCAGTATTGCAGGTAATGTCAATGCCAAATTTCTAAATCACCAGATTGGTAGAGGTGGATTAATCAAAAGCCCCAATTTGAGACCATTGGCCTTTTTTGGGGAGTGAGGTTGGGGGGGGGGATACATTAGAAACATTGTTCATTTAACATTTTTTTTTAACTTACAGCATTTAAAAAAAAAGTATCACTGCAGCTGTTGCAAGCATTACACAAGACATGATGAATAAGTATGGACAGAAGATGAATATCACACCACCAATGACACCAGCATTGAAATCTATTGAACACAAAGCTAAACTTTGAGTTTCTTGCCTTTTTCTAAACACAATTATTGTTGTTAATTATTTAATAAAATATGTACTTCAAAATATAGATATTCTTTTGTAAGGAGCTTCAAGTAACAAATGTCCTTCCTGAATTTTGTCATATGTACTACAGCAGGTATAGACAATTTTTGTTAACATAGGCCACATTACAACTGTGGAATTTGTAAGCAGGCTGTACTAGAGGGATTAGAAGGGGGTGCAATACATATAGAAATAAACACTTTTTTTATATGTTGACTAATTATTACAAAAATATTTATATGGATATCTTTATGATTATTTATATCTAAAATAAAAAAATAATAATTGAATAAATGAAAAAAATACCAAAATTCTTACATATGCACAAATAAAAACAAAATTTTATCTAAAAATATTAATGAGATTTGATCTTTTTTTCAATATTTTTGCTAATTTTAGTAATATCCACTGCAAAGCCAATAAAAGTAGTCCTTAGTGTTGAATGCAAATGTTTATCTGTCATTTGTGATCAAATTTTGCTTTTGATAAAATTCATTTGAGAGAATGTCCACAAATATTGGTGCTAGCAAACACTTATCATTCTGGCCAAGAATTGTTTGAGAAGAGAAAACGTAGAATTTGTAAGTCCTGCAAAATATTGCACTAGTTCCACAGATTTAAATGATTTGCAACATATTTTTCATCCATAAATCTAATTTTTTGGAAAATTCTTTTATATTATTACTTAAAGAGCATATATGCATGATCAATTTTGGTAAAAAAAATTTAATTTTTTTACCAATATTTTGCTCATGGGACAATTTTATGTTATAAAGCCCATATGATCCAGGGCACTGAAGAAATTACGTAAGCCGATGTTGCCAACCCCGGCATTACAGAATGTTAATGAGAACTTTTTATGTAATCACGTGAAATATGAACAAGGATTGTGCTTTTATATTTCCTAAGAGAAAATTTTGATTTAAAAACTATGCAAGGCGAATAATGCATGAGCACTATTTTTATTAGGCTTACTAGCTACAGAGATATTAAGATATCTGTCTATGAGCAATAAATATTTCAAGTTTATTATTATGATTAAATTGGATAGAATTTCAAAATGCAATTAAAAATGTTAAAATGAATAACATTTATAAGCAGTCTTCACTAAATGTATCTCTATATCTTGATACATCCACTGATAAAGCTATTGATTCTACTGAGAAAACAAAGTTGCTTGTCAAGATCAGACCTCAAGTGCTGGAGAAAGCATGGAAATTCTGCAATTTATTACGGCAAATAATTATTTTTAAGTGCATGCAAAATAATCATTTACCAAGTCCATGGAACCCAGTGGTGTGTCTCCTGCCAAATTTTCAGTCATTGTATTATGACATTTCAAATAAAATGTTCGTCAGTAACACTAATGGTAACCTAATGAGCATGTGATGAGCATTTCTATATAGAGATGTGTTTCAAATCTGACCATTTACTAATGCTGAATCTTTTAAAGCAATCTCAATTCTGTCCTACCAATGTTACAGTTGTTAAGGTGAAGTTCATAGTATTCATAATAAATAGTAGATAAAATATAGTTTTAAAACTGAAATCAAAAGGGAATGAATGGGCTTTGCTTCATTATAGCTGTAATTTAGTGTTACTATGTTATAAATGGGTCTGGTTGCATAATTTGATAAGGAAAATTGAAGCATATAAAATGAACTTTGATTTTTGCTATTTTGTTACTTTTAAAACTGCTTATTTCTAAAACAATACTTTAACTTTTTTAGATTGTTAAAGATATGGTTAATCAGATATGGTTAAAACTGATGACCCATAATGAATGATGTTATCAGGAGGTCATGGGTTTGTATCCCACCTGGGTCAAGATAATTTTTTCTCTAAAACTGATATCAACATTAAATTAAGAGTGATACTTTCCTTGACAGAAAATAACAAATTTATCTCTAAATGGTAAACACACTAATCAGCTAAATGGTAAACACACTAATACACTCAAGAAACAAGCAACTAATAGATATAATATAATATGATGCAAAACACATTATGACATGGTTTAGGTTCAGACTAGGATTCTTAAGAGACTGATCTATTTAAGTTCACATGACCTATGGTGCAAAATGTTTAAGCTGCATATTTTGAAATAAGTGCATCAGTCATTTTTAAACAATTGACATGCAAGTAGGCCATGGCCCAAAGACAAAAAAATTAAGAAAAAAATTACAAAAGATTCAGAAATTAAAAAAATTTTAAACCTCTAAAGTTAATTATAAAAGGATTAATTTTCATTCTGTTGGATAATATTTTAACAATTGAACAAGTTCATTTTATATTTAAATATGAATGACAGATTTTGCAAGCAACATCACTGTCAATTCACTAACTTTACTAACTTCTACTCAACTTCAGTAAATTTCCCAAGACAACAAGATAAACACATTTAATATTGCTTCACACTAATCTAACTTTTTTTTTTTTACAATACACTAAAAACATTAATAAAAGCAGACAAACCAGCATCAGTTCCACCTTCTTGACGAAACTGTTGCAATTTTTTTTCTAGCTTTTGTTGTCGCCTCCGGCGCATTACTGCTTCAGGATTAGATATGGATCGAGTAAAACTTGTTTCTGGAAGTTCAGAATATAACTGTTCTGCAATACCATCCTTTTTGCTCTCCTCTGCAGCCTGAAAAAAACATTAATTTAAAAATAAATTCATTTAATGTAAAATTTATTTAAACTTTGTGCAAAAATATTCACATCAATTCACAATAATTCATCAAACTTTAACAAACCAAGGGGGCAGGGGTGGCTCAGTTGGTAGCATGCCAGGCTTGTAATCTGTAGTTCCCAGGTTCGAGTCCCAGCTGGGTCAGCGTTGAGATTTATCTCCACAAAATTCCCCACCTTGCCCACATTCACTAGGGGACACCGATGGCCTTGGAAGGCCACCGTTCGTCGGATGGGACATTAAGCCATGGCCCCCATGTGTGGGAGAGCCATATCCTGTGCACATTAAAGAACACGCTGGATGGCCTTGATGGGAAGCTACCATCTGTCTCCCAACAGCTGTTCCAGTGGATCCCCTCCCCCAATCTTCTCTGAGCCTTCGGGGTCCTTGTGACCTGGCCATTTAGCCCATTGTGTGCAAAAAAGTGCCGCTCAGAGGTAAAACAACCCAACCCAAAAAACCAAATTCCATAAATACATGATCTAGTTTTGCTGTGAATATGAATAAACATGTTAAAACACACATCCTTCATAACATCTCAATCTCTCATGATATTCAATGCATCATAACAAAATTAGATACCAAAAAACTTTCACTTGCGTTCAAACATTGTGAAGTGGTAATAACACTTGGATGAAAATTATCCAAACTGTGGAAGTAGTTTTGCTTTTGAGATTAAATGTTTTCTTAGTCTGCTATCAGAAACTTTGCAAAATAAAAAAATATGCTGCCAAAAACACATTTGAAAAATTTCTTTCATCTAAAAACCATTAAAACCTATTGTACATCTTACATCAAAAAGTTAGACTAAAGATATGGAAGTGGGGCAAAAACATTAATGATCTTTCACCAACTTTCAACAATTGACAGCTGCCAGCTACCGTCAATGCCACTATCCAATTGCTATTCATTGCTTAACTTGTCAGAAACAAGATTTATTAACTAACTGTCAAGATGAACTAACAATAATTTTTGATAAATAAGCAATTTCCATTAAATCATATTATATTTATTCTATATGTGTACTATATAGAGAGCAGTGCTTCTCAAACTTTCTGATGTGGCAGACTGGCAATTCTTACATGATGGGGAGCAAGGGTCTGGACTGGCAGGAAACTCTGCTTTTGAGATCTGTTGGCTGCACATACACCTGGAGCTTCTGGCTACTTATTGCCTCAAGAAACAAGTATATTCATATGCATGATGCTTTCCTCACCACACACAATTCCATACACTGCTGGGATCCTGGTGTAGGGTGCCATCTCTCATGACAGTCAGTCATCTCTTATTCTCTACCCTGTGGTCTTATCACTCCTGCAGTGCATGCCAAATGCCACATTCTATCCCGATAATGCCAGACCACAAACACCACACATGTTGCCTAAAGTGTCTGCAAGTCATTTCCATGCTATCATGGAGAGCCTAGAAACTGAATCTCCAATTGATCACATCTGGGATGTCATCTAATGAAGTCTAAGAACAGAACTGACTCCAACACATAATGTGACTGATCTTCAGGTGCAAGTGCAGCAAATCTGGAGAATCATAGACCAGAACATTATTAAGAACCTTTATGACACACTCCCTGCTTGTATTAGTGTTTGTATTGCCACAAAAGGTGGTCACACCTCATATTAATATTTGTCTCACTAAAAAGGCTTCAAATGTGATCTGTTACTTGCATTACTGCCTTTTAGCATGTCACTTTATATCATACACATGACATTCCTTCTGGGTGGGGCAATGTTTTTGATGAGGAGTGTAAAGCAATAATAAAACTCCATTAGGTTTGCTATAACAGGTTGCCTATACATAAAAAAAAATATTTTCTCAAGCAGCTATTTGCCACAAAGGTCTGAAAGGAGCCTGTCAGTTTATACACCATAGTAGGTCTGTGATGAAGGAAAGACCTCAGCAGAAAAACAACACAAATACCCATGCCTTACCTGGGGCTCAAACCCATGTCTTTTGACCAGCAGCCAATCGTGCTAACCACTCGGTCACGAGACAGCTATATTAAAAAACTAAGTGGTATTTATTTTATTGCTTTTACATAATAATTCTTTACTAATATCTCATTTATTTTATTGCTTTTACATAATAATTCTTTGCTAATATCTCATTTATTATATTACTGAAATTCAGTGGCAATTCAGTGGCATCAATGACAATTCTTTGAAAATCTTTGAAAATTAAGTACAATATTATCCCTTCCATTTCAAAGTACTCAAAATATGTAGAACTAGGGAGAACAATTAATTATGACATTATTTCAAAATATTCATGCTTCAAAAAAATATATTGCATACACTTACACATTAAAATCACTGTCTGTAACATAAAAAAAATATCCATTCAGCTGAGATTCAATTCTCAACAGATAGCATGTGTCAGGCCAAAGCCGTCTGAAGAGAAAGCCTGATGTCACGTGACTAAATGACGTCAAAAGTGGGGGCCGTGCATCGCATCATAGCTTGAGCCAGTGGATCTGATTCATTTCTAATTCGATGTGTATGTTATTTAAATGATTTCATTTCCTATACTGAATTGAATCAAATATCAATTATAAAGGAAATTATTATAAATGTGGCGAAGCATTTCATTCTTGTAGGAAATATTTTATTTTCATAGACATGAAAACACCCTCATTTCTCAATGGCAAAAATATTCAATAAACATATTATCTGAAAATAGTTACACATATTTTTTATTAATTACATTTCATTGTAAATGGTATTATACGAAAGTGGAATTTTAAAGCATAACTTTATTGATTTTTTTAAAAATTTTGTAAAAATTTTTGAAACGAAATATATGAGCTACATTTGCAAACATATTGGAAGAGATAAATATCTATTCTCAGGTTAACAAAATATATACATACTAACTTCAGATAGGGCTTTAAAATTCCACTTTCGTATAATACCATTTACAATTAAATATAATTAATAAAACATGTGTAATTATTTTCAGATATGTTTATTGAATATTTTTGCCATTGAGAAATGAGGGTGTTTTCATGTCTATGAAAATAAAATATTTTCTACAAGATTGAAATTCTTCGCCACATTTATGATAATTTGCTTTATAAATAAAAAATAAATAAATACCCCCTCAAGCAGCTGCTTGCCACAGAGGTCTGACAGGAGCCTGTCAGTTTATATGCCACAGTAGAAGGTCTGAGAGGATGGCAAGACCTCAGCAGAAAAACGACATATACATCCATGCCTTACCCGGGGCTCGAACCCAGGTCCCTTAGGTCAGTAGCCAAAATTGATATTTAATTCAATTCAGTATAGGAAATGAAATCATTTAATAAATAACACACACATTGAATTGGAAATGAATCAGATCCGCTGGCTCAAGCTATGATGTGATGCACAGCCCAGCTTTTGACATCATTAGTCGCACGACATCAGGCTTTCTCTTCAGATGGCTTTGGTCAGGCTGAGAGGGACATTTTTATGGATTTCCATGAACTCAGTAATATAATAAATGAGATATTAGCAGAGCTATAATATAATAAATGATTCCACTGAATTCAGTAGTATAATAAATGGGATATTAGCAAAGAGTTATTTAATGGAAGACATTTTTTATTATTTCCAGACTGACTGAGATGAATCCAAATGATGAAAATGTTAACTATTTTCTGACATGTAAAGGGTTGTTAAGGGTATCTCCTATCTCTCATTAATCAAATGTGTCTCAGCCAATAATAGTATTTTCTATATGTTAAAAGAAACAAAGGTTACAATTTTAGGATGTAAAAGTATGTCAACTCTAAGTTTTTACAAGATTTTACCAAATCATCTACTAATTTAAAACATTTCTAATGTTTCAACACATTTAACACTTTTTAATGCTGTATTGTAAGATTTCTTACTTTCAGCTTTTCTTTCTTCTCTCGTTTCTTTTTCTCTTTTTTCTCACGTTTTGACAATTTTCTTTTGAAATGATCATTGTCATAGGCATCCATACTTGATATCTGTTAAGAGAATATTTCTTTCAATTTTAAATTACAATGTATAGTAAAAACTATCTAATCTTCAACTTTTTAAACATTCTTTGCATTTTTATATTTAAATGTATATGTACGATACATATATATTTCCCTGCTTCTCTTATTAATGTATTACTAAATTACATTTATTTCTTCTTACTTTTATTTATAATTATTAATAGCCAGGAAGTCAATGCATTGCAAATTTTTGAAAGTCCAGTCAAGGAAAATTATATTTTCATTAATCTTATTTTTCCAAATATTAAAATATAGAAATAATTAATATCCTAAAAAATTACCAGAATGCTAAATAACAGAATGGTTAAAGTAAATAGTAACAGATATTAAAGTAAGAAATTTTCTGTCACACAGTAATATTTAGATGTTCCAGATCCTGGGCAACCTCTGATGCTGTGTTACTACTTTATCTATGAAGGCCAAAACATTTAGAACAAATGTTGTTAATTTTTTTTTTCCTTTGAATGCAATGTTTTCAAAACTCTTAATTTTGTGCTAATGTCATTATTGCACCCAATACTTAGTTGCATGACTGGAAATTTAGGCTCAAATAAGTTTAAATGTGTTATTTCTGGTCAAAGAAATATTGGAATTTTGTGAAAGGGCATTTACAACAATACTAAACATTAATGGCACTCAGTGCATACCTGAGTTTGGAAAGGTTTTGACTTACCATATGATGATGAGCTGCACAGAAGTGGGCATGGGACTTCAAATTTGCACATGCTCAAATATGAAGATCATGCGTGTCTTTTTTGTTTTCAAAATTGTGAGATTCAGACACTGATAGAAAAGGTTTGAACCCCCAAAATGCCTTTGTAGATATGCCCCTGATGCCACTTCTTTCATTTTGCTATGGTTGACAAACAATGGATACTGACATGATGCTGTGTCTGCACTTGTGGACATACTATAGACAGTTATTCTTTTAACCATGTTGCCCATATACATAATAATAGATTAGTGAATAGGGTTATGAACAGTGTGCCTAAAGGCCTCAGAAAGAGGGGGAGACCTAGAATGCAATGGGCAGACAATGTCAAACAGGACCTATTTAGAATTGGTGTATGGTGGCCATATGCAGCAGATGTAGCTCAGGATAGATATCTTTGGAGAACTAAATTGTACAATATGGTTGGACTCTGTAGCCCATGGTTACTTGAGGATGATGATGAGACACTCTATGCTAAACATATCTAATAATCTGCCTAGGTGAAGAATTTTGCATAGCCTTATACTTCTTAAAAATATTACTTTATCTTCTCAAAAAGATATTCATCAATAAATGTTTAATTCTATTATGCTCAACTACATAAAGAACTTTACCAGGAACAAAAAGTAGACTTCTGCCTCTTCAATTATCACAATAACTTTCAGTCATTTTCTTTGAAAGTAAGAATGATTATACCTATATTAAAATTTGAAAAACAAATGAGAAAAGAGATCAAAATTTAAATGTTTTTCTCCCTTTACATGCATCAAAATTGGCATTCTATGGTATTTCTAAAGCAATTCTTTTAAATAAATATTCAGTGGAAAATTTTTTTGCCGACATACAGGATTTCAACCCGCATCTCTCCAGAAACATGCCAGAGTATTCTTCCAGTTGAACTAATGCCAGCTCGTCTTTTTTCCGCTAATTTTAAGACTTAACTCTATCATGGAATTTTTCGGGCCAACCATTGGCGCCATCTATGATCTACGGTAGCAATTATTACCTTAATATTGCACAGAGTGAAATGGAAATAAATAAGTCTCATCATGCTATTTAGCGTTATTAATGATTTAAACATAGATGTGATTATCATCTATGTTTAAAGCAATTCTTTTATTATTTCAAAAGAAACATACACACTGTGGCATAAAAACTGAGGCACCACAGAAAAATAGTCCATCAACAGTGAACTCAGCATGCAAATGATTAGAAATCAGATGCCAATAAATGTTCAGAGCAGTTCCAGTGCACAGGGGAAATGTGCATATTGGGGCACATGTAAGGAGCATTCCTCACATGCATTGACCATTCTGACCGCTACTGCAGTTCACATCAGTAGTCGATGAGGATGGCACAACGATGCACTCGATGACCATACCAGCGACTCAGCAAGTTTGAGAGGGGACACATCTGTCGGCATCTGGGTCAGAGCGATGCTACAGTAGGACGATGTTGGCAACAGTGGGTCCAGGAGGATACACATACCTGCCATGAAGACACTGGCTGGCCCAGGCAAACAACTGCATGGGAGGATTTCATGATAGTGAGAGCAGCCAGAACGATACTGACAGCATTGCCATCTACCATCCAAAGACACAGCATCCTCCACAGACCATGCTGTAAAGATGCACCACTGGAATACAACTGGCAGCAGCAGGACTACATTCTTGTTACACTTTATGATGGCTACCACTAATAACCGCACATTGGCAGTGCCATCTGGAGTAGTGTCATGCCTGGGAACCATGGACTGCATCCAACTGGCGGTATATAGTGTTCAGTGATGAATCCCACTTTTGCCTGGGCACAGATGACAAGTGCATACATGTCTGGAGGAGGTAGGGACAGTGCCCCAAACTGGTTTACATTGTGAAGTGGCACACAGCCATCACACCTGGTGTTACAATCTGGGGAAACATCTCCTATGTTAACTGGTCCCCTCTAGTAGTGTTACATGGTACCTTAACAGCACAGTGGTATGTTGATGACATCCTGCGACCAGTCTGTTGCCTTTGCTATCATGTCTTCCAGGGGTTATTTACCAGCATGATAATGCCAGGCTGCACACGGCTCACCTCTCCCAGGAATATCCCCATGGTTTTGAAACCTTCCCATGGCCAGTCAAATCTCCAGACCTCTCACTAATCAAGCATATATGGAACATGCATTGCAGCCATCCCAGAATATCAATGTACTAGCCTAGCAATAGAGCACATGTGACAGAAACTGCTATAAGACAACATCCAATTGTTGTTTGACTCACTGCCACACCAGATATCAGCATGTATCCGTTGCCAGAGGTGGTTGTACTAAGTACTAACCTGTTACACTTATGGAGCCATTGTTCTGCAATACAGGGCCCTGTTGCTGTAAAATTTTAATCACTGTTTTATCTTTACACTCTCATTGCACATGCAAAGTTTCAGCATGATCAGACACTTGTTTCAGGAAGCTTCAATTTATTTTGTCACTGTGTTTTTTTTAAATCTGCATACAATGCACACCAAAAAAAAAGTAATCTTTACACAGAGAGAATATATTTGTTTAACGAGGAAGACAATATTAATATCCTATGTAGCTGGTCCTCCCTAGTAGTGTTACATGTACCTTAACAGCACAGCAGCAAAAAGACTTTTTTTGTCTTTCACATTTTTGGTAAATATTAAATTTAGCAGACTGCACTATATTAATGAATTCTTCATCTCAACAAATTCAATAAACACTAACAAATGGAAGAATGCAAAACTTTTTACACCCAAATACCACACACTTTGGCATACTTCATTATAAAACTTAACCATAGAACAGCAATTTTTTAATTCATCACATCTGCTTCTGTGGCAGTGATCTGTTTGAAACATTGGCAAAATTTGTAACTGGTAAAATTGTATTAAAGGTAAGGTCACTTTCAGCAGTGGCCTTACCTTTAATACAATTTTACCTTTACAAATTCAAATTCTTATGAGGCATATTTATGAACTATCAAACACATCCCAAAATATGCTACACAATTTAAGATAAAGAAGATCACCTGCTTTTGCTATGGAATGCATTCCTAGACAGTGCAAATGAAACCTCATTTGAATATGAATGAGGGAAATGCATTACAGACCTGCTCCATTAGACTTCTAATTATTACATTTGTATATTAAAAAAACAAATTATGTAAAAAAATATTAATGAATTCCCACCTCAACAAACTCAATTCATCCAATTCAGTTCTTCTTTTCTCTATTTTTATTTGTAGAAGTAACATTTTCTTCAGTGGGCTTTCATCAGGTGTTTCATCACGTGTTAGATACTTTGAGGATATCATGAATAATATGATAAAATCCTGAACATAGGTGGCAATTAGTGTATACAATAAGCAACAAAAATATTTGGAAAGAGAGAGAATTGAATCTCTGTTCACAACCCTAATCTCCAGACTCCAATTCCATACTCTACCTACACCATCTCAAGCATGGAATAAGATTAAAACCTGTGGGCTAAATAGCTAATGTACCACAGTGCACATAACTTTAAACATTCTTACTCTAATACTTAAGAAGAAAACTGTTCAAAGTCAATACAACTTATGAATTTTTGGACATAAAAATGATCAAAACTTAAGAGAAATCAACATAAGGAAAATCTGTATTATGGGCAAGAGAACTGAGTGTGTAGATATAGGTGTAAATAATAGCAATTATGTAAAATTTAATGATTTAAATGTTTTGCTAAATAATACGTAATTAAATTTGCAATTTACTTACTTATTGCAGATACTTGCAAATAATCCTTTGTACACTTTGTATGCATAAATCTCTGCATTTTTGGCAAATGAATAAAGAGTTTCATTTTTTGAAAAAATATGTAAGTTGTACATATTTTTTTCCACTTATATCTATAGTGTATTCATTTTTGCTTTATCTACAAAAATTCATTAAGCAAAAATGAAATGTTAGCGATATTTCATTAAAAAACTAAATTATCCCTCAAGCATCTGCATACCACAGACACTTTTTAATGCTACAGATAAATCAAATGTTCACTCTTACGTAAGATTTTTCATCCATACGGCGGAGGAGAAACCTTCCTTCTCTATCGTCTTTATGCCAGTCAAGCTGAACAAAAAGTGGCTTTTCCTCATCCCCAAGTTTCCGTTCTTCTAAAAACGAAATATAATTATAATTTCAAAATCAGCAACTAGCAAAAAATTTGGAATATGGGAAAAACAACTAAAACTCTTCTTTTGGACAAAGTTTGCTAATAATTAATAAATTATTACTAGAGCAATGTCATTCACAAATGACAAATAGCCAGTTTCTACAGAAAGATATTAAATTAATAAAATATTCAAATTTTGCATTAGCAGCAAAAATTTAAATTATAGTAACTCACAGGCAAATGTTCTGCATCATGGGATCATACCTTAGTCTTGTCAAAACTCAATTTTTCAGCTAACTTTTCATGTTCTGCAGAATATTTGGCTATGCCTTATCATAATGAAACTGAACTATAAAGACACACTAGACTCAGGTGGGGTTTGAAAGTCACATTATTGGGAACATACTAAATGTCTTAATTATTAAGATAATGGTGTGGTTTCCTAACAATTACAACAAATGACATTTTCTGATATCTATTTCTGATAGTTACACCTAGTGTGCTAGATTTTTCTGAGTTTAATCAAGACCAGGGCTTTCAAATTTTGAAAAAACATATTCATCCTCAAGGAAAGCTTGTGACATGAGGAGTGTGGTAGGATATAAAAAAATTGACTATGCATGCTCATTTATAAAAATGGGGAAATATGAAAACATTTATTCTGCTATATCTTCAGATTGCAAGGGCTGAAAGTAATGAATTATGTGCCAAATGAAAGCTTGTGACAAGAGGGTTCTCACAAGTTATAAAAATTTCCCCTTCCCCCTTAAAATGGTGAAATATTAAAACGATTGTTCCACTATATCTTTGGAATGCCAGAGCCGAATGTAAAAAGTTATATGTTAAATGAAAGCTTATGAAGTGAAAAATGTTGTGGGCAATAAAAATATACTCACACTTGATTTCTTCACTCTAAAAAATGGGGAAACGTGAAGATTATTCTTCTACTATATCATCCAAATGCAAGGGCCTGCATTAGATCTCATATGAAAACCATTCTACACTATTTAAAATTTTGTCTTCCCCCCCCCCCCCCCCTTCATACCACCATTCTCCTCCCACCAAAAAGGGGGCCGATTTTTCTGTGAGTAGGCAGTAGCAAGTTATATCTCAAATTAAAGCTTGTGATGTCTCCATTGTCTTGGGCTACTTTAAACACAACTCCAAAAAAGGGAGGAAAAATGTCGATGTTGATGAGTCATATACAAAAGTTTCTGAAGGTAGTAGGTGTTTTTAGTGACACAAAAAAAGTATAATAAAAAAATAAAAAAAAATACCTATCTTCTTATATGCACTCTAAAAAGTAGAAAATAAACCTAAAACATATTGATGGTGCAATCAGTCACTGAATTCACATTTCACTGAATTCATATTCACTTCAAGGAAGATAAGGCACTGATTTACCTACTCCACAAGATTGCCAGTGCCCTATCTTCCTCTGAAGTGAATACAAATTCAGTGACTTATTGCAGCAGTGATATGTTTTAGGATGCATATAAGAAAAATTAAAATTAAAAAAAAATACCTATCTATATTTTTAATATAATGCTTATTTATGGCTCAACTGCAAACAAATCTATTGAAAATCCCTTACTATTCAATCATTTAAATGACAGTACAAATTGTGTATAAAACAAAGTACAAACATGTGTATCTTTTCACTACTTGACTTCCAAGTTTTTAATTATCCTCCTTACCTGCATTACATCACTTAATATTGATCAATTATGCTCATCATTATGACGAGTTATAGAATTGGATAGAATTGACTCAAAATTATTCAACTGTCCCTGCAGACGCAAATCTTTCATTTTCAGTTACCCTCCACTAAAATGTAATCATTGTGGATGGGAGGATAGGCGATTTTTCAATTTGTATTCAACACACAGAAATTTTGAAAACTATGAGCATGTTGAAGAGTTAATGGTAGAAAACTGAGGTCAGAACACTAATCAAAAACAATTAGACTGCATTATAATTGCAAAACTGATTATAAACTGATCCATTATAATCAAAATACTCAAATGAACCCTTGAAAAACTACATGGTATTCAATTGCCACAGTCTTTCACATCAGCAATGATAGCAATATATTAATGATTATCCTTTGAATCATGTTTATCCTTTGTGAACAAATCACAGAAGATGCGAGATTTCTTCCTATTTTATATGACCATATGATCATCATCGTCGTCATCCTCCTCACGCAGCCATAGGCTACGCTACAAAGGTCCAACGAGATTGTGCAATTTAGTTCTTCAAACACATCTGTCCTAAGCTAATCTGATGCATCTGGCTACTGTACACCAATTTCAACAAGGTCTTGTTTGACATTGTCTTCCCACTGCATCTAAAGTCTCCCCCTCTTTCTGAGGCCTTTAAGTATGTTGTTCATAACCCTATTCATTAATGTACAGTTATGCATATGGGCAACATGGCCAAACCAATGCAGTCTCTCTCTGCACAATATGTTGCTCAAAGGAGGTAACCTCATCATTATTTACAAAGTTGAATCACTTAATGCCCAAGATACTGAGTAAGCATCTGGAATCAAAAGCATCTAGTTTCCTGTTATCTTGTTACAAAGTGTCCAAGTTTCACTACCATAACTAACCCTAGAAAGAACCAAATTATTATACAGCCTAATTTTAATCTTTAGGTGTATACGTCTATTTCTCCACACTCTCCATAGATTCTTAAAAGTCCCGGCAGCAATCCCTATTCATCTGTTAATCTCATGCCGCACATCACCATTATCTCTTACATAGCTCCCAAGATAATTAAACTGTGACACCTGCTCAAGACTGCAACCATTCAGATTAACTGAATCACAGCCTGCCTGACCAATTTTCATCACTTTAGTTTTCTCTCTGTTTATAACCAAACCTACTCTACTACCAGTCTCATCAACAGCTCGAATGAAAGAGTTAATCTCATCAACATCATTTGCCAAAAGGGCTAAATCATCAGCATAATCTAAATCAGAAATTTTCGTATCTCCAGTCCATTTAAGGCCAAAATCTTTCCCTTGAAGTTAATTTCGCATAACATAATCAATAACCAAGCTAAAGAGGAAAGGGGACAAAATGCACCCTTGTCGAATATCAGATGCAATGCTAAACCAATTGCTACAAGCCTTACCAACTCTTACACATGACTCAGTGTTATTAGTGAGATCTTTCATTATGTTAACTAACTTGTCTGGTATGCCATACAATCTCACAATCAACCACAAATTAAGATGATCAACAGAGTCGAAAGCCTTTTTGAAATCAACAAAGCTAGCAACCAAAGGTTTCTGAAATTACAAACATTTCTCAAGAATCTGCCTAAGTGAAAATATCTGATCCACACATCCCCTACCACTTCTGAATCCACATTGCTCATCACGCAATTGCCTGTCAACCAGATTCTTAATTCTATTAAGCACAATCATGGAAAGAACTTTACCTGGAACAGAGAGTAGGCTGATACCCCTATAGTTATCACAAGAACTGTAATCACCTTTTTCAAAAATAGGGATAATAATAGTTCTGGTAAAATCTTTAAGAGCAATGCCTTTATCATAAAAGATATTTAGAATTTAAGTCATCCATGTGGTAACAGAAACATTCCCAACTCTAAGCATTTCAGTAGTAATTTCATTACCCTTGGGATAGTTTAAGTTTAGAAATATCCAAAATTACTTCAGACGATAATATAGGGCTAACATAAGATCTAGCCATGACAGAATCCTTACTTTCAATAACCTTACCATGTTTATCCTTCAATGCCTGTCCATTTTTTCCCACATAAAACATCGACTATCTGGTACAGCTCTCTGTTGTTACACTTTCTAGCTGCTGCTTCTGCTTTGTCAGCCAAGCTATCAATCTCCAGCATCTATACAAAGTTACGGACATCTATGCCAATTCTAGAATGCTTGTTCCAATATTAACACCAGTAATGCATCTAATCCTCATTACAAACAATGGGAGTGGAAATAATCACATTGTTTAGGACATCTCTGAAAGGTTCAGCCCACCTAGCCATCACAGAATCCTAACCTTCAACCACCTAACCATGTTTATCTCTCAATCGCTGTGTACCTCTGTTTCTTCCCAAACAAAACATTAACTATCTGGTACAACCCCATGCTGCTGTACTGTCTAATGGTTTTGTCTGCTTTGTCAGCCAAGCTATCAAGCCAAATATTCTTATCAGCTGTTAACTTTCCTTTACACATTTATTAAGCTCACTGTAATGCCATCTATTAGGACTGTAGGGTTTTGATTCATATTATACCAGCATTTCCTACTTGCAGAAATAAGTTCCAAAGCCTTTATCACTCATATAATTTTGTCTCCTCTGTTCCTTTTTACCTAAAAGAATACTGTTGGTTTCAAGAAAAGCCCGTTTAAAATGGCTCCATTGTTCCTCAACTTCAAGTAGTAAGCAAATCATGATTCGAATAATCACTAAATAACCTATCATGGTAAGCTTTAGCTATAACTGGATCTTTCAGAGCTTGTGTTAAAGGTAACTTTTCTAACCTTAGCACAATACTTCTTAAAATTGCAAGACACTATTAACAAGGTAATGATCAGATCCAATTTCAGCTCCCCTATATGGCCTGGTATTCTTAACAGAACTAGCCCATTTGCTGAAACAGAACCATAGCCCATGTGGTGAAATCCAGATGTATTTAGATGTGTCACAGTGTTTGTTATAAGTGCTAGTTATTCTCAAACTAGCAAGTTCACTTACCTGTAGGAGACATTGCCCATTACCATTGAATCTACCAATACCAAGGGACCTATCACCCCTCCCCAAAAGTCAGAGTCAATACCAACTTTAGCAATTAAGTCACCTAGAACAAGGCTAATATCTCCTTTCTTTGCAGAATTCAAAATATCCTGAAGTTATCTGTAAAAACATATCTTTCTCACCCTCATCAGCATCATCAGTGGGCATAACAAATAGTATTCAAGTCTTTAATGCTTGTCTGAAATTTAGCTGTAAGAAACCTTTCATTAATGCACTCATATCCTAGAACAGCATCACTAGCATGTCTTCTAAGAAGTAGACCTATACCTTGAAGATGCTTTGTAACTTCCCTCCATGAAAGAGAAATTTAAGTATCTGACTTTTATCTGTTCTCTTGCAACCAGAGAATATCTAAGTTATAACTGTGGAATTTTTGTATGAGGACATCAAGAGAATAATCTCTGTGCAGAGTCCTCACATTCCAACCACCTGCAGAGAGAAAACGGTTAGTGGGATATTTAAAGAAACTATGTTTATTGAGAGAGGAAGTGCAACAATATCAAACAGCTGCCTAATCGCAGGCATGGGGCAAAGACTTGTCCCTCACTACCAAAAGGCTGAAGCCATCTACACTGGAAGACTTCCTCCAATGTAGGTTTGATGATGTCTGTAGAAACAAGAATTCAGGTACCTTTGATGACCTTTTATCAGAATTATCCCGCAGCTGATAAAACATATCCTGTTTTGGGGATGTCAATATTCAAACAACCAGAAAACACAGCAGATTTTCCCTCAACAGAACCTTAACCAGTGCAACAAATTCAGGATCCATAATAAAGCTCAGAGTGATTATTCCATTCCAGTTGGGGTATATGGTCAGAACCAGACTACTGTGGGGAGAGGGTGGCTAAGTCAGTAGTGTACCAGGCTCGATTCCCAGCTGGGCAAGCACTGAGATTTAACTCCGAAAAACTCCTTGCCCTGCTCTCAGACAGTAGGGGACACCAATGTGCTTGGAAAGACCATTGTCCATCGGATGGGACATTAAACTGTGGCCCCGTGTATGGGAGAGCCATACCCTGTGCATGTTAAAGAACACACTGGATGGCCTTGATGGGAGGCTATTTGTCTCCTAACAGCTGTCTAGTGGGTCCCCTCCCCTCAATCTTCTCTGAGCTCTTGTGACCTGGCTTTAGTCCATTGTGTGCAAAAAAGGTGTCACTCAGAAGTAAAACAACCCATCTGAGACTATTATATTATCAAGCAATGCGGCATAATAAATAGTTTTACTTTCTCACACATCCGAAGCAAATATTTGACTCCGATTTTATCCCCTTCAAATTAAATGAGGAAGTTGGAAACTTGTTAGTTTTTCAGAAAAATAATGTTTTTTATTTAGAAATTTAGTGTCTTTAGGGATTTTTTGTAAAGCAAGGAAATTGTATCAAATACAAACATTGTATTTGTAAGGTTGGAACTTCATACGGGAAATCTAATGTTTCTACGGAAATTTTTCTAAGGAAGTAACTTGGAAATTCAGTGTTTCCAAGGAAGTAACTTAGAAATTCAGTGTTTGCAAGGTAGAAACTGGGGAATAATGGTTTAGTGGTGATAGGTTTAGTGGTGACCATTGATAGTTTAGTGGTGAAAATACCCGGTATATAACTGCAAGATATGGTTTATAGGATATCTCCTGTGATACTCTCCCTATTGAATTTTCTTCTATAAAATTTATTTTTGAGGCACTTGATATGCATTTTCCATGTCAATCACTTGGTACACATAATATTCTTTCAGGTACCAAACACATTTATCAAAATAATAACATCTATGTTAGGTATAATGATGAATAAAAATGTTTTAACCATTATGAACACTATCAAATAACTAGAAAACTATTTAAGTATTTATTTTACTTTACCTCCATTTTCATGAATTTCATATAAGGCATATTCAGGAATTGAAAGCATTCGTATATCAGGGCGAAATTTTTCTATTAAAGTTTCTATGACATCTGATGTTGTTGCAGTGCTTGATACTCGTATACATTTGGTAGCAACTTTTTGCCCTGCATCTTGAAAATAAAAACGCATAGCACCATGAAATTCTAATTCCTGTAATAAAAATAACCATTTATTAATTTTCCACTCTTTAAGGAATATTTGTGTGACAATATATATCTAACAGGGTAAAGTCAGTGGCACTTTCTCATGAATGTAAGGAATGCAGCATGACTATTTCAGTTTACTAAAATGTTTATTCATTAAATAATAATTACAATAATTTGCATATTAAAAGTTATACTTGAAGTTTATCTTTATATAATTATTCATCAATTCCTGTTAGTAAAGCTTTTTTACATATAATATGTTACTGCCTTACTTTCAAAACTAAAAAATTACTTGATCAGCACACATTGACAAATTCATTTCCTAAATCAGATTTTGACAGCACTAATCAAAATTTCAAAATATTTCAGCATTTGTATATGGGAAACACACAAGAAATGACATAGCAATAAAACACATAGATACTTTTATGCACTGCTGTGGAATGAGAGCTTCTGAAGAGTCCTCATTTGATCATCTTCTCAAGCCAAAGGCATGGAGGACACAGAGAATGCCAAACTGAGACAAGGTCATAAAGGTCTTTCCAAAAGGTGATACTTCCAGGTTGAAGATAGAGCAAACAGTAAAAGAAAATCCTACGAAGAGGTAGATGACTACTACCGTGAGAGTGACGGGTATGACCTAGAATGGAAAATGATGGCTCATGAGGATAGCAACAACTCCACAAGCTGGAACATCTCCATCCCGGTGAATGAGAGGGAAAATGCTGTATCACAGGAAGAGCAACTGTCTTTAAGTATGTCTCCTGCAGGAACATGCAGAAAGGTTTATATGCCCAAAGGAGTACCTTGATATCAGTATTTCTCTCGAATCCTCAACAATTCCATTGTAGGAGTGTGGCTATCTTAGGTCTTAGAAGAATGGGTGGAGAACAATTTCCTATTGATTTTAAATATCACAGACAATGGTTCAGGGAATTGAGAGTAGTCCATGTCCTCCAAGTCATCTGGGACAAGGATTCGAAACCGCCACTCAAGGATGGGTCATAGTCTTTTTCTTCAGCCCCATTGGGGGCCCCTTAGGTTTGGAAGGTCTGGCAATCTGTGGTTGTTACAGAAATGGCCTTCCTGAGGTTGTAGCAAAAGGCATTAATGCAAGAATAGAAAATGGCAAAAAAGATTCAGATAGTGGTACACTGATATCAGTTTACAACATGACTAATACAACTTCACTCTTGATACTTGTATAGCATATCTATATGAGTAGGACTCAGAGGACATGGACTACTCTCAATTTCCCAAACCATCATTGTGAAGGACGAAAGATATCACAACGATGGGCTTTCTGATCACCACACTGGCATTGGAAACCTTGCCAGGAGGGGCAGCGAGCTTTTTCACCTCTAGATTGATGCTGTTCACTGTTTTGAGGCATTGTACCTCCTTTTCCTCAAGCCACTTAGGCTGTCATGGGAGAATGGTGGATGGTCACCATTACAGTTCAGCAGTGTGCCTTTTATGTTGTTATGTCAGGTTCAAGGTGATCCTGGCTGCCACAACAAGCACACATATTGTGACAGAGATGGCCTTCCTGAAATGGTAGTGGAAGGCACTAATGCAAGAATGGAAATTGGCAAGGAACTGGCTGATATTAGTTTAGCCATTAGTTTACCATGATGAAAGCCATCACAATGATGGGCTTTCTGATCACCGCAATGGCATTGAAAGCCTTGCCAGGTGGGCAGCAAGGTTTCTCACCTCTGGATATATGTTGTTCACAATTTTGAGGCATTCTACCTCCTTTTCCTCAGGCCACTTAGGACAGTTGCAGGAGAATGGTGGATGGTCACCATTACAGTTCATGCAGCTTGCCTGTTCTGTTTGTTTAGTCAGGTTCAAGGAGATTCTGGCTGCCACAATGAGCACAGGTGGGTTTGCCATGGCAAGCTGTGCAGCATAGCTGTACCACTGGCAATTAAAACAACAAAGAGGGTTTGGATAGTCATACCTCACACTGAAGGTAACCTGCCTTCACAGCAGTTAGCATGTTTGGCATATCGAATGTAAGCACTAAAACACAGGTGGGTACTAACTTCTCATTGTGGCATTGCTAAACCCAGTCGACTGCTGTCACTACATGGGTCAAGAGCTCTGAAAGCATTTCATCCTCAGAAACCTCGAAGAGGTGCCACTTGAAGATCACATCCCAGGAGTCATTTGTGGGGCATCAATGGAGACCAATTGCTGCAACCTTACGGAGGATCTCTGAATGTTTCAAGCAAACAACTTCCATCAGCAAGTCATTGTATCTTAGGCACTTTATTGACTTCAGAACTCCTGCAAGACCCTCCAAACCTTTTGCTTATGAAATAAAAAAAAAGGATCAAAAAATAAATTTTAATCAATTACTTGATTACCCATGGAATGGATGATGAATGACGGGGAAGAAGAAACAGATCAAAAAGAAGATGAAGATGGGGGGGGGGGGTCTCAAGTCAAGCCCTCTTTGTGGCACAAGTGGAATCCTCAGAAATTTGCAATTTTGTGATTATGGAATTGTAGTTCAGTGGTCATGATCCCCACCCACCATGGATTACAACAACAGATACCTAATCAGACAAATGGTCAGCAAGTGAGCAAGCCCTCACAAATAAATCAGAGCAAAAATAAAAGCATGAAGAACTAAACCTGTCTTCACAAAATGAAATAAGAAAAGTGGAAGGAACTGAACTGTACTCGCAAAATAAAAATAGCAGCAAAAAGAAATGTGTGAGGAAACCTGTACCCAGACACTGGCAAGGCACTCACCGTATGGCACAGTCGGCCCTAGCAGGTCCAGCCCACAAGCCATTGGTCCTGGGAGGAGCACCCCAGGACCTTGGGAGGGCCACCCCAGGAATTACTAAAATCCTTTTTTCAGCTGTCCCGTCGCCGAGTGGTTAGCGCGCTTGGCTACTGTTCTACGGGACCTGGGTTCGAGTCCCGGGTAAGGCATGGATGTTCGTGTTGTTTTCTGCTGAGGTCCTGCCATCCTCTCAGATCTTCTACTGTGGCAAATAAACTGACAGGCTCCTGTTGGACCTCTGTGGCAAGCAGCTGCTTGAGGGGGTATTTATTTATTTATTTTTTCATTAAGTTCTGAATTCAGTCAAGGAAATAATGGCAAAGAACAAAAACTAAGAATATTAACAAACTCACTGCCTAAAATAAATCTGTAAAAAATATATATTTCTAATTTAAGGTGGAAAAACAAAATACAAAGAAATTTTATCTTTTTTTCTTCTTTGATCTGCAGATAAACTGCAAACTACATTCACACACTGGTCGATACAACAGAATTGCTGATGGTCTCAAATATCAACACACTGAGCAAAGGTTAAGTGCTAGAGGAATTGCCAGTGAGTTATCAAGTGCAAATTTTTTTGGAGAGACTGTTTATTCATTCCTAGCATTCCAAAGGAAGAAAGAGAACTCAAATACTTGAATAAAAATACTGAAAAATGTTCTGGTAAAACAATTTAATGTTTAGATAGCATATATTACATATTGTAGAAATATTACTAACAATAAAAACATGAAATATTTTCCTATACACAGCATTTTTTTTTACATAAGTAAAAACTGGGAAGGATATATACAAAAAGAAATAAAGCTCATAAAAAATTTCATTGCTATTAACAACACGAACATGGGTCATTCCATATCCAATTGACAAATGATCTTATAACAGACCTTTTTTTTGCATAAAGAGTATGGCAAAATAAACCAAATTCAAAGCTCAATCAACAGTCAGCAATGTCAAAAAATTGATTAGAGTTAAAAAAATAGAAACTTACTAAATCACTAAGGAAAAAAATTTTCAAAAAAAAAGATACTATTCTTCATAAATATCAATCTGTTATTAAATTGCACAAGCTTAACATTGGTAAAAGATCATACAGACAACAAAGTGAAAATATATATTAGATCTCAGACATGATGTGGTTAGTTTTCCACAAGATTATAAGTATGGTGCATAAGTCATCATAGGTCAAATATGTATAATATTAACATTAAAACGTATAAATACAGAATGAAAATAAAGGTATACTAAGGTAGCAGAATATTATTGGACTTTCAGAGAAAATTCAGATGATTGCAAAAGTTCACACTAAGAATGCTGATTTTAAAATTAAGTAATGCAATGTTTCCTAGAAAAAAATTCAAAACAATTATTTCTAAATGCAAAAAATGTTTATTGGCAAAAATATCATTCGAAATATAACATAAAAAAGAGTTTATGAAAATACATCAGTTATGATGTTGCACTATTTGGTTATCAGCATAACATTTGTGTCTTTTATTATGTTACATTTTTGACATTGAAGTGTAATGCAGAGTTACTTTCTACCACTACATTACAATCACTAATGCAAAAATGCTGCTGGGTAATGCCATTTGGCTTTTGTAAAAAAAGATGCAAAATAATAAATAATTTTCGATTCATAGAAAGATTTATTTGACTATAGGTGTATTTTCATTACACCAATTAGTTTGTTTAACCACTGAGTGGCACTTTTTTGCACACAATGGGCTAAATTGGCCAGATCACAAGGATCCCAAGGGCTCAAAGAAGGTTGGTGGGAGAGGACTCACTGCACAGCTGTTGGAGATAGATGGTAGTTTCTCATCAAGCATATTCTTTAATGTGCACAGGGTATGGCTCTCCTACACACTTGGCCAGAGCTTTACATCATATCTGAAGGACAGCAGCCTTTCCAAGCCCACTGGTGCCTCTTATTGTCCAAGGGCAGGGCAAGGAATTTTGCAGAGATAAATCTCAATGAGATTTATCACAATGTTGACACAGCTGGGACTCGAACCTGGGAACTGTAGATTACAAGCCTTGTGTGTTATCAACTGAGCCACCTGTACCCCACAATAGTCTCAGAATATAGTGTGTGTGAACTTAAACACACTGGATATATAGAGTAAGAAGAAATCTCACTTCCTCTGTGGCTTATGCACAAAGGATAAGCATGATTCAAAGGATAATCATTAATATATTGCAATCATTGTTGATGTGAAAAACTGTTGCAATTGCAAACCAGGTAGTTTTTTAAAGATTCAATTGAGTTTGCAATTATAATGCAATCTATTTGTTTTTTATTAGTGTTTTGGCTCAGTTATGCCTAGTGACAAATTACTACTAAATATTTTTGTTTGAACAACTCGCAACAATTCTAACATTTGAATCATTTTAAATCTTCCAAAAGCACTAACATTCTTAAAATCACAGATCAGGATGCTCTTTCTCATTTTACACTGGTTTCCATAAATTAAGGAACAATCTAAAAACCCAGTGGATCTGCTGCATGTAAATTGGTAGATAAGTGTGCATAAGTAATGTGTGTAAAAATAATAGTTGAAAAATGGAATAACACTTTAAATTCACAAAATTATATACGAGTACAGATGAATGGTAAAAAAGTGAAGGTCAATTGAGATAGCCATGTCTCAGTTCAATACGGAGTCAGGTTATCTCTTACAACTATGAGTAGAGGTCATAAGGAGGGGGCTTTTTCTTAACAGCCAGTGATTTTTGCATTTGTAAGGGATTAGTGGCACAGGGTTTGGTCACCATTTTCTTTTCCAGGAAGCAAAACACAAAGGATAAGAATGATTCAAAGGATAATCATTAATATATAGCAATCATTGTTGATGTGAAAAACTGTTGCAATTGCAAACCACCTTAGCACCTAAGAAGGCAAACAAGTTGCTAAAAGGGATCACAATTACTAAATAATTTATTAGTAAACAGTGCTCTTTCTGGACTACAAAATTCTTCTACATTCCTAAGTGGCCCCCTAAGACTTGAGACTTATGACTGAGAGTAGTGATCTCCATTGATCCTCCAAAGCACACCAAAGCTCTCTAGAATGATTACAAGAGTGAAATTAAGGGAAGCAACCCATCTCCCGAGAGAATCTCGTATGTTCTATACGATTTAGGTTGGGAGATTGGGCTGGCCACTCCATATGGTTAATAGTGCTATTCTCCAATCGCAATCAACAAGGTGACAACAGTACAGATGAGTGTTATTGTCCAGTAGGAGGAAGTTATCATTGCCTATTGCGCTCACATATTGTTACAAGGGTAAGATTTCATCCCTATACCTGCAACAGGTAATGGAGCTTTTTGGAAGCACATACAGATATGTGCAGCCACCCAAAGATATCCTTCCCCAAACCATGACACTAACACCACCACCACCACCACAGGTATCTTGTTCACAGATATTTGTGGCAAGATAGTGTATTCCTGGTTCCTTCCATATCAGCTGAAGCCACATATCACTGGAGGGTAAATCTCGATTCATCTATGATGAGCATGGACAGCCATTGCTCCTGGTCCTGATATGATGTCTGCACCAATTTAGATGATCTCTCCTGTGGTTATTGGGTCAGGGGTACACATACCACTGGCTGCCTAGTGTACAGACATATCTCATAAATATTGACTGTACAGTGGCATTGACAGGCAACAACAGTGTAGATATTGCCATTCCACTTGCTGCTGTGAAGTTCAATTGCAACTGACATTTGCATCCTGTTCATCTGGGCACATAACACCAGGTCCTCCTTTGAAGTTGTTGCCTGTTGGGATTGTTTTACCTCTGAGCAACACTTTTTTTTTGCACACAATGGGCCAAATGGACAGGTCACAAGGACCCCAAGGGCTCAGAGGATATTAGGGGAGGGGACCTATTGAACAGCTGTTAGGAAACAGATGGTAGCTTCCCATCAAGGCCATCTGCATTCTTTAACATGCAAAGTATGGATCTCTGGCACAGTGGACCACCACTTTATGTCCCATCCAACACTGTAGCCTTTCCAAGACCATCAGTGTCCCCTATTGACCAAGGGGCAGAGTGGGGAGTTTTGTAGAGATAAATCTCAACATTAGCCCACCCAGGTACTGTTGCCTGTCATTGTCCATTACTGAACAATCTGGATGCATTCTGTCTTTGCTGAAATCTCTGCCAAAGTTTATGCATCACTACATGACTCACATTAAGCCATCTGATAACATTTGCTTGACTTTGGCCTGCTTTAAGCTATCCTATAGTTCACCACTGCACTTCCTCCAATATATGATGTCTGGTAGACACACCCAACAAATCTGCTATCTTAAAAATGCTGCTTTGCAGGACAACTGAAGAATAGTCAGAACTGGAGTAGTCACAGATACTGGAGACTGGAGTGAGACAAAGAGTAGACTGGAGTTACCCAGCATGTAAATGGGAGATATGGGTTCGATTCCCACTCAGGGTGAAACAACTTTTTTTAACTAACTATTCATGAGTGAATTAAAAGTTTGTAATCTGGCATGTTTCTGGAGAGACATGAGTTCGAATCCCACATGTCGATGAAACTTTTTTTCTACAAAAATATTTATCAAAATATTTATTTCTTAGTGTTTTTTTTTGTGAAATAGACAAAACAACTATCCAAAAAAAAAAAACGTTGCATATAATATTCTTATTTCATGTCTGAATGCCTAAATGTTTAGTAAAGATGTGTTAATATTTAATAAAACTTTCTACATGGGAATTTCAGTCTGAGAATTGCTATTTTTGCATCGTTTCATGCAGATATTACACATTCTGGCGCCTACTGCAGTCAAATTTCCTTGAACAATGCAATCTTGAATGACTATTGCATCCTTTCTCTCAGATACGCAACGGTCACCTTCAAATTCTAACCGGAATAGCAGGATGACAAGAATGCCTAACGTCATCTGTCACTCTCTAACTGAATGACGCATATTTGAGGAACATTAGCAGACATTGTGTCAGTGAATGTCAGACTTTCTCTACATTGATTTTCAATTACGGAGATTAAACGAAATTATGTGGAAAATATTTTGGTGCATTTTGAAATATTTTAAAATTGCACATTGCTAGAAATACGTCCGATTTCACATCGGATACGTCAGAAATAAAACAATGCATGCATAAATAAACTCCAGTAAAAGTACTTCCAGACGAAAAACAAACGTCCGTTGCAATATCGAACAAAAGGAGTTGCTAAAAGAAATACCGAGACCTTACAGGCCAAATCGGTCACTATCTCACGGTGAGCTGCCACGTCACTAAGTGAATTACGCAACTGAGCAGCATCCGTTACATCGACGTACGGTAATCTTGGCCCGAGGGTAGAAGAGCGAATGACAGGAGCCACTAATAATGCACCATTATGTATTGACATCGGGCATGCGTGACGAGTGTTGACGCCGGCAAACATACTTGTCACAGAAAGCGTAGCTATCTTTCGACGGTAAATGGCCTAGTCATCTTGAACCTAGACAATGGGAAGGTGCGCAGTTATGCTCACGAGACATGTAAACATTCATGCTCAGAGCCTATTTGTAAAGATGACCATACCGCACCCGTCACACTGAACTATACGTTTTATTTTCTTGTTAAAAAACGTCTGGGATTACCAATGCGTTTCAAAAAGGTACCTATTCTCCTTTAGATATTATTCCTTTAATCTCCGCAAATGTAAATAACGAAATGTGCAATTTTAGCAGTCTTGGCAATTATTTGCACTGGAGGTCTGTAGAACCTTTAGAGTAGAATCTTTTAGAGTAAATTGATACAAAGGTTTGGGAGAGTTGCAGCAAGCACGTGCTCAAGATTTAGTTTCGGGGGGAGGCCCGAAATTTTTGCTTTTTTTGGGAGGGGGGTGGTCTGAGAATTCAGTTTTGGGAGCATCCGAGGGTTTAGGTTCCAGTGGGGGGGGGGGGGGCGCTGAAGAATAAGACTGAGAAATAAAATTAATGAGAACTGAAAGGAACTGAGAATAACACTTCCAATAGGTTTTCCCAAGTACTAAAATATTCAACCGAATTTCCTTTTCGGTAGAATATAACTGACGAAAAATAAATCATATGTGTTTCTTTTCTGGTGTTCTCTTTTGAACTGACAAGAATCGGATGAGGTATAAATGTTTCTTTTCTAGCGTTCTCTTTCTCCTAACGCTCTAGCGTTACTCACAGCCCTTTTCTATGGCGTATTAAACAAGCTACTATCGGACCTCTGCTTATCTAAGGGGTAACGTTTTATGATTTTGTGAAATTAGAATAAAACCTTTGGTAAGTATTAACAACAATTCAGTTTTTACATTAACGGGGCCTCAAAAATCTGGAAGTGTTCCGGGCCTCTCTGGACATGTGAGAGGGCGTAACAGAAGTTAACGATTCTGCAAACAAATAGTAAATATTTTTTTGGGACCACGAAGTGAATTTCGAAATATTTGGGAATAACAATTAGTAGGAAAGTGAAAGGGAAGTAAACCAGGAGGCCCTGGTAGTTCTCGAAGTAGTGTTAGTCTTCTCTAGCAGGTGGACTTGAAATGGTACATCTTTCTTTCTTCAAAGCTTCATCTGTCTTCTAAAATTTCTTTAGTGGATGATTTTAGTTTAAATATTTTTGTTCATAGTTTTTAACAAATTAGCCACTAGCGTATTAGCTAGCAGCGTGCTTGGTTGCGGATCAAAGAGATTTGGATTCGAGCTTCCGGATAAGGAATGGATATGTTGTCTTTCTGCTGAGGTCTTGCTTTCTTCACAGACATTCTCTGTGACGTATTATACTGAAATATACTTATTACACCTACGGCTTAATTCAGAATACGTAGTAAAGTTTCCAAACAAGTTGTTTGTTGTAATAATTTTTGAAATAAAGACGCAGAAAAATTTTTCTATTGAAAATCGTTAAATCTGAGGAATTGATTAAATTTAGAAGAATTGTTTTCATTTTATGTCATATTGTTAACAATGTTTTTATTTCTGGATGATAATGCAATATAAAACAGGAGTTTTGCTTTCATGAAATTTAATTCTTAATCAAGTACTAAGAAAATGAGCCACACCTCTGACAACACTGGTTAATGTACGCTTGAACACAATAAAAAAAATGTATTGTTGCAAAGTTTTTTTAAAATAAAGTATTTTTACATTTTTTTAAACTTTTATAAATATTTTTGGATATTTATTGTGAGGGGGGGTCACTCCAGATTGCCTGAAACAGAACAACTGCTCTGGTTGCTAAAATCTTAGGATGTTTTTACAACATTCCTTTCTCTAAAAGATAAACACTCTTTGCTAAAAAAAAAAACATTCTCAAGGGAACTGACTTATTTTGAGTGATTTCTCGAAGCGTCAAAATACCTTGCTGATGAGCAAATATTATCAATAATGAATCAGAGCCATTCTAATAATATTTGTTACTGAGTATGATGAAAACGTGTATCCTTCTCAAGAAAATATTTTGGAAAACCTATGTCACACAATATGCCCAAGGAGAAAAAATGTTTAAAGCCGCTTTTGAGACGTTCTTATGTCTAAAGGTTAAAAAACGTTATTCACTGAATGCCCAGTTAGTCCGTTGCTGGACTAATGGTACTTTTGGCTCAATAGAACTTTTAGTTTTCTCCGTCTTTTGTATAGGGGAGTAACTTCTTCCCCTTTAAAAAAAAAGGGGTATTATTTGGCATCATTGCCCTCAGTTGATTATTGATAAGGATATCGGAGTACAGTAGAACTTCGATTAATCGGTGTGTATATGGGTGGCTCAGATAAGTTGAAAGGAAATGAAAATAATTAAGGCAAAGGAAAAAAAAAACATGTTAATAACGCATAATGAAAAATATAAAATTATATCGAGAGCATTGCTCCACATAGTGAATAGCTGTCAAAGAACAATTTTATTTATTAACACTGTAAACAAACTGCTACAAAGAAGTGTAATACAATGCTAGGAACGGTAGCTCTATTACTGTGTGTGATACCTGAACAAAATTCGACGCTCAAGACTGACCCCTTAAAATAATAATCGGATAATCGAAGGTCGGTTAATCGATGTCGCACTGTTTGTCAACATTCTTTTGACAACAAACTTTGGCACAAACCGATTTGTTGTCAACAGTCGACAGTCGTTCTTAGTTTTTGAAGTTTTCCTTTCAAAAACGAATCTCGTGTTCCGCTCATGCTTAATTAGAACGATTTCAATATCCAAGGATGTTCGTGCTCTTGACCCAACAAACTGAACGATGAATTTATCATGCGAAATCCGAAAGGAATTAATTTGATGCATTCCTTCTTTCAAATTTATTGGTGCCAACAGTTGGGTTGTTTTACCTCTTAGCGGCCCTTTTTTGCATACAATGAGCTAAATGACCAGGTCACAAGGACCCCGAGAAGGTTGGGGGAGGGAACCCACTGGAACAGCTGTTGGGAGACAGATGGTAGTCTCTCGTCAACGCCATCCAGCATGTTCTTTAACGTGGACAACGTATGACTCTCCCGCATATGGTGCCACGGCTTAACGTCCTATCCGACGGACGGACGGCGGACTTTCCAAGTCCATCAGTGTCCTCTACTGACCGTGGGAACCGGAAAATTTTGCGGAGGAGGCAACAGTTGTTTTGAATAACTTTCAATCGTTAATCAACCGTGTCTTTGGGGATACTGAGAAATTCAAATCACCCCACCTCGATTTTCGTTGATCCCAGCGCGTTTGCACATAGCCTATTTCTTCCCCTGGGTAAAGGGAACGTCCATGAAAAGTTTGATGTCTCTAGCTGTTCCGGGGGTCGAGGGCATAAGCGGACAGGCAACACACACAAAATTTTCTTCTTTATATATTATCGCACAAGATATGCCATTTTTGCTTAACTTTTGAACACTAGTTATGTATTTTTGGAGTATTTACTGTCTTGCGTCGGATGGGATGCGAACCCTCGACCTCCTTTCATAATGATAGTTAACTTATATTAATATTTACTGGTAATTAATTATAACTCAGGGCATGAAGGCTGGAACTGTGGAAGAGAAGTCCCTGCCTTCGTGTGACACACGTGATTGTGCACTCTAGATCGGCGACCGGTAGCTCAATAGTCAGAGTACCTGATATGTTATCAGGAGGTAGTGGGTTCGTATCCCACCCGATTGAAAACCATTTTTCCGCTTTGAATTTGTTGTTGAATAGTGTTTTCTTAGACTTTAGCAGCTACAAGAACTGAACAGATTATTATGTCCTATTAAGAAGAAATTATATTGGTAAAGACTATTAGAACCTGAAAAGGGTCAGAAGTAGTGAGGCCCCAATTGGGGCCGATTGGACTTTGACCCTATGACGTTACGAAGAATATGAAATAGTCATCATAATAATCTTGATAATCCAATAATTATTCCCAAATCTCTTAAAGTCAAATAAATCAGCTCTTCTGGAACACGTGATATGACCACGCCCCTTCCGGATCACGCCCCCTTAATATTTATATTTAATAATTCATATTTAAAAATTAATTAATCTGCCTCTTTATTAAACCCCCCTATAAAAAATTCCTTCCCCCTGTATTAAAAATCCCGTGGCGCCATTTAGTGTATATGAGTACTATTTTTAGAAAAGCCCTCAATTTTAGTCGTAATTTTTCCAATTTTTGACTCCCCCTCATTAAAAAAACCCTTATCAACAGTTCCGCCCCCCTTTTAAGGACTATCCCGCAGTAACTATTTTAAAAAACTGTCCCGTAGAAAATGAAAAAATTCTATTGAATAAAAATAAAAAAATTAATAAAAGAAAAACGGCGAAAAAATCTGATTTCAAAACAAATTATTCGTAATTATGAAAAATATTGAGGGGGGTAATATGGTCTTGGTGATCTGTATGGGCAACATAAAAGACCCGCTTTAGAACACTCAACAAGCGTTCGGAACCTCACCCCGGACCACGTTTTACTGACGGATGGTTTTACAATCTAAAAAGTCCTGCGAAATTAAATAATATTATTCGAAACGGGGAATCATAAGGGGACCACGTTTTATTGACGGATGAATCTTGGATCACCCCCTGCACTGTCGACCCCTTTGCTTGTGTATCAGGTGCGATGTCTTACAACATGAAAACTCACTGGCACTCTTGATCGTAGTTTTCGGTCTTGGAAGTCCAGAGACGGATGACAGCACTTCTGACTAAACCCATATTGTCTACCTCATTTCAATCTCCTTTCGTTTCAGGCCATCACAGGATACGGAAACAATGTTTTCCATCCTCTTATCGAAACATCCCATTTATGATAGGTCAGCTATTTGTTTCAATGTACCCCATCGGAAGAATTTCCCTTCGACCCCCTAAACCTCAGAGAGTTGAGCTTCTCTTATTTAGTCTCCATCGGGTTGAAGGATGTTGCCATCAGATATCTGTGTTTCTGCACTTTCCGCATCAGGACTTGTTTTGGAACGATAAAGTGGTTTTATATTAAATCTGCCATGTCTCAATTAATTACTCTCCTTAAGTATATCCTTTACGCGACATGGTTTTATTCCTAATACTTATTACCGCTGTAGCCTCAGTACATGATGCAAACTCGTTCCTAGGAAGTAACACTACGCAGTAAGATAACAATATCTTCCTCTGAATCAAAATCAGCTATGGGAGTAATCATTTTTTAAAAATCTACAGTTCTAAACGCTCTTACAGTTTTTTAAAAATAGTCTTTTCCACCGTTTACCAGCGAACGTGTGCCTCATCACGCTGATGAAATCTTATTTCGCGTTGTGGCGTCAGTACACGTGTGTTCGCTTTACAAGGTCAGTTGTCTTTCATAGGGTAAATTCTGTAAAGAATTTTTTGTACGCGGCTGTAAAGTAAGCAGTGCTAAAAGTAGAATTCATATGTTGCGGGTACCCTTACGCTGCGTAAAATATCTATAATTCTACATCCAACATGAATGCATGTTAATGGAGTAGGGGACATTAGTTTTAACAAATACACTAACCTACTATAAAAAATAATACATGTCTCACTCGATCGTACCTTCTCAACTTACCTGAGTTAATTCTATATCCGTATATCTATGGAACAAGCTACATGAGAAAACATCTTCAATTCGGCAACATAAAAATCCGCCTAACTATGCTCTGACATATATGTTGTGATCGGGCCTCAGTAAAAGAGTTCTGCACATGTCACGAAAATCGATGTTCTCAGGTAGAGCGTACTAAGTGGCAGATCAAAAAACAATACCTTTACAAACTAAGAGCGTGAAAAATCCCAAGTCCAGCAATACCCTTCTAAAAATAGGAAAATTCCAGTCATACACTCTCCCACTTCAACATCGCCTCTGTTAAAAATTTCTAAAACCTCCTACTATCATTGTCACGTGATCTGCTGAAATGACCGGTAGACAAGCGCGCAGGAACAGCCAGTGCACCCGGTGATAAAGGTCACGGGGGCCACTCACACACCAACCTATGGAAAGCAGATAAGACAATGTGAAAACAGATAAGCCGGAAGCATATCTCATTCCTTTACTTGTGAGCAGACTGCCAGCTTCGTGCTTTATCTTCCTCAAGAATCTTTTGAACACTAATGAATAAGTTAAAAAATTACTGTTACATGTCGAAATGCTGCACTTTATCAGAGCAGGCCAACAGAAACTCCCGGTATGCTGCCTTAGGATCTTTTGGGGGTTAAGTGCACAGCAATTTATTGCGTTCAAAAACTCCAAGCGGTCAGCTAATTTTAAAATGCCCTCTTATACTGATCATCACATTTAAAGAAAGTATGCAGCGGTTACAGGGAGAATATGGTTTGACCACAATAAAGTACATTAGAAAGGAAACATACAGAAAATGGTTAATGTCATAAGAAATGTGTGCCGTATTTTACAAAACGGTACCGATGTCGCAAAGTAATGTGTGAAAATTTCAACCCCAGTGTGATATGAAGTAATACGAGATCTGTAGTCTTAATCCCCACATCATTTGTCAGGTGGTGATATAGTGTTAACATCCACGAATTTTCAAATGACATTCGGGAGTTATCACTTAAGTTTCAACTTCTTTTATTTTTTCCAATCAATAACCACGATAATGCACAGTTTCTGCGGAACAGTTCCGGTGGTGACTTCGATGTAAAAATGGCGCAGGGGGGCGATCTTTCTCACAGTAGTGATATGACCATGCACTTTGCTAAGAAAACAAAACTCGTTTATGCATTTCCTATAGACAATAAAGATTTGAACCAAAAAATAACCATAACTATCCAATCAATAACCACGATAATGCACAGTTTCTGCGGAACAGTTCTGGTGGTCAAAACCTGAAATGGTCAAAATTCTGTTGTTTTGCGCAAGGGGCGAAGAGGTGATAAAACGTAATACCCCTAAAAAAAGACAAAATCCTTGTACCATAAAAAGGTCCTCTTTTTTGAAACAACTGGATTTCCCTTTTCAGATTATTACGTTTTAACATCCTTCGCCCCCTTGTGCGAAGCAACAAGGATTTCGACCATTTCAAGCAATGGTTCAGCTGTTAGTATCTCTCTGCTTCGTTCTTATCGCATCAGGATGTTGTGTTATTCTACGTTTGAAAAATTATTAGTTGTATGTCCTCTTCTGTATTAACAAAAACACACGTTTGTTCGTTACGAGACATCTGCCAGGAAACGTAACGTAAGACAGTCGTGCTCAAAAAAATATTCGAACGTGTTGAAGAAAAATCCTTACACCTACTGAAATATGAGTATTCAAGCTAAGATCTGTGATGAAATATTTTGCATAACCGCTAGTCTTGTTTTAAATTGTTAGCTTCTTCTGTAGCAAGCAAGTGTCCGAAAGACAATGTTTATTCTTGCATGTGAACAAACACACAAGCACACATAGGATAACATATGCACATAAAGATGAAACACATACAGACACTTTAACACACGCACACACAGAGAGAGAAACAAACATGAAGACGTATACAGAGAAACGACTATGTGCATACAGACATCTTAACGCACACGCACGAAAACTTATACATATAGAGAAACAAACATTAACATACATGAACATACACGCACACATATAGACAGACATCTTACACATACGCACATATACAGAGAGAAACAAACATGAAGATGTATACACATACAGAGAAACGACTATGTGCATACAGACATCTTAACACATACGCACATGCACGAAAACATATATGTAGAGAAACAAACATTAACATACATGAACATACACACACTCACATACGCACACATATAGACATCTTAACACATATGCACACATAGACATCTTAACACAGACGGAAACAAACACATATGCATACATTAACGATTCGCTGAAACACACAGAGAAACAAACATGAAGACACAGTTACATCTTGACATATATGCAAACACATGTACAGACATTTCGTAGAAACATACATATTTACACATAGACACACACACATACACAGAGAGAGAGAGAAACAAACATACAGACAGACATATTAACATATGATTCGCAGAAATAGACATACACACAAGACAGTGTGCTTTACTGTAATGTGGTGCTCTGTGAACTAAAGAATCTTTCTCAAACCCAAACAGTATAACTTTCATGTAGGTTCTGGTATCAAAGATCGTGCGCTTTCCTGCAGTGCAGCACCCCCATGGGCTAAAAATCTTTCTCAAACCCATTCATAGCGTGTTTTTTCACAGATATGTTCAATAGGTAGTGATCGTTATCTCTATAGATTTAAATGTGAAGCATTGAGTGCGTATCTCTTTGTATGAAATCGCTTATAATGACACAATATTTCCTTTAAAAGTTGGAAGTTATTAGTATGAACTTAAAAAGTGATGATATATACACTATATGATCGTTAAAATCAAACGTTAGCAAGGAATTTAATATATCGTTCTCTAGCTAGCGAGTCCGAAATTAGTGTGTCTTTTGCTTTAAAAATAAATACGACTTCAAGCAGCTAATTGTCGTAACAGTTACAGGATCCTTTCATACGACCCATAGAAGAGGTGAGAGGCAGTCGGGATCTTGACAGGAAAACAACACAAACGTTCATGTCTTACTATGGATCTCAAACCTTGGCTTTGTTAGATCAGAAGCTGAGTGTGCTAGCCTACTGTCTATGAGATAGATTTAAATCTGTTGGCTATCAAAACTTATAGCTGTATCGGGGGTAAAGTACTGTCTATTTCAGGCTATTGTGATTTTCAACGTAAAGAATTAGCAGATATATGGAAAAAATAATAATCCGACTCGGATGCTTACGATTTACCTATTTTGGTCGTTAAAGTATGGTTTATTAGAAAGTAAATATACACATTGGGAAGATGAATCAGTGATTGTGTTCTTTTGAGCAAGTTACTTTAATTATATTGCGAGATGTATGAGAAAATGAAAAGAATAGATATTGAGAGTTTACGATTCTATGGAGAAACACGCATCTGAAGAGTTAGTTTATCTCTAAGATTGTATGGTAGTGAAACTTTAATAAGGAAACTTGTAATCATGTTGTCTTTCATTCTAAATGCTTACACAACATCTGAACCAGATTGGTAGTTTGTCGGTATAATGATGAGTCATTAACGTCTGATGCGTAGTATCTTTTGTAGATGGACACTTTGATGAGTACATTTAGTGAATAAGACGTCAGAAAAAGAGAAAGTCTTTGATTGAATGTGTAAAACATCCCTTGTGATCCTGACAGAATTAGACATCTACAGCAGAATTAACTCAGAAGATTGTGTGGAGAATTAAACTTTACAGAGGTCTATTCATCTTTGATAGTTAAATGAATCATTTCTCAAGCATTGAGGTTTCTCATTTTATGATAGTATAGAGAAAACAAGAGAGAAAGGCAATCCCTGTCTACATTATTACACTATGTTGTCAACCCTCAAAAGTTCAGTACACTACGTTTCACATATTTTTTTATCTATCAGATCAGTCCATTCACGGATTTAATGACTTTTTAGTTCAAATCTTTATTGTCTATGGGAAATGCATGAACCAGGTTTATTTTGTAGCAAAGTGCATGATCTTATCAGTACTGTGAGAAAGACTGCCCCCTGCGCCATTTTTACATCAAAGTCACCACCGGAATTGTTCCGAAGAAAATGTGCATTATCGTGGTTATTGATTGGAAAAAATAAAAGAAGTTGAAATTTAAGTGATAACCCCCCGAATGTCATTTGAAAATTCATGGATTTTAACACTATCACCACCTAACAAATGATGTGGGGATTAAGACTAGATTTCGTATTACATCATATCACACTGGGGTTGAAATTTTCACACATTACTTTGCGACATCGGTACTGTTTTGTAAAATACGTCACACGTTTCTTATGACATTAACCATTTTCTGTATGTTCCCTTTCTAATGTACTTTATTGTGGTCAAACCATATTCTCCCTGTAACTGCTACATACTTTCTTTAAATGTGATGATCAGTATAAGAGGGCATTTTAAAATTAGCTGACCGCTTGGAGTTTTTGAACGCAATAAATTGCTGTGCACTTAACCCCCAAAAGATCCGAAGGCAGCATACCGGGAGTTTCCGTTGGCCTGCTCTGATAAAGTGCAGCATTTCGACATGTAACAGTAATTTTTTAACTTATTCATTAGTGTTCAAAAGATTCTTGAGGAAGATAAAGCACGAAGCTGGCAGTCTGCTCACAAGTAAAGGAATGAGATATGCTTCCGGCTTATCTGTTTTCACATCGTCTTATCTGCTTTCCATAGGTTGGTGTGTGAGTGGCCCCCGTGACCTTTATCACCGGGTGCACTGGCTGTTCCTGCGTGCTTGTCTACCGGTCATTTCAGCAGATCACGTGACAATGATAGTAGGAGGTTTCAGAAATTTTTAACAGAGGCGATGTTGAAGTGGGAGAGTGTATGACTGGAATTTTCCTATTTTTAGAAGGGTATTGCTGGATTTGGGATTTTTCACGCTCTTAGTTTGTAAAGGTATTGTTTTTTGATCTGCCACTTAGTACGCTCTACCTGAGAACATCGATTTTCGTGACATGTGCAGGACTCTTTTACTGAGGCCCGATCACAACATATATGTCAGAGCATAGTTAGGCGGATTTTTATGCTGCCGAATCGAAGATGTTTTTTCATGTAGCTTGTTCCATAGATATACGGATATAGAATTAACTCAGGTAAGTTGAGAAGGTACGATCGAGTGAGACATGTATTATTTTTTATAGTAGGTTAGTGTATTTGTTAAAACTAATGTCCCCTACTCAATTAACATGCATTCATGTTGGATGTAGAATTATAGATATTTTACGCAGCATAAGGGTACCCGCAACATATGAATTCTACTTTTAGCACTGCTTACTTTCTATAACATGCAGCCGCATACAAAAAATTCTTTACAGAATTTACCCTATGAAAGACAACTGACCTTGTAAAGCGAACACACGTGTACTGACGCCACAACGCGAAATAAGATTTCATCAGCGTGATGAGGCACACGTTCGCTGGTAAACGGTGGAAAAGACTATTTTTAAAAAACTGTAAGAGCGTTTAGAACTGTAGATTTTTAAAAAATGATTACTCCCATAGCTGATTTTGATTCAGAGGAAGATATTGTTATCTTACTGCGTAGTGTTACTTCCTAGGAACGAGTTTGCATCATGTACTGAGGCTACAGCGGTAATAAGTATTAGGAATAAAACCATGTCGCGTAAAGGATATACTTAAGGAGAGTAATTAATTGAGACATGGCAGATTTAATATAAAACCACTTTATCGTTCCAAAACAAGTCCTGATGCGGAAAGTGCATAAACACAGATATCTGATGGCAACATCCTTCAACCGGATGGAGACTAAATAAGAGAAGCTCAACTCTCTGAGGTTTAGGGGGTCGAAGGGAAATTCTTTCGATGGGGTACATTGAAACAAATAGCTGACCTATCATAAATGGGATGTTTCGATAAGAGGATGAAAAACATTGTTTCAGTATCCTGTATTTTGATAAGGAGTTTTTTAATGAGGGGGAGTCAAAAATTGGAAAAATTACGACTAAATTGAAGGCTTTTCTAAAATTAATACTCATTATATACACTAGATGGCGCCACGGGTTTTTAATAAAGGGGAGGAATTTTTAATAAGGTGGTTTTTAGTAAAGGGAGATTAATAATTAATTAAAAATTAATTAATTATAAATATTAATAAGGTGGTGTGACCGGGAGTGTGGTCATATCACGTGACCGGAAGTGGTGTGGTCGGTGACGTCATAGGGTCAAAGTCCAATCGGCCCCAAGTGGGGCCTCAATACTGTCGAATAAAGCCTTGGAAGATCAGGCAGTAAATTCTGCTAGCTCTGGAAGAGATTTTTTAATATGTGAAAATCTTTAGTAACTACAATTTAAATTTTCGCGATTCTTTTTTAAAGCCCGATTTAAAGAATAGAATATCTTACAATCTATAATTAACCTACTTCAAAACTTAATAGCGTTAGTGCTCAGAAAAAAAAAATGCTGTTATCTTTTAATTCTGAGCATTCTGCCATCATCTTAAAACTTTCCAAAACTTTTTTCCAATCTGCTGTAATATTCTTTAAAACACTCGTTTTAATTTCGAGTCTTTGCAACATATGCACTTAGAATACCATGGGCAATTGGAAGATTTCTTCTATAATAGTTCAGCTATTACTGATTGTGCGTTCCCTGCTTTTGCACTGGCATCTGAATTGCTGACATACCGACTAGCTTATAAATGTGCTTGAAAATAGACTTCCTCCCACTTCGATAAGGAGCAGAAAAATACATTTTTTCTTCTTAATTTCGCAAAATATATTTCAATTTAAAAGTAAAATATGTTTCCTGAGGTCACAAATTTTAAGGGGCGGCGAAAATTTTGAGATACCATGTACAAAATGAGACTGTTTAATACGCAGACAGACCTTGAAGGCAAGGAAGCTGAGAAATCCCAGACTTCTTGAGTCTCCATCTTCAGCATCTTAAGGTTTTTTTTAATTAAAAAAAAAGTATGTAACTTGATTGGAGTTGAGACAGTTTGTCTTGTTTTTGACTATCCAATCTATTGACAAGTTTTCATCTCATTCTAGGGGCGGGGTGGGTCAGTCGGTAGCGCGCCAGGTTCGAGTCCCAGCTGGGTCAGCGTTGAGATTTATCTCCGCAAAACTCTCCGCCCTGCCCACGGTCAGTAGGGGACACCGATGGGCTTGAAAAGACCGCCGTCCGTCGGATGGGACGTTAAGCCGTGGGCCCGTGTGCGGGAGAGCCATATCCTGTGCACGTTAAAGAACACGCTGGATGGCCTTGACGGGAGGCTACCATCTGTCTCCCAACAACCGTTCCAGTGGGTCCCCTCCCCCAACCTTCTCTGAGCCTTCGGGGTCCTTGAGACCTGGCCATTTAGCCCATTGTATGCAAAAAAAGTGCCGCTAAGAGGTAAACCAACCAACATCTCATTTTAGCTACTACGAATGTTAAATATTACAGAGTTCATCTTTTATTAATAGTTATTATTAATTGGGAAAATTTATTTTTATTATACTTTTAGATATTTATCGGCTTTATATAGGATATTTCAATACCAAATAACTGAGCTGGTAATGATTTGCAATAGTTATTTTTTGAGGGACAAGACGAATGTGAAAGCGGCATTAAGTCAGTTTCCAATGTTTAAAACTTTTAAGCTTATATATTCGAAAGAACGAGCCATTATTTTGCCATCTGTATACATTCAACTATTTTAAGCTATAAATGAAGAATTGTTTATGGGTTGGATAGGTACTAGAGATGAATTCTTAACTTTTGCAACAATAAATTCTGTGAAGGGCGAAAAGCATTATATTCACAAATTAAAACTTGACTGCTAATCAATCGAAAAAATTTATACATTTTTTCTCTTCAGCATCCACTGAACAGAAAAACAGAATCCTCTACGAATAGGACTGTAAATTTCCACTTCGAGAATTTTTTTCTCCTTGTGATTATAAATAAAATAATAAATACCCCCTCAAGCAGCTGCTTGCCACAGAGGTCTGACAGGAGCCTGTCAGTTCAATATGCCATAGTAGAAGGTTTGTGAGGATGGCAGGACATCAGCAGATAAACACACAGACACCCATGCCTTACCCGGGGCTCGAACCCAGATCCCTTAAATCAGTAACCAAGCGCGCTAACCATCGCTCTGGCCTTTTACATTTTTGACAGTCCAGCCTTACAGTATTGTCTCAATTAAATAAATGAACAATGTGTTATTTCAAATATTTTGAATTTATGTATGCACAAAAAAACTGAGTTATTCCGAACATTTTTGCATGGTGTTTCATATACTTTTACTTGTATCGCTGACTTCCCGTATCCACATGGCTGGCCGTTCACCATGAGGAGGCACATAAAAAGCACCAGGGTGGCAGAGCACATCCTGTCTAATAATCAGCTGTATAATCAGTGAAGCCAATGGTTGGCTGGTTGAGAGAAGGGGGATGAAGGGAGACTACGGAAATGGACGTAAGAAAAGGGGATATACATCCAAATTTAGCTCTACAACGAACACAACTATCAAGGCGTAGAAAGCCAGATGCAATGGTGATGACAAGCGTGCTGGTGAAACTCAAAGTAATCGTTTAAACAAAGAGAAAATAATTGTTTAGAGACACCGATAACTTATTTCTATTTTAGTTTCGCTAAACTTTCAACACCGTTGTTGCAGTTCGAGATTTAGAAAGCCACTCTACGCATCGTAATTAAAATACTTCAGATATTTCAAACCACAATGGTCAAGGAAAATTACGTTTTGCAGCTCATTCAAAGCAACGCTCTTGGCTACAGAACAAAGAGACCTGGATTTGAGCCTAGAGTAAGGCATGGATGGCTGTGTTGTCCAGTGGCGGACTCGGTCATCGGGAGAATTCCCGGTAGGAGGGTCACAAAAATCTTACCTCGAGGCCGGTCTGTTGGTTGGTAATTGATTCTTTATTAAAAAAAAAAAGTTTTTAGTCAAATATGGTGAATTGGTTAGTGGAAAATATAAATCAACGAAACTGAAATCTCGGAGCCATGGGTTGTATTACCTTTGGGATAAAATTTCAAAACAAAGACAGTTGGCAGACAAGAGGGAAGAGACCGTCGCTTCGAAGTGATGCAATATTGGGGCAATAATAATATATTGGGATGAAAGTCGAAAATCGCATTTTTGAGAATTGCAAAAATCATATCGTATTAAAGCTGTCTACTGTATAGGCAACTGCTATTTTTTTTTCATTTTTAAATAACATATACCTTAATTTTTTTTAATCCTACTCCTAAACTTGAGGTATTGAAAAACGCAGTTTTTATGACTAAATACATTGTTTTTCAAGATTAATTTTAATATATTTCCAACTATGCTAAATTGTTCGAAAATATTCGAAATTATTTTTTCTGCTCCTTACGATGTCAAAAAATAAAAAAAATTGCTTGAAAGGGTGTTTTTGGAATTTTTTGTTTTGTGATATAGTGAAAATCACTAAAAATTCCACACAGTTCCATGTTAAATTTCATATCAGGCACTCGTCAGATTGCAACCTTTGTAATCTGCAAAAAATTAGTCCTTCCTAGGTGGTGAGATCCTTGAGAAAAATATTTTTATGTTATAGTACAGAGAGACTGTCTAAAGTAGAAAACCCCTTGTTACATCAATGACAAGGCAAGATCAAAGTTTCGTAACCTCTTAAGTGTTTTTTTTTTCTTGAGAAAATGTTAACATGAGTTAAAAGTATATAAACGAAATTTACGGGAATCTTGATTTTCAGCACTATCTATAGAAATTTAAAGAGTACTTACTACTGATAGAAAATTTAAAAAGTACTGTGTAAGAGGAAACAATGCATGGCTTAGTATTACCTTAATAGTTTTAAAATAAATTTCGAACAAACGCTCCATACACTCATTAAATCTTTGTTTAATATACTAAATGATTGGAAATACTAATTTTTTTTTGGACTGTTTAAAACTTAACACTAGAACTAATGATAGAAGAAAATTTTCCTGAAGAGAGAATACGAAAATGAATACTAATGGAGAGTAAAATAGCTAACAGTAGCGAGTTACATAATAGGATAGACATTTCCCGGTGACGTTTTGTAATTAGGGGCAGCACAATAAATTCAATTGAGCAATGTTTTCAAAATCAGGAAAAATTATTCGCCGAGATATGAGTTAGATCTAGTCGTGGATTAACATATAGGCGCTCGTCTTAGGCCTTGACACTTATGGAGGGAGGGGGCCTCAAAACTCGATTTTTTCTCTTCAACATTTTATTTAACAAAATATTTCACAATTGGTATAATCCATTATTTACGTACAATATCAGTTTTTACTTATGTTTTTTGTTAAATCATACAATACAAAGAACAGATATTTAGCTCTATTTAAAATTCTTCTTTTATTTCTCATTATGTGCAAGACTTATATATCAGTAATGAAGTATATCCCAGAAAATGTCCTGTTGATAAAAAACACTTAAAATAATTAGCTGAAAAAAACTTGGTTTCGTCCTAAGTGGGATTTAATTACTGAATTATTTATATAACGCTATGGGCGTGGATGACAAATATTACTTCCATCATATGTGGCAGCTTGGATTCCCGACATAGATGGCACCAGTGGCGAATCAACAAAAACGCTCATGGTCTAGGTTTATGACTACTAGCATACTTCTGGGAGAAGTGGGTTCAAATCCTACTCAGGAAGAAACCAACTTTTTTTTCAGCTAAATATTTCAGTTACATAATGCATATTAAATTACCCATTTATTCATTTGTGAAATTCAATATATTTAATCTGCTGCATGGATTTTAGCTATTCATAAGTTACAAATATTTTTTGATTTACATGGACAGGTGATGGCTTTCGGAATCTTTTGCAGCTAAATCTAAAGAAAATGAATGTATGGAAAATTCTATGAAGAATTTATGTGCTTGTTTATAAAATACCATGAAATGGCAACAACTTTAAACGGGGAATTAGATAGGATTTCAAAATGGGACAATGTAAAAATAATGATAAAAGACATATATAAAACAGATGAATCCCGTGAGGAATTTGACTCGGAAATATGACTTGGAAGGAATTGGTAGCAATGTGAAGTGCACTACGCAAAGAACATACCATCAAGATCGTATTTGTGCTGTTTTCAACTACTGTCTAAACGTAATTTAATTTGTAGAGCACATAGCGACGTGGAGGGGTAAAAACGAAACTGACGATTTCGTGGTGGGAAAAGGAAATAACTACCGTATTTTTTAGTATAGGATATTAAAAAAAAAAGCTGGATTTTTTAATTTAATGACATTGAAAAACTTCTTTAAAAAAATGTTAATAATCATTATTATGGTAGGTGTAGTCTTGTATTTATGAATTTCTGTATTTCATTGTTTTGGAAATAGAATGGAAAATGGTATCACATCTTAGATTTTGTATTAAATTTGTTGCCTTTCCAAAAATGATTTACCAAATTGTATAAACCCACATGCGAGTTACTTGAACTCTTGTGGATGCTTCCAATATTCCTAAAATTGAATGTAAAATTTTAAAATATAAGTTATACAAAATACTTTATATGAAATGTATAGTTTCGGTGCTGTCCAACTTCTCTAAGACCGCATGCCACTTTTTCTGTCGCCAATATTTCGCGGGCCAAAAAAAGAATAGGACAGGATATGTAATTGAAAAGTTAGTTCATGTCACCTCAAAAAATTATTTTATTTATTCGAAAAATAATAAGTAATAATAAACCAATATAAATTTTCTAAATCTTATCAAATATTTAATAAATTTAATGGAAGCATTGTGGCTATAGTTGTTGGGCAATAAGAATAGAATGAGCAAGTTGAAGATTGCATATCAAGTAATATAAGTTGACAAAAAATTATAAGGTGGATTACAGATATTTACTTAAAATTTCAAGTAAAAACTTTATTTTGTTCGCGGGCAGCCAGTTGGACAGTGCTGTGAAACTGATCCATCCATCCATTCAAAGACGTTTGTGCTCGGACTCACTAACTTTTACGAAGATGAGATTTTCTTCTGCAATGTCTGGTTTTCTAATGAATGTCATGTGTTCTTGCAGAAACACATCAAGAAGCAGACAAGGTTCCTGGGTTTCCAGCGACAAGATGATGTAATGAAACATTCTCATCACAACGAGTAAGTCACCGTCTGGTGCACCCTTTGCGGGCATGGTCTTATCAGACCTTATTTCAGATATTCGGGGAAAATGTGCCCGTTTTACTTCTCACCTCTATTTTTTTCTGCCCCATATAGAAGGCCATCTAAGCCTAAAATTCGGCATACAAAATTGTTCACTAAAAAGAACTGCATGTGATGAATCGGACGTTACCTACAGAAGACTATCAAGCCCTTTCTGCGTGATCTGAAACGCTTCTGCCGAGCAAGAAATTTGTGTTTGGTATCCTCTGGTTCCAAGAATACAGAGCTACAAGCTCATAGAGTATGAATATGTTATCCTCCTCCATTAGCACTTTCTGAATCTCTCTCCAGATTTTCTGTTCCTTTGAATTCACCAGACCTCATCCCGCCCGATCCTTATCTGTGGGGGATGCTTCAAGGAAGCGTGTATTAGGATTCTGAATATGGCGGCAAAGATTTCGCGACATATCGGCTGCTAATAACAAAACTAATCAGTGAACTTAAGTAAAATAATAACACAAATATAATAACTTAAATTTAATGAATGATAAAATAAAACGCGTGGATTGGAACGGCTTTGAAAGAACTTTTCGCTAACGCTACGGTTAATTACAGTACAATCAGAATAGCAATCCCTTTTATGAATAGTTTGCTGTGATACTCTACCAATGAATCACCTTTTATTAAAGGAAAATGTGGCAACGCAAGCTTTAAAGCATTATGCCAGCACGTGTCAAGAGCATCTATAAGCCATGCAGTGAGATCGTCAAGAATGCATGCCAGAGATATACAATAGTACGTGATTCATTGCAGGGCTGCCAAATGCTAAAAGCAAAGCACATCAAGATTGAAAAATGTACGTTTTACATATTGTTTATTTTCTTTATACAAATTTCATTATACTGATTTTTTTTTTGTATCGGGATGTATCGGGATATCGAGACTGGATTTTTTTTAAAATGAAACATTTTTACATAGAGATACGTAGTAAATTGGCCGGGGTCGGAAAAAAAATTCTTTACAATGAATATTTCGTTATTCTGGCTTTCGTTATATCGACATATCACTGTATTGTAAAGCATTTTTTCCCTGCCTAATCTACCTTCACATACTGATCTACTCAAGCTCAATTAAATTGGGAAATTCCTGACAAATCGTATCAAGATCAGTTCAACCTTAACAAGCTACGGTCATTCGATTTCTTTCGGAGAAAATTCTTTTAAAATAGTATTGTTTGTGGGAATAGGGATTTATCCACTGGCTTCATTACTTATTTTTAAAGCGATTGTACTTGAGAAATATGTAAGCAGTAAGCCATAACTGAGACAAAGAATAACTGAAACGGGAACCCGGGGATGACATTCTACAACTCCAGTCACTTTGGGTAAAAACTGGGGAGGTGCCAATTCTACCCATATGTGAATTTTAATTATTAACAAATCATCCACATAAAATGCTTTGGGCAAGTTCTATTATATTAATCTCAAACTGAAAGTTAAAACTTTTTCTATATAACCCGGAAAATTTATGATCAACCCCGGGAGCCTGGAGATGGCATACTCAAACCCGAAGAGGTGATAACTCTACAGATGACCCCATTGCCATCCTTTCCTGTCGAATCAGTGTAAACGAATCGAGATTTTTCTTCAGAACAAGGTTCCAATGTACCACACTACTATGAATTCCCGTTCGTGCCTCATCGTTACTGAGACTACTATTTGGTTTGTATAGAAAGCTGAAATAAGTCTCGGTTTGAGAGTCTACTTCGCAAAAGGTTGAAAAAAAAAACGTTTGTCCCTGCCAGGGTCATTCGCATGATTTGATCTGAGCAGGGCTGATGGAGAAACCAAGCCAACAAAGCATTTGATGTTTACACTCGTGTCGTTTTTTATATTAATATATTTTCAAAATCCTTGTGCAGTGGACAAGAGTTACTCCAGGCTTTACACTGAAAAATCAAGTATCCGTTTATCAAAAATTAAGAACAATTCTATACTTCAAACTATCTTTTCTATGAGTGCCACAAAACAAAGATATTTGTTGACTCAGCTCTACCCAACTCCGTTAGGTCTGATTTTGAACTCGTGCCAACCACAAATTGCTGTATTGCGAAACACTCCGAAGCAGTAACTGGCCTTCCGCCACTTGCCAGTCTGCGCCCACCCCCGGCGGAGGACATCGTTGACATTCCAGAGACAAGAGAACAGGAGATAAGCTTGGCATGTGGGCGTGATTATTTGACAGAATCAACTTCGCAAGATGGAATCGGTTGTAGCTTTTATACGAAACACTGTTGAGTATCGTACCAGTTGACTACCATTTTCATATAGCATCGAAAATAAAAATTTGAATGAAATACAATTTACAAGATCTGGCCACACAACAAGGATGATAAAGTTTACCGTTTACGTGGGGAATCTGGTGTAAATATGTATTATGTCCGGTACATGTCGGGCCCTGTAACTTTTTAGAACTGATTTTAAGCAAAAACAGATTTACCCCAAACAAAGTCCCACAAATATAAGTACCATATCAAACAAATATTAGACTTATTTTAGATTATATACAATTTTCAGTTTCAGAATGTTTGAAGTTATAGAAGGTTTACACTGAAATAATAAAATAATAATTGTAAAATTCAAGACCAACATTTTGAAATACGGAACTTAAAATAATGTTACAATATAAAAATGTTCCGAACACACTTTAATTACAGCATTATGAAATTACATAAGCCATTATTAATCAGTTCTCATGTTCGATGTTTACGAATCTGATTATAAATTCGGCCACAAGTACAATATTGCATTTTTGGAGGAGGGGGGAAGCCTAATACTCGGAAAAATAAGATATCAATGGCATAAGAATTACTGAAAATTTCCTAAGAAAGTTTTAATTATAACAAAGGTATGGAAGAGCTTTTTTCAACTATCATTCCAATATATTTTGAAATAGTACTATTAGAATGTCAATAGAAAAATTATATCCGGTGAAAAATAACTATTAATTATATTGTTATTTTCATTCGAAATTTAAATTTGCTTATTTTCGCGTCAATATAACGACTGAATGAAATTATTGCATCATCTTTAAGATTACATGAAATGAAAATATTTGTATCATGTCTAAAATTCAATTTAGTGATATATATTTATAAAAGCATTCCGTGGCTGAGTGGTTAGCGCGCTTGGCCACTAATCTAAGGGACCTGGGTTCGAAGCCACGGATAAGGCATGGACTTCTGTGTTGTTATTGTGCTGAGGTCCTGCCATCCTCACAGACCTTCTACTATGGCATAAAACTGACAGGCTCCTGTCAGACCTCTGTGGCAAGCAGCTGCTTGAGGGGGTTATTTTATATATATTTATAAACAAGGGAACACATACACCATAGACCAAAACATTATGACCACCTGCCTAATATGATGTTAGTCCTCCACGTGCTGCCAAAACAGCTCTTACCCGGCGAGCCATTTACGCCACAAGATTTCTAAAGATGTCTTGTGGTATCTGGTACCAACACGTTACCAGCTCCTTTAACTCTTCTAAGTTATTAAGGCGCCGCAGATCGAATATATTGTTCCAACACAAATGCTCGATTCGATTGATGTCTGGGGAATTTGGAGGCCAGGGCAACACCTGGAAATCTTCCTCACGTTCCGCGAACCATTCTCGAACAATCCGGGCAGTGTGGCATGGCGCATTATCCTGCTGAAAGAAGGCACTACTAGAGGGGAATACTGTTGCCATGAAAGGATGTACCTGGTCTGGAATGATGTTTAGGTAGGTGGTAGACGTCATAGTTTCCCACACATGAATGACAAGACCCAGGGTTTCCCAGCAGAACATTGCCCAAAGCATTACCCTTTCTCCACAAGCATGTTTTCGTCCCATGGTACATCCCGATGCCAACACTTCTCCAGGAAAACAATGCGTACCTACCCAGCCGTCCACATGGTGCAACAGGAAACGAGATTCATCAGACCAGACGATCTTCTTCCACTCATTCAATGTCCAGTTTTGATGCTAGTGTGCCAATTGTAGGCACTTTTGATAGTGAACTGAGGTTAGCATGGGCACTCGGAGCGGGCTGCGACTATGCAGCCCCACTTTCAGCAGGGTTCGATGTAGTGTGTGTTGTGACACATTACTTCCGTCACCAGCATTCAAATTACGGGAGAGTTGTGCCACAGTATCCCTTCTGTTGGCTCGTTACCTGCAGTTGCTTCGATTTGCATAATGACATGCTGGTCATAATGTTTTGGCTCTTTGGTGTATTCCATAAAAAAATAAAGTTACTTAAGGGCTTGCCCATTTGTCAAACTCTTTTAGATTGCCAAAATAATTACAGTGGACCCCCGATATAACGCGCTTGTCGGGCGGGAAACCCGCGTTATAAGGTGAACCGCGTTATACCGAGCGGCGTGGTGGCCGACACAATAAATTTACTCAGAACGATTTGAGCTATATACTGAAACATCCCATCAACTATACATATATTATGTATTTATATATATTATATATATATTTTGTCTCCTCTGCCATCCAACCCCTTACAGTTCCTTCAGGTATGCCGTATTCTCTTATGTTTGCTTTCGAAACTCCGCTCTTTAGCAATAATGTCAAGCTTTTCTTTCACACTGTAAGCTTTTCTTTTACTCATCATGCAAACAATAATTAAACACTATTCAAAATACATGCAGGAACTCAATACATACACAATTACTCAATACGCAGAAAATGCGATACTCACTAACGCCGCACGGACCTGTATAAACATGTTTGAACTTATCGCGAACATCGCCCGCGCTATAACCGAGCAGCGCTATAACGAAGGTCCACTGTATTTAAAATACACATCCAATTTCCTTTTTACATACACGTTAAAATTTTATAAGAGTAAGGCGAAATTTGACTCACCGAACTGCATCGATGAATTAAAAAAAGGGAAGCACATAATAGACATTTTAAAATTGCAAACTTTTAGCAGTTATTTTCTGCAAATTCTAGGCAATATCAGCTATCAAAAAGTGGTGCACTAACAGAACAAAGACAATGGCAAGCATCACATTACGAAAAACAATGCATTGGTTGGACAGTTAGTTACCTAACACTTGAACAAGATAATAAATATACCCCCCTCAAGCAGCTGCTTTGCCACAGAAGTGTTCCCAGCTTTTTGAAAATGCTAGTAAGAACGGAGGAGAAAATTCGTTCATATCCCCATCTTACTAGATCCGGGACGGACTTGGACTAACGCATGCGTTTCTTATGACACAGGTTCTTTATCCGAAGACAAAAAACATTTGTACTGGAGTAAAAGTTTTTTTTTTCACCTTTTTTTTTTCATCGTAAATTTTCCTAATGAACTTACTGTTATTCAACTTGCACGGCTGTACTGTTTTGAAACAAATGTTAAGCCTCCGTAAGAAGAAATTCTCAAATACACAGTTGATATGGCTGCATTCGGATTGTAAATTTATGGTAACTGCAGCTTCAACAGTTGAAAGTTTCATACTTCACTGAGGTATCTCGAAAAACCATTTAAACCAGTGTTTCTCAACCAAGGGTCCGTTAGTTGTGCCTAAGGGGTCAGCGAATAGAGCAAATTCTACTCAACTCGCGTACCCCTTTATGTTCACTAGAACATGTTTTTTTTTTCTCATCTTAGTTTTATCATTAAATAAAAGAAATAAGTAAAAATCTCCTCAAGCAGCTGCTTGCCACAGAGGTCTGACAGGAGCCTGTCAGTTTATATACCATTACGGCTATGAAAATTTTTTGTAACTTTTCTTTTTGCAATGATTTAATAAAGGCTTTATAATTTTAATATTTTATTTGTAAATATTTCAACTTTAAATGTTACTTTATAAACTTTTTCCTTTCTTTTGAAGTCCGTTTTCAGGGAAAAATAAGCTAGTGTTCACATTTTGTCATTGGTCTGTCTGTCCGTCTAGTTAATACTTTGTTTTTAGGTATAAACTGAAAATTATTTTTGGGTTCGAGAAGTATTGATGAAAAATTACGATTCGCACTTTCGGAATCTCCCAATAGCTATAATTGCATCTTCTAAAGGAAGAAAACATTAAAATTGTAAAGTTTTAAACGAATATTGAAAGAGAAGCAAATGTTTAGAAATTTAAATTTTGGCGGTAAAATGCGAAAATAACAAAGTTTGCAATAACAATAATTTTCCACCCTTAGCCCCCAGAGGGAGTGGGAACTCGCATTTTTATTCGTTTTAAGAGATAATTGTTTGTTTTCAGATAACAATTAAAAATTCTTTTAGGTTTGGATATGCATTGGTAAACTACACTCGTTTCCATAAATTAAGGAAAATCCGTACGTTAAGTCAATGAGAAGCTAATGTCAAACAAATCTCTACAACTTCTAAAATAAGGTTTTTTGTTTTGAAAAATGCGATTGCAGATAAAGATCTCAATCAAATAAATCAGTATCTCGATTTCAGTAGTATTCGCTCAGTATTTAATGACTTATGGAAGTTTGAATATTTAGCGATAACAATGCCAGTCTTAAGAAACTTATACAAAACTGAAGAATAACACAAAGAATTCTTTACACAAAGTTCTAAAATGTTATTTTATTAAACACTTCGATACAATACTTATTACTACGTTTTAATTAACTTCTGAAGTCAATTTTTGTGGCTGGCATTGTTATCGCTAAATATTCAAACTTCCATAAACTCATTAAATATTGAACGAATATTGTTGATAATCGAGATAACGATTTATTTGATTGAGATCTTTATCTGCAATCCCATTTTTCAAAACAAAAAAAACCTATTTTAGACGTTATACGTTTTAGACGTTATAATATATATAACTATATATATATAACTATATATATATATAGTTATATATATTATAACTTGATTTGACGTTAGGTTCCCATTGACTTAACATAGGGATTTTCCTTAATTTATGGAAACCAGTGTATTGTGATTCACACTTTTCGAATCCCTCAAAAGTTTTAATTTCTCTGACTGTGGAAAAAATCTCAAAATTTTAAACGAATACTGCAAACGATCTATTTGGACTAGAAATTTGACATTTTAGTGATGGAGTGTGATGATCAAGGGATTTTCATGGCAGTAACAATGTCCATTTACCCCCTGTGGGGAGAGGCTTAGTCGGTATTGAGCCATGCTCGTAATCTGCAATTTCCAGGTTCGAGTCCCACCTGATCAAGTGTTGATATTATCTCCGTAAAACTCCCCGCCCTGCTCTCAGTCAATAGGGAACATCGATGACCTTGGAAAGGCCGACTTCCATCAGATGGAACGCTAATCCGTGGTTCTGTGTGCGGGAGAGCCATACCCAGTGCACGTTAAAGAACACCTGGATAGCCCTGCCAGGAGGCTACCATCTGTCCTGTGGGTCTCTTCCCCCAGCCTTCACTGAGCTCTTAGAGTCTTTGTGACCTGTCCATTTTAGACCATTGTGTTCAAAAACGTGTCGCTCAGAGGTAAAACAACTCAACCCTTTATCCCCAGAGAGGTGGGAAAATGCAACTTTTTGTTTTAAGAGATAAATGGAAAATTCTTTTTGAGTTGAATAGGTACTAACGAAATATGATGATTCATAGTTTTCAAAACCTCCAAAGGGCATTAAATGTAAAACTTAAAGCAAGACATATTTATGCTATATATTCTGGTGGTAAAATGTATGGATTCAAGAACAGTTAAACAGAGAACTTACTAACAGTAATTTATATTCATAAGTGTTTTAATTAAACTATTATTGGTTAAACTTCGACCAGTTGCTCCTTATTTTTTTATAAAGTATTTAAATTTAAAATTTTCAATATTTAATATAATAATAAGTAAAAAATAGTGTATAATAAAAAACGAAATTTATTTCATTTTATATACATTATTTTATTTATTTTATTATTAGATAGATAGCAGTATATAAAATGAAATAAATTTCATTTTATATACTGCTATCTGTATTTATATTTCAGTTTATAATTTATTTAATTAAAATGTATCATTTTTGGGGAAAGCGTCCGCAGAGTTCGGTAAGATTTCAAAAATGTTGGGAGAATGATTTAAACGATTAAACGAATGTTCTTTTCGATGCAAATAGCATGGAAGTAATAAAATCAAAAACTGCTACTACATATTTAAATTCTGGAGCCGCTCAAATGCATTCCTCAACAGCAGAAGTAACATCCAACTCCGATGCGCCCCGTAAAACGATAACTTTGCAAAAAAATGAACTTCGACATGCAAGCAAAAACTTTATGCAACTGGTACTCGGCTTTGGTGATCGTCGTATTGAAAAACATGCAATATTCCAGGCAACAACGAGCTACAAACAATAGAACGTACAAAAGCATGGAAGGCACCTGTCACATAAATATAAAACCAACAATTCCAATGAATTACTAGATGGCTTAATGGTCTAACGATGTTTCACACGAAACCGCAATATGCAAGTATTCGCAGTATAAAAGAGCAAGCGATTTCCGGAAAAGTCAAATCAACATGGGGCCAGGTAAACAGTTAATTTAATTCTGAGAAACAGAAAGATCACTGTACTAAAGGCTGAGTAACTGAGCTCTAACAACTATCAAAAACAAATGTGATAACGCATGCTGTAATTCCCAATTTCTGGTTTTATGAGAGAGTTATGCCACACAAAAAAAAACAGCAAACAATTGACAACGAGAAGAGGCTACAATGCCCTCTTCTTTAGGCCATAAGCGATCCCGGATAATATATACACATACAAAATCTTTATACAGCAATGGACTATGGAGTTCCAACCAGACTATGCAATTTCGTTCTCCAAACACGTCGGTTCTGAACTACAGCTCCTGCATTTGGCCAGTATAGGCAATTTCTAGCAAGTTTCTATTTGATATTGTCTCCCACCGTATCCTAGGTATCCCCTGTTTCCTGAGGCCTTTAGGGATACTGTTCATAACCCTATTCGCCAATATGTCGTTATGGATACGGGCAACAACACCAAACCAGTCTCTCTCTGCACAATATGCTATTCAAATGAATTTGTAGCCTCCTTCGCCTAACATCATCATTACTTAAGAGTAAAACCACCTAATGCCCAAGATGCTGCATAAGCATCTAGAATCATAGGCATCGTTTCCTGTTATCTTATTCACAAAGAGTCTAAGTTCCACTACCAAGACTGACTTTAGAAAGGACCAACCTATTATAATGCTTAATTTTAGTCTTTAGGTGTATACGCCAATTTTTCCACTTCTCAATAGATTCTTAAAAGTCCCACAAGCAATCGCTCTTCTGTTTATCTCATGGAGCTCATCAAGAATATCAGTACAAAGCTCCCGAGATAATTAAACGGATATACTTGCTAAAGGGTGCAACCATTCAAGACAACTGAAGCACACCTTGCTTGACCATTATGCATCATTTTAGTTTTTTTCTCTGTTATCAGTAAATCTGGATGATATGTTGTACAAATCTACAGTCGACAGAGTTAAAGTATTACGTAAATAATATTTAGAAATGAAAATCAGGTGGCTGCTGTGGACGAGAGAAAAGAGATATATAAACCTGTCTTGGAAGAGAATCATTTGAAGCAACAAAAAAAATTGGAGGGAACCGATGAATAGCAATGATACGATCTCCGGAAGAAGGTATATATCTAAATCTGTTTTCGAAGCACCAGCAAGAAGTTGGGATCAGTGAGGTTATACGATGTCTTTAGTCGGTGTGGCAAGAGCTCCCATTGCATTCATCAATGGAAGAATGGTTACTAACAGGTTACTAACAGTTACCAGACAGGAAACACTTTTCGTAGCTGAAAATATTGAAGCATTTATTAGTTTCATCAACAAGATGCTTCCTTGCGCACTATGAGCATTATGAATTATTTAATCAGTCGGCAGTTTTTTTTTTACATGACAGAGAAAAGGCATATACTACTGTAATGTGGGAGAAAGAGGGCAAAATACTTTTTCTGATTTTATGTGTATTAAAAAAGAGCACGAATTAATGATATTGCATTCAAAGAAATTCCTTGGAAATATTTTACCGTTTCTAGATTTGAAAATAGATCACATCAGAAAATGCTCTTGCTGTTGGTGAATGGATTTCCTTTTGCAGGTATTATCTTGTCATAGTAACGGGCATAAAATATGCCATTTCGCGAAGTGGGAAGTATAGTAGAACTTCTTTAATTCGAACCTTGAAAGGAGAAGAAAAATACTAGAGTTAAAGAAAAATTAGACAGACATATAGAATATCTGACGCCGGAAATTAAAAAAAGTATGCACTTGCAAACATCCAAAATCTCTAAAAGGTTTTCCTCAAACTTATTTGAACATGGGTGAGTGCATAAATGGCCCGTTATGATCTGTCACACTTGATAGCCATTGGTAGCTAAAAAAGAACCGAGACAAAAGCTTCAAAAAATTATCTTTCATATTTCATTACAATATTCTCTATATTCTCTATTTATACACGGACCCTTTACCGAGTAATACAAAAATTGCAGTATACTACTGCACAGATATTTCCTATACAGAAAGCCCTTGGTTAGATTGTTTTACCTCTTGAATGGCACTTTTTTGCACACCATGGACTAAATGGCCAGGTCACAAGAACCCCGAAGGCTCAGAGAAGGTTGGGGGAGGGGATCCACTGGAACAGCTGTTGGGAGACAGATGGTAGTCTCCTGTCAAGGCCATTCAGCGTGTTCTTTAACGTGCACAGGGTATGGCTCTCCCGCACAAGGGGTCATGGCTTTACGTCCCATCCGACGGACGGTGGCTTTTCCAAGCCCACTGGTGTCCCCCACTGACCGTGAACAAGGTAGGGAGTTTTGCAGAGAAAAATCTCAACACTGACTCAGCTGCGACTCGAACCTGGGAACTGCAGATTATGAGCCTGGCGTGTTACCAACTGAGCCATCCCTGCCCCCGCATACAAAGGCTAAATGGCCATGTCACAAGGAACCTGAAGGGCTCAGAGAAGGTTGGGGGGAGGAGGCCCACTGGACAGCTATTAGGAGACAGATGATAGCCTTTCGTCATGGTCATCCAACATGTTCGTTAACGTGCACAGGGTATGACTCTTCTGCACACAGGGCCATGGCTTAACGTCCCATGCGACAGATGTCGGCTTTTCCTAGCCCATCGATGTTCCCTACTGACCAATAGCAGGACCTGGACCAGCTCAACGCTGGCCCAGCTGAGACTCGAACCTGGGAAAAGTAGATTTGGCGCTACCAATTTTTACCTATTTTTTCATATACGGCACGCCAAAATTAATCACTTCTATCAGCTGAAAACCACTGGTGCATTAAAATATCATTAAAGTTTGATAACAAAGTTGCTAGCATGCAATAGTCTCTCAACCTTTTCTGCTCGTCATCCCTATGCACAGTTGGAGTTTCCACCCACCCCCTCCCTGTTAAAGCAAAGGTTAATTTTTCGTTAACTTTCCATCATCTTTAAAAATAAATCTACTTTTCACCCTCATATCGAAATAAAAATTAACAAATCAATAAGTTCAAAATAATAATATAAATGGTTGTAACCAAATTGAATTTAATAAAATTCTGAACCATTTGAATGTTTAATTTTTATTTCGGCTTGAGTCACTATATGTCTAACACAGAAGGGAATAATATTTAAGCAATACAAGATAGAAAAATTTCTTTTTTTTTTAAAGTAAAAAGGGTTTTCAAAGCCACAAGTTATCAGTTCGCATCAAAAATGTACTGACATATAACTTTATAAAGCATAATGTAGAGTCAGCCAAAACTTCGGTTATAATTTTTTAGGAATAAATAGTCATTACTACTGTGCATTCAAACGTACATCGAACTAGTGTTTATACCATGAAAAAATATTAATATCGGCGATTGCTTTTGAAATGAAACACTACTTTTTAGAGGAAGAACTACTGTTGTCTGAATATGTCTTTTAAGTTACGCAACAAAAGAGAAAAAGGCAATGCGTACATGCACAGAATAGGAGTAGGATGATAAAAGGGTCAAAGTCGACAAGCCCGAAAGTGGGCAAGAATTATTTATCTGCAGAAGAATCGGAGAACGTCAGTGAAAGAACACTACGTACGCATTTTGTAATGTGAGTCGGCAGTTCTCGAAATATATATTTCATAAAAGACAAGTATATATTTGGAAAACTGACCTATTTCTGCAAAAATGTTAGTTTAGCAGCAATTTTTGAGGGAAGGACTTAGTAGGACATAGTTCTGAACCGGTGTAAAGCACTGGAATTGTGTTTGCTCGCAGTGCTTGCCATTAAAGGTTCAAGTATGCCCTGTCGAAGACACAGCATCCATATAACCAGGTTTCAGACTTTGATTGAAGGATAATTGTGAGATTACAGGAAGGCAGATTATCGTACTGAGACATCTTTGCTCAATTTGGACGGAATGCTGCCACAGTGATGAGAATATGGCGTAAGTGGGTAGAGGAGGAACAAACTTACTGATGTGAGGGATCTCAACAGCCCTGTGACACTAACGAAACGAGATGACAGACACCTCGTGCACATGGCTTTGAATGATCATATAGTCACATCAAACACCTTAGCTTAATAGTTAGGGTGTGTTGCACATCAACCAGTGTCCGCATGTATGGTTTGACGTCATCTGTAGCATTGGGGCATCTTTGCTAGGTGGCCATTTCTTCAGCTACCATTAATTCTACAAACACAGGCATATGCGACTGCAATGGTGCCAAGAATGTCATGCACGGATGTGCGAATGGTATCGCATCTTTTTTTCAGACGAATCCCGCTTCAGTATGCAGCACTATGATAAACGAATCTGTATCTGGCAGTACCGCAGCGACAGGCTCAGTAAGACATGCATGATGCAGCGCCAGAGGTTCGGCCCCTAGTGTTATGGTATGGGGTGCCATTGGACTCCACTCATTCACACACACACACACCTTGTATACATTACTGATACTTCGAACAGCCAGCATTACATCACTGAGGTGTTGGAGCCTGTGGTCGTGCCTTATCTTCAAGGGCTCTCTGGTGCCACTTACCAACAGGACAATGCCCGACCACATGTGGCATGCATCATCCAACAATTCGTGGATAGCCACCATGTGACACTTCTGCCTTGGCCTGTGCATTCACCGGATCTGTCCCCAATTGAACATGTTTGGTCCATGATCTCATGACAACTAGCACACCAGACACCAGCAGCTGCTACAACAGATGAACTTTGGCTACATATCAAAACTACATGGACTGATATTCCCTAAACACACATTCGATGTCTCATCCTCTCATTGCTGGACCATGTAACAGCAGTTATTTCCACTCATGGTGGTTACACAAGATACTGATTTCTTTGTATTTCACAAGTCTAACCGAGTTGTATTTGTAATCATTTGATCCTTGTAACATAAGCTATGTATTCATAAATATGGCTTTGATATCTCGTCTTTCCTGGTGTTGCACTTTTAATGGCCAGCGGTGTAGTAGAGAAAACTAATTATCGCATTTTATGCCATCTAAGAATGCGCCCCCATTTCAGCAAGGAATATTTGGTAAGAAAAACTTTAAGTATCTAATGTTTAAATTTTGGGTGACTTAATTTTGTAAAACTTAGGCGTCCCCTTCCCACAACCAAAAATCCTGGATATGTGCCTTGTGTTTAGACTATATCACTGGAATGTCGTAATCACAGCAGAAGACTGAAAGAATAATTAGAGCTTATAAATTCAAAAGTAACATGAAAAAGTTTTGATTTAGCTTTGATGGGGGGGGGAGCAATTCCAAGCCTCAGAGCATGATTTGGAAAAAGAATTCATTGAACAACTGTTAAGAGCAGATTGGAGCCCACCATCAAAGCTAATCCACATTGTTCAACTTACACATGGTAAAGTGTTTCCTCATGCGGATCACCACTTAATGTCCCATATGACGGATGCCTTTCCAAGCTGAGTTTTGTTTTTACCTCTGGGTGGCACTTTTTTGAACACAATGAGCTAAATGGCCAGGTCACAAGGACCCCGAGGGCTCAGAGAAGGCTGGGGGTAGGGGACCCACCAGACAGCTGTAGGGAGACAGATGGCAGCCTCCCATCAAGACCATCCAGCATGTTCTTCAACATGCACAGAGTATGGCTCTCTCAGCCATGGCTTAATGTCCCATCCAACAGACGGTGGTCTTTCCAAGCCCACTGGTATTCCCTACTGACTGAAGGCAGAACAGGAGGTATTGTGGAGATAAATCTCGATGCTGGCCCAACTGGGACTCGAACCTGGGCACTGCAGATTAAGAGAATGGCACACTACCGACTGAGCCACTCCCTTCCGAGCTAAGACACGTTTCTCACCACTCATTCCCTTATATATGTTTATATATATATGTACAAATTCATAATACTTTTTTGCGCTTTCATCCTAAACATTTATTTTTCTGATAAAAAGTTTGAGAATAAAAACGTTAAAACCTGCATTAAAATTTACGAAATCCATGAATCCAAATCTAATATAACCTAGAGACAATTCTATGACTCGTCAAAAAAAAAACTACATTGACAACCGCCCCACAAAAAAATTATCCACCTATAGTTTTTGTGACAACCCCCAACATCCCCCTCCCCCCAAAAAAAGCAAAAAATAGTCCTAAAGACTACAGCATAAAAAAAAGTCCTTAGGACTAATTATAAACACAAATGGCCCTAACTAAGAGCCAACATTTCTTCAAACCACACGAAAAGGACTAATACTTTCACTTTTTTGCACTCTTTCCTGCCACTATTATCTACTGCTTCTGGACCTCCTCTACTTCGAACCTACTGAAACTAGCGGCTTCAGCTCTATCTGCAACGCATCTGACAGAAAAAATTATTACAAGAGGTCTTTAAATTTCCAGTATTGTTCCTTCGTAGACCCTACTCCCTGGCCAATCAACTAACAAAAAAACCCACACCTTTGGGGAAGAAACGAATACACCCAATTCTGTTTTTACAAGATAGATAAGTTCCCGAAAAAACCGTGTAAAAAAAATACAGTGCATACGAAAAAATAGAAGATTGGTTCCAGACGTGAAAACCCAGTACATATAATAATAAGTTGTTTTCAAACAAAAACACACAAAATTTTTAATTAAATCTTTATTTGATTTTTACTCATTTAAACAAATTTTTTATTTTATAAACTTAAAGATAATTATATGTACATATATAAAGTAAATTATCCTTCATAAAGAAAATAATATGTCACTAATTCAAAAATACAAAAGTTAAAAAAACTATGACTTATACATATGCTTATTAACTAGATTTTATTTGTTGTCACTTTCTTGACAATAGATGCATTCGTTTGCGTACGACTGGAATTAAATCACTTTCATCGCTTGAAACATTTTGGCCGTCGTGTTCAAACTCCAATGGTGAAATATTTGAATTGCAGTTAATAAATTGGGGTTACATAAAAAATTGTAAATTACCTATCAGCAAATTTAATAAATTTATATTACGCACACAAAACTTCAAAAAACAAAACTTTTTTTCGATTTATTCTATTAAACATCTAAACATTTCTAACTTTAAACACGAAATGAGACACCAATGCCAAGACTTACGTATGTATTGAAGATGTTGCCACTTTATTCCGAATGAAGTAGGTTTTGTACAAGTTTTCCATAAAATAGAGAATAAAATAGAGAAAAGTTGTTGTGTAGTTTTTATTTTGGGGATTTTAGTGCACAAAATGTGTGTCTATAGTACATTTTCAAAGTTAAAACTACTTCGAAAAATGTGACCATAAAATCGGCATTTTTGTTATAAATGTAAATTCTAGGATTTTTTCTTGAATAGGAATATTTTTTCAGAATTAAATTCAAACAGAGATTTTTAAAAAGGCACTGTCTGAACCGTGTTAGATCAAAATAAATCGTGTAAAAACAGAATTGGGTGTATGTTCAATACGAAAAGTTGATTCTTAGGCAAATGGCTCAACAGTCCAACCTTGCTGAATTTCGAAATGAAGATAACCGGGAAACCAAGGAAATCTTCGTTAAATGAAAAATGAGAAACTTCAGCGATCAATTCAAACCTGCCGCTGCATATTTCTCCTTAAGTAGGCTAGTATAATAAAAAGCCGGGCCGCATTAGTTGAGCGCACAGCATTTCATGCTACCACCCCGTTGGATGAGCTATTTACAGAGGTTAAGCTCAGTGAATTGTTTAATAACGTTACATTTTGAGACAACTATCGGTACAGCTTATCGACATGTGACCTCATTGGAACAGGCCATAGTTATTAACAGTGAAACCACTGTCCTACTACAACTGAGGAATGTTGTTGTCTGTGAAACTATTTCTGTAACGAAAATGCGACCCACATACCTATTCTACCCTGCAGCAATGAAGTCAACCATGTTATTTTCTGGCACACAATTTTCACGCATATTTGGCATATTGATTCACAAGTCATCCGTAAATTACTCATACACATTACTAGATCTTTTACTTTTCATTGAGACACATAACTTAGAAATAGCACTTGAAAACCGTGGCACGTTCCTGAAATAGTTTCACTAAGACAGAAACAATCGGCTACGAATCGTTCATACAACCAGTTTTCGCTTTCACATAAAGCGTCCGAATGACACGAATTACGCAAAGGATACCACAATTTAAAAACTTAGCAACAAATATGAGCACCTTGCTAAAACCAATTACGGTAAATATGTATATTTTAGGTTAATATATTCACATTCAAAACATTTATAGAGAGATGTAATAAAATAAAAATTATTCTAAAAATTAAGATTTTTTATAAGCTTTTTTTCATAATCTTCTGTTGACGAAACACCGAAATTTCAGGTCCATGAAGCCCGCTCTCTCTTATTTTTTTAACAATAATCAGTTCAGTATTTAAAAAGTTATGAAAGCTGGAATCGCGAACAATGGCGTCAGTTATAAGAATTAATATGAAAGTCAATAAAAGTATAAATAATAACTGTATCGGGGCTCGAACCCAGGCCTAAGGGACCTGGGTTCGAGCCCCGGGTAAGGCATGGATGTGTGTGTCGTTTTTCTGCTGAGGTCCTGCCATCCTCTCAGACCTTCTACTATGGCATATAAACTGACAGGCTCCTGTCAGACCTCTGTGGCAAGCAGCTGCTTGAGGGGGTATTTATTTTTTATTTTTTTTATTGAACAAATATACTAAATAATTTTGTTAAATTTGCGTTATACAGCTTCCGTCAATTCTGGTAAACAAACCTTAAGAGTTATTAAATTTAAATAGCCGGTAGTATGCTGCTAATTATTTAACAATTGGCTTGTTCGTGAGAAATTCTGAATGATGTAAAAAAATATATTAGAAATATTGCATTTTTTATAAATCGACTTGTATTTTATTGAAAATATTTAAGTAATATCAAGTTGCAAAATAAATACTTTAATTAATGAAAATTCCATGTGGTTTATTGATTGAATTGAACTGTCTAAATGAACGTATATCTAAATGAATGTACCAGCTCCCTTAACTCTGTAATTAATGAATATTGTTCAAATCAGGACTTGAAAACTTATTTTTAAAGTTGGGAGTTTCGAATAAGACTTTGCATTACATAAGCAACTGCTTTAATAGTGCATAATTATCTATTCACATCACTTTTTTCCCCCAAAAAAAGGGTGCCGGTATTCATCTATTGATAGCCATACAATATATTTGAACGGATGTGTGCCATTATTGCTCTGAGAAAAAGGTGCCGGATATTGCGTACCGTTAAATAAAAAGCCCTGCCAATTTACTTGAATCTGAGCTGCACACAATTTAACTACTACAAAGTTTCTCTTGCTTTTAAGCAACACTTATATATTTGGCCATAAAACCACAAATCTTCAGTATTTTTCATATAGTAATAATTTCATTATCAATAACGAAAAATTAAATCGAATAGTTAATAAGCGTTACCATTACTACTATCCGCATGAATGGACTAATTTTAAACTAGAACTTAGTGCTCTCGTTCCTGAGTCGTTGTGCTAATTGAAGTTATGAAACACCACCAATGACCATGTAAGTGCAACTAACTATAACTAGTGAGAAACACTGCTGTTTACTAAGGATAAGCGCTCACTGGCCGGTAACGGCCAAACGCACGGCACGCATTACCCCAACTGAAAATATTCTCCCCTGCATTTTCTATGACAATGGTTCTCAACTTTTTATGCTTCACGTACCCCATGGAAGCCGTCCCGTGGCCGAGTGGTTAGCGCGCTTGGTTTCTGATCTACGGGACCTGGGTTCGAGCCCCGGGTAAGGCATGGAATTGTAATTCATGCTTTACCCTTTATCAATTGTTGCGTGTGTTATTTTTCTGCTGAGGTCCCGCCATCCTCACAGACCTTCTATGGCGTATTAAACTGACAGGCTCCTGTCAGACCTCTGTGGCTAGCAGCTGCTTCAGGGGGTATTTATTTTTTTACCCCATGGAAATGTCTATGTAAGTGGCGTACCCCATGTATAGATAGATAAAACTATAATATATAACAATGGGAATAAAACTTGTTAGTAGATCTAACGACTTTTGAGCTCTCACCATCGGCCCCGGCAATGCCCACGGATTGAAGAGGGAGAATCCCAAACGGCATTTCCCCTACCTGCTAATGAGGTCACGCCCTAAATCACTTTTATTGCCAGGGCCTTCGCCATTCTTCTTGTTTTGTTTAGGGGTTGACCACCACTTTTGATGCGCGCGCAGCTAGAGAGAGAGAGCCTTGTTTCACTTTATCGAAACTGCGCTGTGGACAAAGTGGTTCCTCATGTAGGCTAAACACAGAACGTGCACTGTTTTTTGTTCAGGAAATATTTTGGAGTTCAATTATTTTTCGCGATCACCAAAAATATAATAACGAAAAATTAATTTTAGTGGTACAAAACTATATAACTTTAAAAATGCTAATTATAGAATCAATTGCGCAGAGATAGTATTTGAGAAGAAATCGAAAAAATTATGGGACAGCCAGGAATGCGTTCACAGACTATATTCCTTTATTTAATTCATATTATTTTCACGATAATACAGTGAATCACGAGTAAGATAAAATGTGTTCATGACTGTCTTAGTATTGTTATTAAACTAAAGAAAAGAAAAATTCGTTACTAGGAACATAATCGAAGGATGGTCTTTGGATTGCTTTCATATATCATACCCAAAGATCACAGTTCGAGTTATCCCACAAAGAATGCCCTAATTAGGAACCGAAATATTATCATCATCCACCTCCTCAAGCAGCCATGGGCTACGGAGGTTCAATTAGACAGTGCAATTTAGTTCTCCAAACAAGTCTGTCCTGAGCTACATCTGCTGCATCTGGCCACTGCACACCAATTCTAATAAGGTCCTGTTTGACATTGTCTGTCCACCGCATCCTAGGTCTCCCCCTCTTTCTGAGGCCTTTAGGCACCTGTTCATAACCCTATTCGCTAATCTATAATTATCCTTAAGGGCAAAGACATTTTAATCAGAAGTGAATGATTTTTCCTATTTTGATTTTTCTGAAGTAGAATATAACCTCATATTTAAATGGTAATAAAATTAACATTAACAAAATGCTTATTCTTTAAAAAGCTTTTGATATTTAATATTTTTTTTCATGATCTTATTTAAATATTTACAAATAAAGGAGAGTAAAAGAATTTTGTTTTTTGCTTACAATAGCAGGAAAACTTTCAATTTTTGCCTGAAAGATATTTAGGTAAATAGATAGATATTTAGGTAATTAGGTAATTTCCTGAATTTTTCATGAGTCATTCTAAAATAACTGAAAAATTTTAGAGTCATCATCAACTAAATCTCTGAACAAACTGTGATATTCCCCAAACTTCATCCGCTTTTGATATATTTTGTGCTTCGAAAATCGTTTTTTCTCTTCACTTTGACCCTCCTTTCTTCTTCACACATTTTAGCCAAAACAAACAATGCTTCATCAGAACTATTCATTTTAAGTTAGTTTATTTCACTCGACCTTAAAAATTCAGGAATTCAACTCGTTATAAGCTTTTAACGAAACGAGAAAGTTGTAACTGCCACACTACCGCTTCGATGCGCGCGCAGCTAGCTGAATCTGAAAATTCCGCGGGCAAATCCGCACAGTGAGCGAGGTAGCAGAGGAAACGGCAATTCTTAGTGGCAATGCCGTGCGTCCATTGCCGGCCAGTGAGCGTGTACAATAGAAAGTTTCTAAATTATCTTAGAAACATATTAAATTGTACATTTATCAGCGATAAAAAATTTAAAATATGTTTTGCAATCAGTGCTTTTTCCGTAAACGAAGAGGGAAACTAATCTGACAAGTAATAATGATTCCAAAGCACGATTAGAATTAACCTTTCCCACAATAATTTTACATCGGTTTCTTTTAACGTGATGTATACAGAACTCCGACCTTTGCACGAGCAACAATGTAATCTATTTTTTAATGAAAACAGATCATGGATAAGAAAATCTCAATGTTTACCTTTGAACTTTAGACTGAGCCTGGTGTACAGCAGAATGGATAATTCGTATCACATGCTACTTGTATATTTATAGATTGCCAAGAATGAGAAATGCAAGTTGAGAGATTTTGTTAAAGCATGTATCAAGTTACAAGTGGCAACCAATATATATTCATGACCGCATGAGTGCAATCACGATCGTTGTCACTCGCTCAAGGTCAAAAATTCCTTTTTTATTATGCAGCGCATACTACACTATGAACTACCTTCTTCAGGGAGAGCAGTTATTGACACTCATTCAATGCTCAGGATAAAATACATTTTAATTCATGTTGATATAGTATAATGGTGGAACTGCTCTGTAACCAAAGAACATTGATATACAAAGTCTTGCCATATTTAATCATGTGCAGCGTGTGTTTAAGATGGTAGTATTCTTAGATAGGACAGAGAGGAAGTTTTGATCAGCAGATCGACTTCTGCGCTTCACACATCTCCATAAACAGCTCACACACGTACGCTGACAGGCCTGATCAAGGTCACATTCAAGGTGCAGGAATGCTGGGTACTAGAGCAAACCCCAGCTGCCATCAGTAAGACGTTACACAATTGAATATTCATAACTCCACGAAAGAAAACACTGGAAGTGAAAATAGTGGTAGTCTTTTTTCAACTTTGCGCAATGAATATGTTATTATTATCTTTAAGAAGAGCTTTTGCTGGAAGGATGTCAGCATAAATGTCATATAGAAGGCCTATTAGGGAGAAAAAATTTCGACGGAAGACAACACACAAACAGGAATGCCTTCTTCGGGATTCATAACAAGGTCCCTTTGCTTCGCGGCAAAACACTAACAGCTCGGCCACTGGGAACTGCTGTTTCTTATTTGACTATTACAAGAAAATTCCCGCTTTTGAAGAAAAGGATGGATAGATGATGTTCGGGAAATACAAGCTAGTGGTTTTCTAACTCTTTATTAAAGCTGAGTACGAATTATTTGCCAGTGATAACCAAAATAGATAATACATATTAGAGTTGGGTTGTTTTACCTCTGAGCGGCACTTTTTTGCACACCATGGGCTAAATGGCCAGGTCACATGGACCCCGAAGGCTCAGAGAAGGTTGGTGGAGGGGACCCACTGGAACAGCTGTTGGGAGACAGATGGTAGCTTCCCGTCAAGGCCATCCAGCGTGTTCTTTAACGTGCACAGGGGGGCCACGGCTTAACGTCCCATCCGACGGACGGCGGCCTTTCCAAGCCCATCGGTGTCCCCTACTGACCGTGGGCAAGGCGGGGAATTTTGCGGAGATAAATCTCAACGCTGACCCAGCTGGGACTCGAACCTGGGAACTACAGATTACGAGCCTGGCGCGCTACCGACTGAGCCACCCCCGCCCCTCATATTAGAGTAAAACTTGACGAAAACACAAAACATTCGAACACATCGCAGCTCGTTTTTGCATCACTGCCAAATGCGATAATCATTGGTACCGGGCTGTAGACTTTGAAATTTAAATTGACTAGTCCCACGTTTTAAGCAAGTAATCCTCAACAATTCATTGTCCTTAATTTCATTATTGCAAACGAAACCCACGAAATCTGAACATAACCATTACAGCAAATAGTACTAAAATGTCTAATATATATTTTGGGCACGAGCGTTGAGTATGACAAGCAATTTGAAGTTTCTTAAACGTATGGCGGGATCTTTGAGAAACTCGATCCAGAACTGATATCCAAACAATTTCCTGGGGCGGAGTTGGCTCAATTGGGAGCGCGTCAGGTTCGTAATCTTCAGCTCCCAGAATCAAAATATTCAAATAATTCTAACAGAAAGAAATAAAATAAAAAATGCTATATATTCCCCTATTAATATAAATAGAACCAACATTCCCATGAATTTCAATAGGAACACCTAAAAAATTATGCGAATCATCTGTACCGGAGTAAAGATTTATCCCGGCTTTGGCGGAGTGGTTAGTTAGCATACTATGCTACTGATCTAAAGGACCTGGGTTCGAGTCCCGGGTAAGACATGGATGTTGTTTTCTGCTGAGGTCCCGCCATCCTCAGAGACCTACTATGGCGTATTAAAGTGGCAGGCTCCTGTCAGACCTCTGTGGCAAACAGCTGCTTGAGGGGGTATTTATTTTTTTTATTTTACCCTCACCCTGACCTTTGGTGTGAAAGGGGGGCACTAGTGGGCTTGGTAAAACAGCAGTCGTCGGATGGGACGTTAAGCCGTGGCGCCGTAAGCAGGAGAGAAATGCCCTTGCACATTAAACATGCTGGATTAACGGACTCTTACCATCTGTCTCAACAGCTGTCCAGTGGATCCCCTTACCCAAACTTGCCTGAGCCCTGGGACTCATTGTATGCAAAAAAGTGCTGCTCAGAGGTTCAACAGCCCAACTCAAACGATTTCCTTGATTTTTGGTTGCTACTTGGAAGGAACAGACATTACCTTAACTGCATAAAATATTTAAAAGCTACAAATACACTTATGCATTTGCTTTTATTTATGTAGGATAATAGAGAAGGGGTTTTCAAACTGGGTTGCTCAAAAGCTTTTTGTCATTCGGTAAGAATGCAAAAACTTGATTTAACATTTGTTTCAGCTTACTTACAATTGAAGCAATATTTCAGTATTCAAAAAAAAACATAATACTCTTCACAATTCCTTTCTTGAATTTCGAAATGCATCTCATTATTAAAACAAACTAGAACGCATATCGGAATATAGTTTTCAAAGAGAATGAAATTTTTCGTTTACCTATTTTTTTCACTTCTTAATAGTTTATTTAGTGCCTATGGATGATGGGAATATGCAAAGAGTATTTTATTAGCAATTATACATCATAAAAAGTACTTTTATTTCTTAAATTTAAAAAGTTGCTTTTCTCACCCCCCCCCCCTCTGAGAAAAGGGGATAGATTGTTGCTGTCAGTGGAATATCTCTTGACACTCGACCACGAAAATTTAAAATTTACCATAAATAGATCACTTGCAATATTCGTTAAAAGCTTTGCCGTTTCCGTGTTTAGTGATCTGTAAAGATTATAAATTAAAAATACCTAAGTATTTGAAAAATGAGAATTATATTTCATTAGTACAAATACAAATAAAAAAGAGTTCTCCAAATATATCTTAAAACAGTTGCGAGTCCCTTCATCCTGGGCGTAAGGGTTCAACTCATTGCTGTCAATGAAAACTTCATGTCCTTCACATTCCGACACCAAAATTTCAAATTTCTAGTATAAATACATATTTCGTAATATTTGTTTAAAATATTGGAATTTTCAACTTTTTCCACCGCTAGAGGGGCGCAATTATAGCTTTTGGAAGATTCGGAAAGTGCAAATCGTAATATTTCATCGCTACCTATCCAACACAATAAGAATTTTTATTTCTATAAACAAAAAAGTTCGATGTCTACAGACAGAAGACAAAGTTGTTTTTTAAGGGAAGAAGATAATCCCCCTACACAAATGACGTGGATAACCTAGAAGTTCTGTTGGGCTTGTCCTGATTTCTCATACAACATATATGCCCACTGGTTTAGTAGTCAGGTACGCTAATTACTAGAACAGGTAGTGAAATTAATATCTCAGTTGTTGAAGTATTTTTTTTTGGAAAAAGAGAGAAAAAAATAACACATATTTGATATGTTTGAGATATAGCGTATTAATATTTGTTTTATTACCATTTCGCTTTCCACTCGTAATTTTTATTTCCCAGAATCTTACCTTGTTGTTAGAGTTTCGCGGGCTAATGTTAGGGTTCCGAAGGTAAAAATATAATTATAGGTTCAGAATTTGTCTTCGACTATAGAGCTTATGGATCACAACTATTGGTTGGAAATTGTAACTTTAAATAATCTAATAAAGAAAAAAGTCTGTTTGTCCGCTTATGCACTCGGCCCCCCAAAAGAGCTAGAGGCGCCAAACTTTGCACGGATTTTTCCTTTCAAACAGGGGGGACAATTATAGGCTGTGTGAGAACAGGCAGTTCTAAAAATAAGGTGCATTCATCGTTAGTGATAGGATGTGATGCTTGCTTACTTACTTTCCACAGCTTATTAATTTTACAACTGTTTAATTTCCAGTTCAGTATTTCAAATTTATGTGGTGGTGTGTCTCAAGCTCGGATTTCGTCAAATGAAGTTCATATATAATCAAAACTATAAATATATACTGTCTTTATAAATTCTTCCTAATTTTTTTTTAATATACACCGAAGAGCCAAAACATCATGATGACCAGCGCGTCTTTATGCAAATCGAAGCAACTGCAGGTTGGTGCATGTGAAGGTCATGAAATGGTATAAATAACACCTGATACTGAGCTCTGTTAATCAGTGTTATTCTTGTTCTTCAGATGGGAAAGGCAGCGGACTTAGAGTGATTTGACAAAGGCCAAATTGTCATTACAAGTTGACGACTGGGTCAGAGCATTTCCGAGACGACCAAGGCTTGTGGTGGCTCACTGTCAGCCGTGGTACCTTCAAAAGGTGGTCCGAAGAGGGAAAAACCATGAACTGCCGCAAAGGTGTGGATCGATCACAGCTCATCGATGCAAGAGGTGAGTGAAGGCTATCGCGTATGGTGCGAGCCAACAGAAGGGATACTGTGGCGCAACTCACCCGTAATTTGAATGCTGGCGACAAGAGAATGTGTCACAATGCACAGTAGATGAAACCCTGCTGAAAACAGGGCTACGTAGCCGCAGGCCACTCCAAGTGTCCATGCAAACCTCGGTTCACCATCGAAAACGCTTACAATGGGCACAAGAGCATGAAAACTGGACTTTGAATGATTGGAAGGTCATCTGGTCCGATGAATCTCGTTTCCTATTGCACCATGTGGACTGCCCAGTATGTGTGCGTCGTTTACCTGGGGAAATGTTGGTACCAGGATTCAACTGGTGGAAGTGTAATACTTTGAGCCAGGTACATCCTTTCATGGCAACGGTATATACCTCTAGTAGTGCCTTCTTTCAACAGTATAACACACCATGCCACAATGCTCGGATTGTACCAGAATGGTTCGCGTAACACGAGGAATATTTCCAGGTATTGCCCTGGTCTCCAAATTCCCGACATCAATCCAATCAAGCCTTGGAACAATATATTCGATCGGCGGCGCCTTAATAACTTACAAGAGTTAAAGGATCTGCTGGTAACGTGTTGGTACCAGATACCACAAGACATCTTTAGAAATCTTGTAGCATCCATGCCTCGCCGGGTAAAAGCTGTTTCGGCGACACATGGAAGACCAACATCATATTAGGCAGATGGTCATAATGTTTTGGCTCTTCGGTGTATACTATAGGCTAACATATTATTAAAACTCCGGTTATACGCTTTTTATTCATCATCGCTATTCGTATCGTATAATCTAATTTGTTTAAAATAAAGAATATCATATGGGTACTATGTTGTACAGTGTTTAATATTAGGCACAGCGGTTTATCCATTGCAGCGTCCAGTATGGTTTTTTAGGATACCGAATTACATGAATCTACCATGAGAGTTATCAGCGTTTATCAGGGATTATCTATCTTCTTTTATGGCTTATCTAGAGGTGACTTCTACACATATTTCGGTAATTATATAAGAAATTTTTATGTCCTTGCGAAAGCCAGAAAAACAAAAAATATTTTATAAAAAAAAGCTTTTAAAATAATTAACGTTAATTGAAAAATGTCCCAAATAATGTTCTTTATAATAAAGTTGTATATTACTAAAATATGTTAATATTCTATTTCATGCTTGCGACGTAGCGAGTGCCATCTACTATGCATTTCAGGGAATTTCAGACCTCCCCAAGAAGAAACATTTTAGCAGGAGGACAGTCGGGTTGCTTTACCTCTAAGCGGCACTTTTTTTCACACAATGGGTTAAATGGCCAGGTCACAAGGGCCCCAAAGGCTCAGAGAAGATTGGGGGAGGGGACTCATTGGACAACTGTTGGGAGCCATATTTTAGCCTTCCGTCAAGGCCATCCCGCATATTCTTTCATGTGTACAGGGCATAACTCTCCCGCACATGGGGCAAGAGGAGGGTCGAATCGATCGTAGCGAGTTTTATGCCAAATCAAAGCATTGAAAGTTTCATTTATATAGAGAGAGTTTCAAACCCGAGATTAGCCAGTAAATCTGCTGGTTGCCTCTACATTTCCAAAAGCAAGTAGTCAGTTCTGTTTTGGGCATGGATGTCCGTGTTGTTTTTCTGCTGAGATCCTGCCATCCTCACAGACCTACTATAGCATATAAACTAACAGGCTCCTGTCAGACCTCTGTGGCAAGCAGCTGCTTGAGAGGGTATTTGTTTTATTTATCGCAAAACGAAGCAACAGAATTTTGGGGAATTATAGGAATATAATCGGCTTTAAATCGATATTTTATTCTTTATTCAGCACTTTTAGATTCTTTAATGATTTATGTTTCGGCCCATTTATCTGCTCAAAGGCTCTTTTGTTTCGAAATAGCTATGCAATTTGATACATCCCAAACTTTTATAAGTGCTTGGTGAAGAAATGCTAGAGATGTTTTTAAGTATTATGACACCTTAACTTTGGAGGTCAGAAAAGGAGTTTGCTCTACAATTTCTCAAGGGCTCTCTCCATATCAGCAACTTGTCTTTTCCGCTTGATTGCATGTCTGGGATTTGCTTACGTGCCATTATCAATGTTTATTCATTCAAAAAGAATATGCTGGAAATAAGTAGCAAAAATTCATACAGTTGTAAGTGAAATCCTCCATAACATTACCCATCGCAAATCTTACAAAAAAAAATATCGTTAACTATTGAATAACCAAATACTGAAATATTTCCTACACGTTCAGTAGATTGCAATTTTTTTTTTTCGTTATCACTATAATTTATAGGAACAAGGCCCACAGAGTCAGTTAGACTAGTCAGACCCCTCTTATCTTCTTTCTGGTCTATGTTTTTGTTTTCCATTTAATTCTTTGAGTCCTTCTTCAAAGAATTAAATTGAGAAGAGAGGTTTTCATCCACTTTGCAGTTTTCTCTTTCCGTGATTATTGCCTTTATTGAATTGAAAAGTACTTCAATTTTGTCATACAGCATCGTTGGGCTTCCTTTGAGTTTTCCACTTAGTGCTTGTGTCTTTGGATTTTTTCTGTTTTCCGTTTAAACATCTATTCGCGTCATTAGTTTTCTGTTAGAATTTTTTCCGTTTTTTGCTTCTTGTCCTTTTTTATTTCCTTTTTAGTGCTTTGGTTGTCGTGCAATTTGGTTTTGACTTTTAGGTGTCCAGTTGGTCGAAAAAGTGTTTTCTTCCTTGCTTATATCTTGTGCAGCAGGACATAGCCATGGTCTGTGCGCAGCTATCACACGCTGGATGGGTTTGGCAGACTGCTTCTAAGCACAGCATATGGACTACATTTTCTGCTTGTATATTCAAAGAGGGATGAATCTGCATTTTTATTTTGACTGTAAACTATTAAGAAAAAAGTGCCCAATTCTGAGACTTAATTTTTTATCTATTTAATCAATTCAGTGGTTCTGTGAATTTAAAAATGTTCTCAATTATTAATCTTAGCTGTTTGTTTCTGCATTGAACTTGTCATAATTTTACAATTATTTGCATGATTTCTTTATTGTTCTTCTTATTACTTATTGGTTTTGATTGTCTATATTATGGGCTTCTTTAACCAGTTTATTTGCAATTTAGTTTCCCTCGTCGATGTCCAGAGATCCACATAAGAGTAAAATTATTCTTATTTAGGCCGATATCTACTGTGCTATTTTCACTTGTACTACTCGGTTAATGGAGAGTTGAATGTTCCTTTCCATAAATTGGAACTGTCCTTGCTACTTCATATGTATTATATTTACATAAAAAAATTAAATCCGTACCATGTACAATCGAGTTTACCAATCATGTAAAACGAAACTGATTTTTTTTTATGTAAAATTACACTGGCTGCATTTTCTTGACAGTGTAAATCAAGAGTGGATGATTATTAGTCATATGCCGCGTTTTTAATTTCGGAAAGTTGAAATACATGCAATTGTTTAAAGCAAAGTAAGTATATTTATGCAGATCTGGTAAGAAAAAAAATCTCCTCAAGCAGCTGCTTGCCACAGAAGTCTGACAGGAGCCTGTCAGTTTATATGCCACGGAGAAGATCTGTGAGGAAGGCGAGACCTCACCAGAAAAACAACACAAACATCCATGCCTTACCCGGGGCTCGAACCCAGATCTCTTTGATCAAGAAGCCAAACATGTTAACCACTCGGCCACGGGAAAAGATGAGCAAATTAAAAAATAAAAAACTAGACTAAACATATAAATTAAACGGACATGATATTAAACTTCTGTTACTTCCTTTATGACTGATATATTAATCCAATTGACCTTACATGGGGACGAGCAAAACGGAAAGTTGCAGATTACAACGTAAGCAGGGCTCAAATAGAAGCTCTGGTAAATAAGTGCTAATTAATTATTTACGCTCCTTAAGTAACCATTTCTTTATGTGTATACTTGTGCAAACCAAGCAAAGGCAATTGCATCTGTCTGAAAAATACATGAATATAACTAAAAAAAAAGCTTTCGATTGGATTTCAAGTTTATTTTTGCAACTCTGAATCACATTGTAAAATGTTTTATTCCCTCGAACAGAAATTTCTTTCATGTCGAAAGCGAAACCGCGGATTTAACGATCAATCCAATTCAAAATTGACAGTCTTTAACATCCATGGGATAGCTCCGAGGTCATGGGTTCCCAACGACAAAAAAGGAGCCTGATGACACCCATATGCAAATCCTATTTCATAAGATGCAGTTAAATGAAGTAGAGCTTCCCTCGATATTGGACACGTCTAGAATGGGCGCATATGTGAAGGTGGATTTCCTCATGTTCCACTCCAGCTATTGAAGGTTGATGGCGCTGTGTACGATTGGTTACGATAAATGTACATAGCAAACTCTAAAAAACCGTATAAGCTCCTGCAGAAGAGCAACGCGGTTTTATTCGGTTTTTCACAGCAGAACTTAACCAACACAAAATATTAGTGCGCTTTTAGGAAAACATTACCTGACATTATCAAATGTGAAGCAACAGAGTAAACGATCCAATGAAAAGAGTATTATTATGATGATGGCTCTTCTGAAAAGTATACAGTGGAGTCGCATCATACACGCATTTACCTTACGCTAATTTAACTGTACGCGCTCAGCAAAAAAGAGAAAAATAATTTAAGTAGTGCGAACAATTCCGCCTCATATTCCACTCAATAAGGGGCTCCAAAGTGAGCATGATATGGGAGACGTGAATTGCTTTTACCTCAGTCAGTCTCAGTTCCTGTGTGTAGTGTGAGAATCTCACTGCACAGAGTGTGATTCTAGTGTTTACGATATGTATTTTCGTACAACATGGCACCTAAGTGCATGCCAAATGCTTCATCTGGTGCTCAACCAAAGCAATGGAGATCTATTCCAATGCTAGAAGAATAAGTGGCTGTGTTAGGCTTATTGAGAGACGGTATGGTATGTTGGAATATTACGTGGTGCGTAAATATGGTCGCAACGAATCTATTGCATCCGTGCCATGAAGATTCGAGAGAGAGAGAAATTAGTCAAGAACACCAATAACTGATATAGTGACGAGTCAAGTGCGTGATAGAAGCGTAAACATATGCCTATCGATGGCAACACTGCGAAAAAAGACAGGTTTGAATAGTACGTAGAGGCTATCTCCATAGTTCAAACCTTCCGCTGAAGAGTGGCAGCCTTCTGATAAGAGGGAATTCAAAGCCTTTATTTTTTCATTCTTCCGTCTCTTATGTAATTAAAAATACCATGAAATTATATTTTGCATATGTACTCTTTATTATGTACTGTACAATATAGTATACATTATACATATTACTGTACAGGGTTGAATACCCAAAACCAGGTATACTGTACTTTAAGGAAGATTTTCACGAGTAGTTTTAACTATACATGATTTTTTTCTTCACACGCCAACTTTAGAACCAAACCATGAGTAAGATCAATACCTCCTATAACGGAAAGCCAGAAGACAAAATTTATGACGTCAGCTTAAGTAGTTCTACCATATAGATAATTCTTATATTTTTTATTCTAATATTATTATTGGTGGATTCTATGCTAATCTTTATATTAATATTTGTCAATAAATATATTTTATTTAGAAGAAATTTTATTTGTATTAATTAGCATTATTATGTTTAATAATAAATAAATATAATTTTGTTTCTAAATAAAATATATTTATAGATAAACATTAGTATAAAGATTAGTACAAGCGTTCACCAATAATAATATTAGAATAAAAAAATACATGAAAAATCTATATAGTAGGACTACTTAAGTGATGTCAAAAATCTGGTACATTGGCCTTCTGTTATAGGAGATATTGGTAAGATGCGACTTAACTGTAAGTGATTCTGTAGCGGTTGCTTTGTACCTCCATCACGGCTGTACTCCATCACGGTATAAAGCAGCGCCTACAGAACTATACATTAAGATGTATTTATAAGATGTTAGCGACAAAGGCTAAAAAGAAAAATTACTTTCATTACCCCTTACGAAAGAACCCAAATGAAAATTATAATTTTATAAGGATTTATAAAGGGGCAACTTCAAAAATCAAGGCCCCAAAAATTTAGAACCTGTAAACACTACTGTTAACATCCTGAAAGGTCGTTTTCATATATATGAGAAATATTCATTACTTTCCTAATAAATGTCTATTCTGAGATATGAGGCCACAACAAAATCAAACGCTTCCTGATCCCATGCTTCGGACAAAGGTCTGTTTGTGAACTTCTAAGGACTTCAGTCACCAGTACTGATTAAAATTCCAGATATCACCATTAAATCAGATAATGCATTTAAAAAGGAAAAAAAGATCACAGACACATTCTGATATAAGGTCAAAAGAATAGGCTTAGGTATCTGCAATGGCCCTGGTAGCCGAATGGTTAGTGTGTTTAAGTAATAATGCAAAGAGGTCTGGATTTCAGACCCAAATAACGCATCCATGTGTTGTCTTTCTGCCGAGGTCTCACCTTCACAGATCATCTTTATGATGTATTACTGACAGCATCATGTCATACCTCTGTAGAAAGTAGATGTTTGAGAAGGTAATTCATATTTACTTTCAACTGTCCCTTATTCAGGGTCAGCTAACATATATAATGCATATCTGCTAATCTGGAGAGTGCTATTTGTTACATATTTTATAGTTTCAGACCCGTGTAATGCCGGTTACTTTGCTACTGTTTATATAAAAAGGTCCTCTTTAAAATAACTTGATGAAAATATTTTGGCAGTAGGTAATACAGTGAAAAGTTGTCGCCCAGAAAAAATTCATATGCCTTTTTTTCGGGGGTTGTCCTAGGTTGAGTATTGAGAACGCCGAACGCCTGCAATAATAGACAGTACTTACTGGTTGATGAAATGAATCTCTTTTGTTGCGATCTTATGCAACCACGCAATTCCCGGTTCCGCTTGTACCGCACTACCTGGTTATGAAAAGCCATGACTATCTAGAGCCGGGGGCAAGGAATACGCCCTATAGGCGCACCTCAACCCCAGCCTCACATGGCAGCAGTCCTATAGAAGGAAAGCTGACCACCGGAAGAAACCTTACTTTAATCTATTCCCCGGTTTGCAAATGTGCAAGGATATAAAGATCCAAGCTCGATCGGCACCCGGGGTGGAGACTCTTAGTAAGACCCAGACTTTTTGGACAGCTCGTGCCTACTAGGCGGGTTCAGACCTTTCGGCAGAGCCGTCGAACAGACCCACAGGTCTCCTGTGAGGTGAGGTCTCCGACGCCGTCACCATCCGACCGGCAATCAAGCCGGCCAGCAGCATCTTCAACCTCGGTTGGCCTTAGCCATGTCCAACCGGGACACCAATCCGGTCGGCACAGCCTTCAGCCGAGTTGCTGGGCCCTAGGCCCCCCCACCACGACAAGGTGGTCCCCTATCGGGGGGGCTGGTTGATGAAATATGGGAGGCAAGAAGTGACCTTCGGAAACCAAATCAAAATAAAAAAAAATGATCTGGCAATCGTTGAAAGTACATGCCACATTGGCCAGTTTCCTGATTCAGTTAGTTGGTGGAAATAACTCTAGAATACTAATATTAATTGTTTTAACAAATGGCAAAAAGTTGCCCAAACTTACTGACAAAATAATAACAAAAAGGTTGACAAAAGTCCAATATTCCAGTTCCGAACAAACTTCATTTGTTACTTTTAATCCCTTTATCACTTCACTATTACCTACTGAAAACATACTTCCGACAAGTTATTTTCAAAAAGAACTTTATATACAGGGTGATTCAAAACTTATCGTTCAAATTTCGTGGGGAGGTAGGGAATACATCAGGAAACCGATTTCACATAGGAAAGTATGTCCGCAAACGTCATCTACATGAACAAAATGGACAAGTAAAGTGAACACAAGGAAACAGTACAGTTAAGTGGTAACGAATGTAACTTTTATTCCAACAAGGTAAAGTACAGGTTCACAGTAGGTGCTCAAAATTGCGACCATTTACACGGACACAGGATTCACAGCGCCGTTGCATTGACCGCCGAACATTTTCAAAAACGCCTGGCATATCACGGACAATGCCTGCGGCGGCCACTATTCGTGCAACAAGGTCCATTTCACTGTCGACGGGGGTCTCGTACACGTGGTATTCCATGGCCCCCAACAAAAAGAAATCCATGGGCGATAAATCAGGTGACCTGGGTGGCCAAGCGATCGCTGATGACAGCGGGAGTGGTAGGGCGAGCTGTACACTGGTTGGGTACACACAGCGCCCTCTACATACGCATGCGTACATTTGCGGACATACTTTCCTATGTGAAATCGGTTTCCTGACGTATTCCCTACCTCCCCACGAAATTTGAACGATAAGTTTTGAATCACCCTGTATATAGCAGCAAATTTTCCAGGCGTTGCTAGGGTCAAAAATTCTCTAAAATATATACAGTAAAAGCACTCCCCACGACTAGGGTACCAGATGCCCAATGTTCTAAGAGGAGGGCAAAAGGGCTAGAAATGGAGAATGCTTTTAATTTGTAAATAAAGTTTTTTCACATAAATTTATTCAGATATCGACTAACAGTTCAGTCAGAAAGAGGTAATAATTCTAATTATTCAGTACACCTCAAAATATGAGGTGCCGATTTTTATTCATACTTGATAACCAACGAGTTATTTGACCTTAACAGGCATATTGGTTAGGAACTAGCTACTGTTCCAGAAAGCAAACTTTGTGGGCTTGTATTAACTGAGTAACGTAGGGTCAGCAATGACTTTGATCTTGGTAGTACATCATCCTCTTTCATGAGAAGGCTTGTGTAAACTAATAGTAGTTTCTTGGATCCTTCGTTGTCCTTTATATTGCAAATAAAAAAAAAGTTCTGTCAACTTTCATAGCCCCATCTATCCGTAGGCGGTGGCAAAATTTAGCGCAAATTTTGCGTATCAGTAATTTTCTAAAGCGCATATTTTTTTCCCAATCTGGCATGTAAATTGTTGATATTGAGTATTACAGAAAATAGTAACTTTTACAACATAAACAGAATAAATTTAACATTCACGATTTGCATTTACCAAATATTATTTCACACGTCATGAATTCAAGAAATCTAAAAAATTTAAATACAAAAAAGCTTATTTTAATCAAACAAATTATTTCAGTTCAAAACAAGTTCTTATTAGTTTGTATAAAGAGGACATTTCATGTGTTTTTTTTTCAAAATGCGGAGAGGACATGAAATTAAAAAAAGGACTTATAGTAACCCTAACCACGTCGCAACCTTTCATTTGGCATCAAATTCATTATGACCGACAGGAGAATCGGCATAATACTCCCCACGTCAGAAGCTTCTAAAGGAAAAAACGGTATTTCCCGCTTAGAAAAGCGAATTTTTCAAATCATCTCGTACACTGCAGAGTTGATGGAATGCAATTTGTCAGGCTTAAGGAAACCAAACTAACGAAAAAAAATTAAATATGCATTAAGTTCGTATGGCGGGTCTAAGATGTACAAAAAAATGTATACATACCAAGAATATATTGTAAAATGAAAGAAAGTTACTTTTTAATACATTTAACATATTTTATGGGATATGTTTCTTAAAGTCCGATGCGATTTCTTAGTTTTCAAAGTATTTCAACAAAAAAGCTGATGTCCCATTTGTGCTATTACCCATTTCCAAAACAATGGCATACCGAAGGTCTATAGCGAGGTGAGATTAAACCTGTGGTACACTGTGGGTATACTCCCCTAGGTCCATACATGGTCGCTCTTGTGTTTAAAGGAGCAGCACGGTTTCAACTTTGCTCCCATCAACGTTTACAGAAGCGAGAGGATTAGAAATAACAAAGATTAATGAATTAAAGAATGGCAAATATATTATTTCTATACATATAAATTCCCCCTGTCAAGTGGCAAACATTTTAAACTGTGAATTTCGACGAAATTTTCTTTTTCATATATGCATTGAAGTTTGTTCTTTCAGCAAAGGAAGAAACCATGAAAATGCTTTCAGATCTTGTTGAATCTAGATCTTTGTTTCAGATCAGTTCATTTCTTGCTTTTGATTTCGAAGTTATGCAGCGAAGTGGGTTACTGAGAAGTGAAGTTACGTTAAAAAAAAAACGTAAAGTAAATAACAGCAATGAAGACTTTGTATGTACTTTTGCCATTGTTTTGAAAGTTTTGCGCAGTGGACTGAACTTTTTCGAACTGGATTATTGAAATAACCCTCTCCTTTAGTGGGAAGGTTTTCTTTTCTATTTTCGAGGTAGAATTTTACCATTGTCTACCTTGATTTGTCTTAATACAATGAACGAGTTATTCTGATATGTTTCATCACTTTAATTTTCTAATATTTTTGCTATACTTTTTTATTTTTATAATAAGTTGGGGCAGGCTGTTTCACCTCTGAGCGGCACATTTTTGCGAAAAGTGGGGAAAATGGCCAGGTCACATGGGCTCCGAGAAGATTGTGGTGGGGACCCACTAGACCAGTGTTTTTCAAACATTTTTGACCGCAACCCAAATAAGAAATACATTTTACATCGCGGCCCAGATTCTGACATTTTCCATTCTATTTCATTTTAAAAAATGCTGGTAACGACCCACTAATGTTTTAACGCAGTTATGTTAACTCGCATTTTGAAAAACGCTTAAAGTTAACGCACTAATGTTAACTCGCAGTTTGAAAAACGCTGCACTAGATAGCTGTTACGAGAGAGATGCCTAAATAGAGAAATACCCATATAGGATTCAAATTGCAGTTTCCACACTATACTTAAGAAAATAAGCCATGATGGATATGAATAAGTGAATAATAGTAATAATTAAAATTTGCAGTAGCGGTTTTTGGAATTACTGATGTTTTTTTATTTTTCCTCATTTGTTTTTATTTCAATAATCCACTTCGAAAAAGTTCAGTTCATTGCGCAAAACTTTCAAAACAATGGCAAAAGTACATATATAGTCTTCATTTGCTGTTATTTACTTTACGTTTTTTTTTTATCTCAACAACCCACTTCGCTGCAATGCAGTAAACTTCGAAATCAAAAGCAAGAAATGAACTGAGAAATGAATATTCTGAAAGCATTTTCATAGTTTCTTCCTTTGCTGAAAGAACGAACTTCGTGCATATATATGAAAGAGAAAATTTCGTCGAAATGCACAGTTTAAAATGTTTGCCACTTGACAGGGGGAATTTATATATACAGAAATAATATATTTGCCATTCTTTTCATATAGTTATAATACAGTGTTGAAGCTGAGAAATAAAAGATTAATCTTTCCTTATCTCATTTTCAAAAGAAACAAGCTAGTAAAATTAAAATTTTTGTTATTACAGTGAAATTAAATATTAATCACTCAAACGTTTAAATTACGTCCTCTAAAGGTGGAAAAAGCTTAAAATTGCAAACTTTTTTTCGAATATTTCGCACAATGTGTTTGACAGAAAATTGACATTTGATGATAGAGGTTTGCTTACTAGGTACTGCCCCCCCCCCTCCCCAGTCTTTTTTCCTTTCAGCTCTTTTTCCCGGAGACCCTATCGTTCCTTTTTAATGTAACCTAGATTCCCTCGTTCAAAAAGAATTGAAAATAAGACTACACACTTCTGTCATGTTTCTCTAATGTATTTTTATTTATGTTGCATTTTTATTGTATTTTTTGTTGTTGTAATGATTTTTATGTATTGTGTTTTTTGAAGTGCTATTGTGCTATAGCTGTTGTTTTCAGGTCTGAGCTGGCTGGCTGCCTGCACAGGCTGACAGGTTGAAAGACCTTTTACAACCATTTACAACTAGCCTCAAGTGCAAGCGGAGTGCTGGAGACAAGCTGGGCAATAATAAACAGTTTGAAGCGTCACTCAAACAGAAAGGACATTTGGGCACGAGTCAAGGGACGCTGCTCTTATTCAAACAAAACCCTTAAGGAGAGGGTTCAATTCTAGGTAAGAATTAAGGTTCGGTTCTTGGTGAACCAAGTACAGTTGTGTGAACTAAGGTGGGTTCTGTGTGAACCTGATAGTAGGTGAGGTTTAAATATCCTTTCACCGAGTTTGAGATCAGTAAAGCGAGAATCTGCAAAGTGCAGTTCTCCACCTCATTGCATAATTGTTTGCAGCAACAAAGGCCTATGGAGTCGAGTGCATCCTCAGCATGTGATTGTATATAAATGTGAATAAACTGTGTCGTCCCTATAGAACTCTCGTGAATGAATTGTTGGACATATCTCTATACATCACTTGGTGCAGCAAATCTGAGGCATACATTGGTATGGGTGTAACAACCCGCAAGCCTGTTATTTCATCTAGGCAATGGTGAATCTAATTAAGGGGCTAAGCGAATCCCTCTGCTAAAGAGCGATATCTATGTCATTGGAGTCGCAACACGACATTCAGTGCAGTTCAGTTCAACAGCATAACTGGTCATAAGTGATTTCATTGATTAGAAGAAGAAAGTGTGTCATTCGCTTACCACCGATCACATCATCATCATTAACAAATTGCCTATTTTCAGTAATTAATGGAAAAAGCATGGTAATGGAATACTGTGGTTAGGATTATTCTGAAATAAAGCTGTTAGTGCTGCTTCTAATATAAGTATGGTGACATATTACATACTCATGAATAGTGAACTGCAAAACCTTTTTTTCAACCCTATATAAAATAAAAAAACTGAAATCACACAATAAAGGAACTTTAAATATATTCGAAAATTATATCAATCACAAAGACCTATGGTTTCCTTATCAAGATAACAAATAGTAATATCATGAAGCACATTAAAAACTGTGTGGTTTTTTTCCACTCTGCAGTGTTTTTTTAATTCATTCATTTAGCATATTTGCATTGTAATGAATATTTAAAAGTTTTAGGTATATTTAAATAAAAATAGTTACAATTTTATGAAAAATGAAAAAAAAAATGCTTTACACAAAAAAGGGAAATTTTCATTCTCTCAGGGTGGATCAATGGTCACATTTCCTTGATATATTTCACTTCTCTAATGGTCCAAACTAAAGATGCAGCAGCTTTTTTTTTTTAGGTATCCGCACTGTTCCCCTCCTCATTATCAGGAACTAAAAATATGTCTGTGCAAAACTAGATCATTTCTTCTATTCAACACAAATCTATCATAATCGGTTGATTAGTTTCAGAAAGACTGCATGCATAGACATACATATATAAAAATATCTGCATGCAAACAGCCTTTTCCTCCATCCAACACAAAAAGAACCATCGAAATCAATTGATTGGTTCCAGAGATATTAAACATAGAGACAAGATGAACGGACAGTCGGATCTGGCGATATTAGGAAATTTTGCTTTCAAGAAAATGTGTTAAAAACATATAAAAAATAAATTAAAAAAAAACAGCTCCAAGATGCACACTATGCATACCCTGTTGAAGTTCTTTAGATTGTTCATTTGACTCTGGGTTGCTCATGTCCAGGACTGGCGCTAGTTATTTTGATGCCTGGAGCGAACTTGGACATAGTAAGTTTGTTAAAAAAGAAATTTTATGTTTTAGGGGATGTTCTTTTTGAAACTTGCTGATGCGCATAATGTTTGCATTAATTACTTATGTCTTCATAAAATAGTACAACTCTTTTTAAATTAGGAATATATTTAGGCACATTTTCAAGAAGAATATTATTTCAATGTGCATCAATTTAAAGTAAATAAAACCCAGTTACAGCTTCCATTGGAGAGTAAAGGCTGGAAATTATATATTTGTTCCTTCTGATAATATCAAATAAATCTCAACATTCAATAGTAAAGAATCACAGGATGTGTCCTGTAGATATGGAACTCATGAAATAAATAAGCTGAAAAGCATTATTGGTTTTGCTGTGAGTGGGATTTGAACCCATGTCTCCTGGAAACATGCCAGTTATGCTAACCATTACACCATTCTCGGCTAATTTTTTTTATTCAATTGGTGTGACAAACTTTCTAGTTTTTTAATTTCATTCGCATTGCCCACTTCCCTAACAAATGGCACCACTGTGTGAATCAAATAAAAAATCCAGAAAGTTCATAAGTCACACCAGTTGAAATAAAAACATTAGCTGATGATGATGTAGTGGTTAGCATAGCTGGCATGTTTCCAGGAGAAGTGGGTTTGAATCCTACTCATGACAAAACCAGTTTTTTTTTTTTCAAGTTATTATTTCGTGAGTTCCATGTCTACAGGACACATCTTGTGATTACTACTGAATTATTGATTTAATGCCCTGAGTGTGAGTGACAAATATTAAATTCCATCTTTGTGACAACACAGTTGTCCACTCCCTGGATAGACACCACCACTGTGTGAATGAAGTAAAATCTGGAAAGTTTATAAGTCACACCAGCTGAAGAAAAATGTTAGTCAGTGATGGTGTAGTAGTTAGTATAACTGGCATGTTTCCAGGAGACATGGGTTCGAACCCCACTCGCGGCTAAACCAATGTTTTTCAACTTATTATTTCAAGAATCTCAACATGCAATAAATTAGCTTGGGGATATTATATTTGAGAGAGAAAAAAGCAAAAATTGATTTTGCATTTACTTGTATAGCAGACTATTGCAATCAGAGAAATAATATTTTGCACTGTTTTACAAATAACTGAAGACTCGTAATAAAAATGAAGCATGGGTTCAGTCTGTAGCCTGCCAGGCTTGTGATATGTAGTTCCCAGGTTCAAGTCTCAACTGGGCCAGCATTGAGATTTAACTCTGCAAAACTCCCTGCCCTCGGTCAGTAGGGTAAACCAATGGGTTTGGAAAGGCCACCATCTGTCAGATGGGTGTTAAGCGGTCTCTCTACGTGAGAGAGTATCTTGTGCATGTTAAAGAATGTGCTGGATGACCTCGACGGGAGGCTACCTGCCAAGCTTACCAGCTTTATGCCTTTCTTTCAGCAGAATAATGCACCATGCCACATTGCCTGATTCGTCCGAGAATGGTTCAGAGGACATAAGGAAGACTTCCAGACACCCTTGCCTCCAAATTCCCCAGACATCAATCCAATCGAGCTTCTGTGGTTTTTGTGTTGGAACAGCATATCGGATCTGCAGCACCTCAACCACGTAACTTACAAGAGTTAAAGGATCTGCTGGTAATGTGATGGTACCAGATACCACAAGATAACTTTAGAAATCTTATGTCCATGCCTCTCCAGGTAACAGCTGTTTTGGTGGCACATGGAGGACCATCATCATATTAGACAGGTGGTTTTTAGCCGTCCCATGGTCGAGTGGTTAGCGCGCTTGGCTACTGATCTAAGGGACCTGGGTTCGAGCCCCGGAATTAGGCATGGATGTGTGTGTCATTTTTCTGCTGAGGTCCTGCCATCCTCTCAGATCTTCTACTGTGGCATATAAACTGACAGGCTCCTGTCAGACCTCTGTGGCAAGCAGCTGCTTGAGGGGGTATTTATTATTTTTTTTTTCATAATGTTTTGGCTCTTCATATATTGTGTATATGTATGTGCATTAATCATAGAAATAATTTTGCACAAAAATCATAAAATCACCTCAGAAACCCTAGCTAAAATTCTACTTGCTCCACCAATTTGACCAATTGTAACATTTTATGAATAAGTGTTGGATGAATTGTAAATAAAAAATAAAAATAAATACCCCCTCAAGCAGCTGCTTGCCACAGAGGTCTGACAGGAGCCTGTCAGTTTATATGCCACAGTAGAAGATCTGAGAGGATGGCAGGACCTCAGCAGAAAACAACACGAACATCCATGCCTTACCCGGGGCTCGAACCCAGGTCCCGTAGATCAGTAGCCAAGTGCGCTAACCACTCGGCCGCGGGACGGCTAAGGATGAATTGTACCATTAGACAAATAATCCATTGGACCAAACGGCATTAATCATCTGGGACTGGTCTGAATTATGGTAACAGATCTCAAGGAAATGTATAATATTGAAACATAATGTTTAGTTTTGCCCTAAAATTTCTTTCAGCTAATCATTTTTAGTGGCCTATGCTTCTATGATTTGTGCTTTTTGGGTCATATGAATGTTTGGATGTTCTGTCATTCCTGATTGGATAACACTGGTTTACAAGGGTTTTTATAACATCAACAATTGTAGCTGCCTTTAACCATTTTTCAGCTGCTGATTTCAGATCTGGCCTTAAAAAATGGCTAGCACATCACGTTTTTATGTTATTGGTCATTTTGACTCATATTAAGATCTTCCTCTACCAACACCACCAGGCAACTGGGTGGATATTAGACATTTTACTTTTTGCAGCTGGCAACACTGATTGCCAAGAGGGAGATAACATGCAACAGTAACCTAACCTCAGAGTGCCATTCTTGTTGTTTTCATTGTAAGAGGAACATGTGCTGTACATGTTCAAGAGTGAATTTTGGCATTTAAATGGCACAATGACAGTGTTGTGGATGTGTTAATGTGTCACATAAGTTTTGTTAGGTGTGTAGAAATTATATTTTAAAATCCTAGGGTCGTTCTTTAACAAAGATTGTGATAAAAGCCTATAACTTGTATTTTGGATGTCATGTTGGAGATTAGGATAAAATATGGGCTCCACATGTGTGCTGCATTTTGTGCTTTGTTGGCCTGAGTGAATGTTTGAAAGGTAAGATAAAATCCATGCCCTTTGCAGTTCCAATGGTTTGACATGAGCCAGCCAGTCACTTCCATAATCACTATTTTTCTTTAACTAAAAAGTGTCAGTCTTTTCAAAAAAGAACAAAAACAAAATAAAATATCCAAATGTGCCTTCAACCATAAGGCCAGTTCCTCATGGAGATCTTCCTATACCAACACCTGCAACCAACTGGATTCACATTGATCAGAGGAAGACTTTGAGGCACATACAGATCCTCATCCAACATACACCCCTAAAAAGTTAGACGAGCCACATCTGATTCAGCAAAATGAACTAAATGATCTTGTTCAAGACCTAGGACTTTCCAAACAAGCCGAGATTTTAGGTTCAAGAGTGGAATCTTCTGGCCAAGGGTACCAGTTTCTTGGTTCAGAAAGAGAAATTTGGCTTTATCTGTTCATTATGAGATGCAAGATGGTTTGTGTTTCTGTACAGATATTTCAGAGCCGATTGAAGAAACTGGAACAACTCACGATCCAAACAAATGGCATCTATTTATAAATTCGTCAAAATTCAGCTTAAAAGCTGTCCTTTTGCATAAAAGAAACCAAAAACTTTCAATTCCAGTGACACACACTGTGGGAATGAAGGAAACTTATTAAAGCATAGAAAAAACACTCACTGCTATAAAATATGACCAGTTTAAGAGGACAATATGTGGTGACCTAAAAGTCACATCTCTCTTGCTTGGGCTTCAAGGAGGCTTCACAAAATTTTGCTGTTTTCTGTGGGACATTAGGGTCAGAAAGGAACACTACAAAACAATAGACTGGCCCAAAAGAGATGTTTTTATTCCTGGAAAGAGTAATATGAAGTCTGGTGATAAATCTCTTTATCACCAAAATCGAATGAAAGAATTCATCTCATCATCCAGTAATAAATAGGCACTTTGATGTCGATTTCAATTTTAGAGGAAAAATTGTCTGAGCCAGGTGGGATATGAACCCACGACCTCCTGATAACATGTCAGGTGCTCTGGACCACTGAGCTACCGGCTGCCGATCAAGATCTCCTCTAACGCTATGAACATTCCTTTTATGTCACATATAGGCACTATTCAGGCAATTTTAGCCACAAGCGGCTTTCTATGCTAATGATGATAAATAATGAGATAAACTCGACTGTTCAACATCCACTAATAAATCAGCACTTTGACGTTGATTCTAATTTTAGAAGAAAAATTGTCTTGAGCCGGGTGCGATATGAACCCACGACCTCCTGATAACATGTCAGGTGCTCTGGATCACTGAACTACCGACCATCGATCAAGATTTCCTCTAATTAACACTATGAACATTCCCTCCCACCTGGCTCAGACAATTTTCCCTCTAAAATTGAAATCAACGTCAAAGTGCCTATTTATTACTGGATGTTGAACCGTCAAGTTTATCTGAGTTTATCTCAATATTTATTATCACTAGCATACTTGTAAGACAGGCGTTCCATCTATTGGCAAATAAAAAGCCGCTAGGGCTAAAAATTGCCCAAAATAATGCCTTGGTGATGCTTAGTATTGTCTCTCCCTGAAAAGAGGAATTTAAAATTATTTTTTAGAATCTGACCTTTATCTGTCCATCTGGTCTCATGCCAGCCAAGAATATATAAATTATAATGGCAGAATTCTTGTGTGAGGACATCCAGAAAATAAGCTCTGTGCAGAGTCCTCACATTCCAACTACCTGTGGAAAGAAAATGGTTAGTGGGATGTTTAAAGAAACTATGTTTATTGAAAGAGGGAATGCCAACAATATCAAACAACCCTCTAATCGCAGGCATGAGGAAAAGACCAGTTCCCCCACCACTAAAGGCTAAAGCCATCTACACTGGAAGACTTCCTCCAATGTAGAATTTGACATGCTAGTAGAAGCAAGAGTTCAGGTGCCTGTGATGACCTCTGCGCAGGAATATCCACCAGCTGATAAAACATATCCTGTGAATCTATGTACTTGGGGCTTTCAACCCACAAACAAACAGAAAACAGTGGAAGATTCTCTCTCCACAAAAGCATGCCAGTGCAGCAAAATCAGGATCCATAATCAAACTCAGTAAGTTTATAAGGACAGCACCAGGACAATGTGTGGTTGACCACTCCTCAGCATGGTAGAAAAATACTTGTGATAATATTATTTCTTTATTCTCCTATGTTGAGGGGAGGAGATGGCTTAGCTGGTAGCACACTAGACTCGTAATCGGAAGTTCTCAGGTTCAAGTCTCACTTGAACCATTGTTGAGATTTATCTCCACAAACTTCCCTCCTTTGGTCAGTAAGGGATACCAATGGGCTTGGAAAGGTTGCTGTCCATCAGATGGGATATTAAGCCATGGCCCTGTAAGCAGGTTGGGTTGTTTTACCTCTGAGCGGCACTTTTTTGCACACCATGGGCTAAATGGAGGTCACATGGACCCCGAAGGCTCAGAGAAGGTTGGGGGAGGGGACCCACTGGAACAGCTGTTGAGAGACAGATGGTAGCCTCCCATCAAGGCCATCCAGCGTGTTCTTTAACATGCACGGGTATGGCTCTCCCACACATGGGGCCACGGTTTAACGTCCCATCCGACGGACGGCGGCTTTTCCAAGACCATCAGTGTCCCCTACTGACCATGGGCAGGGTGGGGAATTTTGCAGAGATAAATCTCAACGCTGACCCAGCTGGGACTAAAACCTGGGAACTACAGATTACAAGCCTGGTGCGCTACCGACTGAGCCACCCCCACCCCCTTGTATGCAGGAGTGCCATACCCTGTGCACATTAAAGAACACAATGGATGGCCTTGGGGAGGCTACCATGTCTCCCAACAGCTGTCCAGTGGGTCCCCTCCCTCCAACCTTCTCTGAGCCCTCATGGTGACTTGACCATTTAGCCCATTGTGTGCAAAAAAAGTGCTGCTCAGAAGTAAAACAATCAAATCCAAATCCTATGGTGAAATCACAATTATTTTTAGTTTTGCCAATGAGTAACGCTGAAGGAGAGCGACCAATTTCTTTACTGAAAATTGTTAAAAATCATTCACAAAGTACACTCATAGAGCAACAATTGAATGATCTGGAAATTTTGTACAGGAAACAAAAAGAATTAAAATTAAATTATGATGAATTAATTAATGAAGTTAGTGAGTGGAAAATTTAAAAGAAAATAGTTTTCTTGTGCAAAAAAAGTTTGAAAAAAGTTGTTTTTTGCAAGTTTCATATATGAAATTACGGCTTCTAAATTTTGTATTAGTTTTTAATACTTTTCACAGTAGTTTAGGGTGCAGGGGGCCCATATACAACTTTATTCCTAGGGCCTGAAAATGCCTAAACATGGCCCTGTTGTTAATTATGTGTTTATTTTCCATTATACAAGTCTTATTTTTTAATTAGCCTGTCATGTGTTTGAAATTAATCCTACTGACAAGCCGTAAGGCTCAGCAGGGTATATAACCACACTAAAGCATTTTTATTATTATTATTAAAGAAATTATGTAATGTTATATACCAAATTAATCATTTAATTCCAGACTTTCGGAAAATAAATTATTTAACAAAGAAAAAACTAGTTTTGTTTTAATAGGGCTTTTGTAGAGGCATGTAGCAAAAAAATGCTTCTGGCAATGCAAATAAATATTTATTTAAGTAAATAACTATATTGCATGTGAATAGAAAGGCTACTTTTTCTGATTAACAGAATCTGTAATATACCATATAATTGCAAACATTTATTTCATTCACCCACTTTTAGGCTTAAGACATTATTATTTCGGTCTATCTATAAGCTGTCCTGGGCAGAGTGGTTAACGTGCTTGGCTACTGATCCAAGAGACCTGGGTTTGAGGTCCAATAAGGCATGGATATTCGTGTTTTCTGCCATCCTCACATATCTATATTTTATTATCTATAGTAAATTTGCCATCACATGGCAGAGTGGTTAGCATGTTTGGCTACTGATTAAAGAGACCTGGGTTCGAGCCCCGGGTAAGGCATGGATGTTTGTGTTCTTTCTGCTGAGGTCTGCCATTACCCACAGATCTACTATGGTGTATATACTGACTCCTGTCAGATGTATGTAGCAAGCAGCTCCTTGAAGGGAGTATTTATTACTTATAGTAAGTTTGAGTTGTTTCACTTCTAGGTGACACTTTTGTGTATACAATGGCCTAACCTGTAATGCTGCAAGAATCAGAAGGTTTCAGAGTTAGATAAGGGAACCTAACAGACAGCTGTTGGAAGCAGATGGAGGTCTATTGTCAATGCCACCCAGCATGTTCTTCAACATGCACATAATATAGCACTCCACAATATAGAATGTCCCATCTGACAGACAACAGCCATTTCAAGCCCATCAGTGTCCCCTTTCTCACTGTGGGTAAAGAGCAGGGGTGGAGGGTAGGAGGGTAACAGAGATAAATCTACATGGCTTCCCTTCCAAAAACAGTTAAGACTCAAACCTGTGAACATCAGATTATGGGTCTGACACTAGTCAACCCCTGGTTTTATCTACAGTAAAAGTTACCAATAAATGTAAACAGTTATGAACTGCAGCATGTATTCAAATAAATGAATCATTTTATTTGATTCATTGGAAAGTGCCAACAACAGCAATTATAATAAGAGTGCTTCAGGCATGGAAATTTATTAACTCTGTTAAATTATTTATTTCTAAATTGTCTTAAAAAAACAAAAAATGATGGTAATTCTCCCAAATCATTACTTGTTCTCAATCAAAACCTTTTTTTTTTTAACTTTCAGCTATTGAAAATTGGCAGCATCTTGTATATTACACAAGACACAGAAATCATAATTTTGAGCAAAATGAGTACAGGTTTATCCAGACCTTAACCTCATCCATCTTACTTTACCTACTACTATGACTTGAAATTGTTTTGCTGTGTCATGAATGACAACGGGCTAAATCACATTTATGTGTGACCAAGGGCTCAATGAGAGACAAATTCCTAATAAACATTGAATGTTTCTAAAGGATATTATTAATTAGGGTTGTTTTTAAAATACTTTTTGGTAACATAATGCTTATCAGCTGTGATTTTGTACTTCACATTCAACAGGAATAATGACAGTTGCAACAAGATACCAATTAGGAAATGCATTTGGCATAGTTATTCGATTACAATGGCCTCTGGACAAGAGAGGTACAGATTTTCCAGTAAACCACATGCCACATTCTATAGAAAACCTCCAGAATTGGTTTATTACTTTCTTGTGGTATTTTAATATATATATTATGCAGCAAGAAGAATATTCAATAAAATGTATCATTTCAAATGCTTTTTGAAAGTCATTACAATTAGATTGCCAACACTTAAAAACTGATAATAAATTAAGCATTTTGAGTGCTTCCTGCAGACATTTTTAGTGTTTTAAGTAACTATACATAGTGATTCGGTACTGGTAATTCAAGAGAATTACCAGAATTAATATATTCCTTGCAATTAAGAATCTTTACATTCTAAAGCAATGTAACACTCCATTTTTTATTATCCCACTGATATATAATTATTACGAATAGGAGCATTTGAAAGGATTTTTATTTGATGGGACAAAATCTAAAAATTTCGCTGTTAAATACTCATGACGTAACGTTGTACTACTTAGTTTACGTTTAATACTAGTCACCGCCCTTCCACTAGCCTACCTGTTCACTGTTGCCTTCAGGGCGTGCTTCACCTGCGCCATCTTGAATTCAATAACGTAAATAGGTATACTATATTACCTACATAAAACCACAACAGAATAATTCTAGAAACTTTAAACACCAAGAGAAATTTATTTAGGTGCACTTTAAAGTTTGGGGCTTAAAATCTGTTACAGAATAAAAACAACAGCAATATAAAATATAAAAAAACATATGTCTTACCTCATTGGGATCACTTAGCCAGAAAATATCCAATCGGTTAGCGTTCCACTGGGTAATGATACCCTTTAACTTTTCTCTCTCTTGAACCTTTCTTTCTCGATCACTAGCCATTTTTGATTCTTGCTCAAGCAACTAATATATTCACTATATACAAATTTAGCTGCAACCTTTAGATAAATCAAACTTTGTTAGTATCCAAATATCTGACGGACGTTTATAAGCTACACGTTACATAGCAAAACACACACCAGCTACCACCACACATAGACATCAAAGCCTGAAGTTTAAAAGTGAACTGCGCATGTCACTAGAGCGCCACCACAAGGACTGACATAACGAAAACACCTGCCATTCATACGAAAACGATAAATACTGCCAATAAGGATTATATATACTTTCTTTTAGGTAATAAAAAAAACTATAGTGATTATTTCGAAACCAATGGTAAATGCAATGCTATAGTCATGGGCTTCGGCTAGCAGAGGGCCAATGCCCTCCAACCTGGAAAAATTTATCAAAAAACTATTTTATATTGAATAACATCAGGTCTACCAGAAATATGCTTTTTCTTTAAAGATAGGTAATCTTGTTTTGTTTTTTTTACGTTTCCTTTAGATTTTTCGAATCATATGATTTATATTAATGTATTAATATGAAAAAACATTTTTACATCCATTTTCAATGTTTACCATTTTTCCTCTACACTCAAATGGCTGATTATGCGTGTGCATAATATTATGGTTTTTTTTTTTATATTTAATTACGTATAATTGTAAAGTTGCACAGTAAATATAGCAACATTCATCCAACTCTTCAGCTCAAATCACATTTTACTAAAAGAATTTCTTTTTCATACAGGGGTTTATCAAAATAATGGGAACACGTACTGTTTGTGCAGAACATTTTATTAATAAGCTGTCGACCCACCTCGGGCGTTCCGAACAGAAGCAATTCGACGCGGATGGACTTATAGAAGTCATGCACATACGGTAATGGAATGTGGGACCATTCTTCCTGTAAAATATGGCCCAACTATGCCACTGATGATAGAGGTGGAAAGTGCGATCCAACATTATCCTCCAGATATTCCCACAAATGTTCAATAATCAGGGACGTAGCAAAGGACTATGGTTGCGGGGGGGGGGGGGAATCAAAAGATTTCCAACGCGAAAATCAAATTTTGCCAACTGAGCAAATAATGTCTCTGTCACATTTTTACCCGATTTTCGCTCCACGTGTTGAGGGGGGGTTAAAGCAATTTTCACAACTCTTCTGCATTTTTGCCATTTGACTTCCAATTTTAATTTTGCCAACTAGACATAATTTGCTATTTAACTTACAATTTTACCAACTGGCCATGATTTCACAGAAATAATCCCAATATTTACGTCTGGTCTGAATTTTAGCAAGTTACTGTGAATTTTCCCTTGATTTGGTCAACTCTCCGTAATTTCAAAAAAACAATCCCAATCTTTACATCTCTCCTAACTTTGCCAAGTCACTTCAGAATTTTCAAACTTCCCAAAATTTTGTCAAGTTTTCTCGATTTTGTCAACTCTCCTTAATTTCACAAACCCAATCCCAATTATCATAACTCACCCGTATTTTCCTACTGGATTCAAATTTTGCCAACTGCCGTACATTTTGTTAAATTTCCTCGATTTGTTCAACACTCCTTAATTTCACAAAACAAATTCCAATTTTCACAAATCGCCTATATTTTGCCAAGTGGATTCGAATTTTGCCAACGCACCGTAATTTTACAGAAAAAATCGCAATTTTTACATCTTCCCTGAATTTGCCAAGTCACTTCGAATTTTATCAACTCTCCTAACTGCACAATTTTCACAACTTCCGTGTATTTTAACAAGTGGCTTCGAATTTTGCCAACTCCTCTAGATTCTGCAGAGTTCTCGATTTTTCCAACTCCCCTTAATTTCACAAAACCAATCCCAATTTTTACAACTCACCTGTACCTTACCAAGTGTTTTCCAGTTTTACCAACATCCCTAGATTTTGCCAAGTTGCCTCGATTTTACCAGCTCTTTAATTTCGCAAAAGAATCCCAATTTTTACATCTCTCCAGAATTTGCCAAGTCACTTCAAATTTTTGAAACTCCCCAAAATTTTTCCGTTTTCTTGATTTTGTCAACTCTCCTTAATTTTACAATTTTACTCCTACAATTTTCACAAATCGCCCGTATTTTACCAAGTGGATTTGAATTTTGTCAACTGCTCTAGATTTTACCAAATTTCCTCAATCTCGCCACAATTTTACAGAAAAAAATATCCCAATTTTTACATCTCACCTGATTTTTCCAGTCACTCTGAATTTTGCCAACTCTCCTAGATATTGCAAAGTCCCTCAATTTTGCCAACACGCCATAATTTTACAGAAATAAGACAGCAATTTTTACATCTCACCTGAATTTTGTCAACTCTCCACGATTTGCCAAGACACTCCGAATTTTGCCAACTGCTCCTAGATTTTGTCATCTCGCCATAATTTCAAAGAAAAAAATCCCAAATTTTTACATCTCACCTGAATTTTGCCAACACCCCACGAGTTTGCGAAGTCACTCCGAATTTTGCCAACTACCCAAGATTTTACCACGTCTCTTCGAATTTTGCCAACTCCCCAAGATTTTGCCAACTCACTTGTATTTTACTAAGTGGCTTCAAATTTTGCCAACTGCTCTAAATTTTGCCGTCTCTCTATTTTCCAAACTGCCCTAGATTTGCCAAGTTACCTCGATTTTGACAAATCCCCTTAATTTTACAAAAAAAAAAATTACAAATTTTCACAATTCACCTAGGTTTAACGAAGTCGCTTCGAATTTTGCAAACTCCGAGTTACTTTGTGGGGAGCCTCCCTCCCCATAGCTACGCCCCTGTGAATAATGGCATAAATGGTCAGCCACGAGTTCTATGCACCGGGATGCAGAGAGCCGTTGGTACACTTACCAAAGGTCCCACAGATATCCAACTGAAGACATTCCAGGCCATCACCAGCTTGTAATGTTCCGACCTGACTTGCAGGATCCATGGCTTCATGGGGTTAGCGCCATATCCTGTCTTCCATCGGCGTGATGAAGTTTAAATCGGGATTCATCACTCCAGGCTATCCGTTGCCAATTTTCGATGTTCTTTAGTTCAGGCAAGGCGTTGAGCCTGGTGTCGTGCCGTTAGAAGTGGAACCCTCGTAGGTCGACAACTCCAGAAGCCGAGATGATGAAGTGAGTTCCACGGTCCGTGCATTAACTTCTCAGCTGGAACCTGCGTTCAGATAATATCTGGCCCCTATCATGCATACAATGCGGGGCAGATGGCGAAGCCTATGATCATTCGAGGCTGGTTGTTCTTTGCAATTTGTCTCGGTGTGGTTTTTTGCTGGAATTTTTATATTCCCGGAATACTCTTGAAACTGTCATGAGAAAATCCAAGTTCGTTGACAATTTCTGTGATTGTCCCATCCGTCGGGCACCTACGATCTGACCTCTATCAAATGCATCTAAATCCCGTGCCTTTCTCATTGCGCTTCTCACAACGAATGCCTGGGGAAGCCAAAGCTGACAGCTATATACCACCAGAGTTTCAGTCACGCATACGCTAAAATGTGGGACTTGCAGTACTGAATGTGGATAATGTCTCCTATCCCTAATTCAATGACACTTCAGTGTATCTGCCCTAAAAAGTAGAAAAAAAATAAAAAATATCGAAAAAATGAGCTGAAAAATTGGTTGTCCTTACTGGGATCCCAGTCACATGGAAAAATTCCTGTGCCAATTTATTACTAAATCATATTGATGGTGCAGTCAGTCATCGAATTTGTTTTCACTTCGAAGGCAGATAGGGTGCAGTCAATCTTCTTCAGTAGGTAAAGTGGCGCTCTTTGAAATGAATACGTATTGTGACTGATTGGACCATCTATATGTTTGTTTTATTTTCTACTTTTCAGGGTACATATAGGAAGATAGGTAACCCATTTTCATAAACTTTCATTTGATACGACTCCTAAATACCACTTTTCTACTACCTTTTTCACCCGCTGGGCTTGGAAAGACCGCCGACTATCGGATGGGCGTTAAGCTATGGCCCTGTGTGCAGGAGAGCCATACTGTGCACGTTAAAGAACACAATGGATGGCCTTGACAGGCTTCTACCATGTCTCCCAATAGCTGTTCCAGTGGGTCTTCTCCCTAACATTCTCTGAGCCTTCAGGTCCTTGCACACACGGCTAAATGGCCATCATTTAGCCGTGTGTGCAAAAATAGTGCCGTTCAGAGGTAGAAACAATACCCCGTTTTATGGGGGGTAGGAGTATGTTTGAGGTAGCCGATGCATTGTAGACATCACAAGTTTTGAGATATCTCATTAAGGTCGACTGTCATGAAATTTCCATCCCCTTTTGGATAAAGAATATTATGGGGTGAGGGCATAATTCGAACTAGACTACGGACCATGACTTTCATTTGACACCTAACCGGTAACTGTGGGGGCCATCTAGTTTGGAAATAAAGAATGACTTTCACATTTCCCGTTTTTAGCAGGGAACAACGGGGATAAATTTTTATAACCCATTATTACACTCCCAATGCCACAAGTTTTCATTTGATATACAATGTTACATTCTGCCCCGAATTTCGGAGGATACATGTTCTGATACAGTTCAGGGACTAACTCTGTATCTTGAAAATGTGGTATCATAGCCAGTTGCAACTTGCCACATGTTCGGCGACTCAACTAGACATTGCATCTCATGAATCATCCATTTATCTGCAGTCAGTCTGAATTTGCTCATGTTTAATAGTGCTTCATCATATTTTAAAATGCGATTTAACTGAGCAGCGAATTTGTATCAAATTAGGGAAAAGTGTAACAGAAACCCAAGAAAATTTAAAACAGCTTTTTCAGAGATGATGCAAATCATTTGCAGACTTTTAAATTGTTCACAAAGTTTAAAGAGGGCAGCAGGTCTGTAAAAGACGATCCTCGCTCTGGCCTTCCTTCAACACTGGTGTTTGTCATCTGATCAGTAGTGATCGACGTTTAATTATTCGCAAAGTTTCCAGTAAAATTGGTGTCTCGTGCGATATGTCAATCAACTTTAACACAAGATTTTGGAATGCAATGCTTTCAACAAAGATTGTACCTCACATCTTCACTGATCATCAGAAAGAGTGGCAAGTTCTGGCTTGCATCATGACGTCTTTGCACACTCCATGTTTTCTATTCCCAAAATTCTTGCAAAGCATTCCATCACTGTGATCTCCCATCCACCATACTCACCAGATTACCTCCCTGGGATTTTTTTGTTTCCCAAGCTTGAAGCCCCCTTGAAAGACCATTATTTAGGATGTGACACAACTATCAGCAATCCCAAAGTAAACCTATCAAGAATGCTTCCAGAAGTTGTAGAAGCATAGGAATTGGTGTATAGTGTCAAGGAGATTACTTTGAAGGAGATCCATCTGAATAGCCAGTAAGCTTCATTTACTAAATATTAGTTCAGTCCCAGAACCTTTTAATCAAACCTTTCTCGCCCCCCCCCCCGCTTTTTTTTTTTGGTGGGCGACAAAGCACGGGATTTTCTTTTTATAACCTGTGACACTCCCTATGTTACAAGATTTGATTTAATGCACAACCCATTATTTTCGGCCCTTGCATTTGGATAATAGGTTTCATACTTCTGCAGTGCTAAAATTTCTTTATTGCTTATATTATTGCTACAGTGGGATTGAGGAAATTGAAAAATAAGCCCATGTACCTGCAAGAAACATATAAATAACAGAAGTTACTGTTCTGATTTCTTTAAAAAGAATAAAGTACATAATTATATTTTCAGTTTTTTAATTTTATATTGGCATTTAGGTAATTTAATGTGTATAATACCAGTAACAGAAATACTTTCCGTTCTGAGATACCATTAAATGTTCAATGTATGAAAACACAAAATTAAAAACCACCATAATCATCTAACCCAAAACAAACCAATATGTAGCATTGCAAGGAAAACATCTGATTTATAAGATTCTGGCCCTTCCCCCCCCCCCCCTCGCTCCTCTCAGGACTTCTTGAGATGTAACCAATCAAGCGCTCTTTTAAAATATTCCCATGCCCCATATTCCTGGAAATAAGCTTAGAACCATGATGCTGGTTACTATGGCCTGAATTCTCTCTGGCCAAACGTGCCATATCAGATGGAAGTATTTGCAGTAATTTTATGGCCTGAACTACATATATCAGGAGAGCTAGAAAAGTACACGAATCATCAAAAGTAAAAGGAGGCCATTTCTCCCACAAGTGGTTCTCACACACACCAATTACACGAGTAATTGAAGCAAAAGCCTGTCAAACCAATAACCAGCAAATCTGCCAAATGTACACATTTCACTGTTTTGTTCAGTAAAACATAATGCACAAATACAAAAAAATTATCGAAATGTTAAAAGCTATGAACTTCTGGGATATGTAAATTTATGTATAACTGATAAAACGTATAGACAACATTCCAACTATATTCTTAAAATGTGTATTGGTTCAATATAGACAAAAAATCTTGTTGATGCAAAATAAGCAACAATAATTTTAGATAAACAAAAAAATTAAATATTTACAATTTGAGTGGCCAAAATGGCCCTGGACAGGCTCTTGTCAGACCTCTGTGGCAAGCAGATGCTTAGGGGATATTTATTTATGTATTTATAATGAAGGTTTTGGGCGTTTATTTAGCTATTTGGGATTTTATGGCACATCATCCACTAAGGTAGAATGTGCCAAAAAAGATTTTAAAAAAGGCGGGTAAAAGACAGATAACCCACACCAAAGAGTATACGATAAATAAATAAAATTCCACAAAAGTTTCTGAAAGTCAGTTTCTTGGAAATTTTGTAAAATATATATTTTATAACTCGGAAAAATCAAAAGAGAAATTTATTAAGTGTGGAAATTTAATGTATCATAATGTGCAAAACATATAAAAATTATTAGTTAAATATTATCTGCAAAAACAGTGTCTAGTAACTTAAAATAAGTAAATGAATTACTCCTCAAAGAGCTGCTTGCCACAGAGGTCTGACAGGAGCCTTTCAGTTTAATATGACATAGAGATCCACGAGGAAGGACAGACCTCAGCAGAAAGAGAACACAAACATCCATGCCTTATATCTGGGCTCAAATCCTGATCCCTTTGATCAGCATCAGTGTGCTAAACATTCAGTGACCAAGACACAACCCAATAATGAATTTTAATGCCAAAGAGATGAGAATTAATATAATGTGCAAACTGTTACAGAAGAAATTATTCTTTGCAGACTGCAATGAATACCAATAATGCTAAATGGATTTGGGTTAGACAAATTTGAGGCAAATTTTGGTATATTATCCAACAGAAAAAAAAATAAGAATTTCACAGCAAAAATTTCACATGAGTAGATACAAATTTCAGAACCAATCAGAAAACCTGAAAAGTTGTATAACTTAAAATGAAAAAAGAATACCCCCTCAAGCAGATCTTGTCATAGAGGTCATGTGGATTAAAATTTTCAAAATAAATTGAAAAGATTGGGAAACTTTATGTTGCAGATCTTGTAAATGATATAAATTCCAATATTATTCCATAGTAGCTGATGAATCTAGATATTTCATGTATTAAGTAGATTAGCCTTGAAATTCAAAATATTTGTTTTGCTCAATTTTTCTATTCTGACACCACAAAAAAAGTTTAAAAAAGTTCTTTTAAAAAAAGTTCCTCTGCACTATATACATATTGTTCTAACCATAGTTTGATTCTAGCACTCAGCAGTACTTGATTGAGTTCAGTCCATTCGAAATTACATGGGATTTTTGGGGCAAATTTAAGGCTTCTTCCATGCGCCAAAAATTAAATGTTTTTAAAAAAATCTATTTTAGTAATAACTCCCGATGTGAAGAAAATTTAAAAAATTTCTGATACAAATGGATTGAACAGCACAATTTGGTAACTTGTTTTGAGTTGGAAGATACAATAATAAATGCATTCGTCATTTTAGGTAGGAAAGATTTACATCTTCAAAAGCACACCAGTTCTTGTGTGATATTAAAAAGTTTAAAATTTGAATATCAATTATTTGTTTGCAACAAGTTTTCTATGAATAATATTGCTTATTTCAGATATCTGAAATTATTTCAACGGATTTAAAAAGTATGATGATTGATGCTAATGAAACTTTAAACACAGAAATATGTCATATAAAAGAAAATATTGTAGTAATATTTCAGAAAATATTTTTTGATGCAGACTTACATAAAAACAGAATTTTAAAATTAAATTACCTCTATTAGATATCATTACAGAATGTTATTATTTTAAGAACATAATACACTACAGGAAATAAAAAATGCAACACTTGCAAGAAGTTATTCAAATGCGACAAATTTTAGGGAGGTGGTGGTATATGGAAATGCATGGAAATAATTAGGTTTGCAGGACGATCGAAACGATTTGACAGGAGTGAGCTGTCACAGGTTCGGAGCAGTCAAACACAGATAAAAGCAACCAAAGCTCCCTAGTTGATAAAACATTGTGGAAATTGTTCTAAACTGCTAAAGATGCCCTTATGCAGACATCAACAACCATTCCAACAGTTAACATACTTTGAGCATGGAAGAATCATCGGCCTTAGAGAAGCTGGTTTGTCGTACAAAGATGTGGCCAATCTTTTTGGTCGCAATCCCAGCACCATCGTACACATATCACACCAGTGGGTTCAAGAAGGATCCAGCACATGCCGACAAGGATCAAGAAGACATGATGGGCAGACAGCTTCAACAACACCCAAAGAGGTGCACCAACCACTGTTGCTGAAATGAAACAGTGACTCGCACTATTTGATGTTTTATCCCACAGGAGAACATAATAATGCTGTATGATAGCCTTCCCTACCATGTTCATGAATGTACTGCTGTGCAGGGTGGTTCAACATCATACTAATTATACCATGTTACCGGGTAGGTAAAGTGGTAATATTCCATTTTTTTTTTTGATAATGTAACCAATCGCACATCTCAATATATGCTAATAGCTGCCTGTGTTTCAATAAAATGGCAATTAATCCTTCAAGGTGTTGAAATTTTTTTTCTTTTCCTATAGGGTATTTCTTTCCTTTCTTCCATAATTTGAATAAAAAATTTAATAAAAGTATCTTCATTTTGCCTTTTTTGAATTGACTGTAAAACAAAAACAAAACAACTGGAAGGTCTAATACCTATAGTGAACATGGAATGCTCATTTTTCAAAGAGAATATCCTTTTGTAATTTTTCGATTTTTGCCTTCTTACAATGGAAATCTAAAGGGGGGGATTCAGAAAGTGCAAATAGTAATATTTTATTGGTACCTATCCAAAACAGCAAGAATTTTCTATTAATATCTTAAACCAAAAAGTTGCATTTTCCCACCCTTGGGATAAATGGGGAATGTTTGCTGCTGTCAATGTAAACCTATGACTAGCATATTCTTCCACCTTAATTCAAATTTCTAATATGAATGGACTATTTACATTATTAAAGTTTTGCCATTTTCCAATTTTTGCAACTACTAACAGAGGAAATGCAAACTACTGGGAGATTTTGAAGATGCAATTCATAATATCTTATTAAGACATATCCAAAGAGAAAAAATTTATGCATATCTCTTAAAACAAAGAAGTTGAAAGGGACAGACAAATGATAAAGTTAAAACAATAGCTCACCTTTTGCAGACGAGCTAAAAAAAAAAAGCAAAATTATGTAAATTTTACGAGGAACACAAGACATGGTTAAAGAGCTTGGCATTAATACTAATAAATAATTCCAGATATTGTAGATTAATTAAAAAAAAGATATAAAGCTTCAAAGGAAAAAAAATAATTACAGATACTATAAAACTAAGATAGCCCATAAAAATTATTAGAAATATCAGAAAACTTTTTTTTAATCCATCCCATTCAAACTTAAGAAGTCCAGGCAGCAGCACAGCTTAGAATAAACGATACTATTGTTAAACTCTTGAAATGGTGAGTGAAAAATTGAAAATAATGTTATAGACACATTCAATTTATATCTTGATTAAAATCTTTTGTTTTCGAAGTTCTGGTGGTTTATCATAATATAATATGGTAGATGCCAAATGCATCTGATATTATATACTTTGCTTATTTCTTTCTTGTCTCCTAAAGACATACTGAGAATTTTAGTTTTCCTATACATATTTACATTTTGTGATTCTTATATTGAATATTAGAAGCATAATATATATCTTATCCATACATAAAACTTTGGGGTTATAAAGAAATGTTATTTTCTGCATATTTAACAAAAATATAATTTTATTAATAACAAAAACAATTTTATTTTTCTTTTTTTAATAAACAAATTTCAACTGTTTCCATGGGCATTTCACAGGTGTTCCACAAAATATTCTATTTTTCCTTTCAAAAAAGCAGATTTTATGAATATTTTAGAAAAGCTATTTACACAATTTACATCTTTTATGATATTTTTAAAAAACTAGCCTATTATTTAGTTTTTTTTGGTTATATCAGAGAAAAATTTGTCCACTGCTCCACAAGGTTTTTCTTTTTTAATGAAGTGTCTGATCATTAAAAAGTTGTTAAATACTAACCTAAAATATGACTTCCCTTGATCCCAATTAATACAAAACAACTATTATAAATTAAGCATTTCTAGTTCACTTAAGTTATTATTGTTGAACTCTTTGTAGCAGTTGTTGAATGTGAAATTTATTCATTGGAATGCAGCTCATTACACATGGCCGAGAGAGAAAACTTGATCTCCATTAGGCAGTTCAGGTCTTGAAGTTGTTGCTTGAAGTTTCTAATAGCCTTTGAAATAAAAAAAAATCCACTATTAAAAGCAATATATACATTTTTTTAGTACAAAAATTTCAATTATTTTCACACTCAATTGCACACATAAAATCCTCAAGTAATCTAAATATGTACTGCATAATTTACATTGATTACACCACTCCTGAGCAAAGGCTGACATGTGCTCAGGAGTGGTATAATCAGTGTAAATTATGCAGTACATATTGAAATATGAATATTCCTCTCATACATATTGAAATATGAATATTTCCCCGCTGAAATATTATATGTTCCTCTTTTATTATTTTCTATCTCATTTTTAATTAGCCTCACTCTTTCTCAGATCATCAGAAATACTGTTCATAAATCTATCTATCATCTGCAATGTACTTAACATGGTGTAATCATTTTATACATAATGTACTGCTTAAATACTGTTGATGCCCATTGTTATTATTTGCAAAACAAAACACTGAAATGTAACATACTGTACAACAGGCATCGGCAACCTATGACCCGCGGGTCACCAAGTGACCCATTTGATAATTTCAAGTGACCCACTTGAGTTCCGCAAATAAAGTATAATATATAAAAATAAATTATAAAACATAAACATGAAACAAACACTTTGAGAAAGTATAAGTAATAAGATTAACATTTTGGTTTGATTACAAAGTTGCAGAAATGAACATAGGCGGAATACAGCGACATTGTCTGAAAGAATTTTATCATTACTCGACGAGTGTGTCGTTTGTTTATTCACGTTAAAGACGAAGTAGATGTAAACAAGAGTAGATGTGATCAGCACATGATCAGGGCTCCTATTGGTCGGCTGGGCTCTCTGACTGCGTGCCACCTGCAGCCGACCAATAGGAGCCCTGCCCACCTGCTGATCACGCATCTACTCTTGTCTACGTTTACTTCGTCTTTAACGTGAATAAACAGTAGTTCAGAAGTGCGAGAACAGTTACCTAAGCGAAATAATTATTATTTTTATTACCATGGACAAACAAAAAGCAAAAAAGAGATTATTTCAAGTTGTGTGGACTGAAAAGTATGGATGTATGGAAAATGGTGACAAATTGATATGTACTTTATGTACAGATATAATTACCACCAGGACTTACAATTGCGCAACACTTTTCTTCAAAACATAAAGATGTGAGTGAAATGCCAAATGATGAAAAATATGAATACATTGCTAAATGTGTATTAAATTATGGTAAACAAAATAAATTTTTGAAGAGATTTGTTACCAGCCACAATTACGCTACATCTGCCAGCTTTATTGCAGCTCTTAGTATTGGTACCAACAAAAAAACGTTTACAGATGGCGAATTTTTGAAAAACGCATTCATAAATTGTTCCGAACACTTATTCAATGACTTCGCAAATAAAAAAACAAATAATTGAGAGAATTAAAGAAATGCCATTGTCGGCCAGAACAGTTCAGCATCACATTGAAGATATGGCAAAAAACATTGACGCACAGGTCAAAAATGATTTGTTATCTAGTGACGTAATTAGCATTGCACTTGATGAAAGTACCGATGTAAACAGTATGGCTTGGCTGGCAATTATTATTAGATTTGCATCAATAAATAGTTCGAACGTCAATGAAGAACTATGCGTTCTTGCTTCAATGAATGACACGACCAAAGGCATTGATATTTTTCGTCAAGTACAAGAGTTTACAAATTTCAAAAATGGGAAAATATTGGATTTAAAAAGTAAATTGTTTTACATAACAACTGATGGTGCTCCAGCTATGAGGAAAAAATGTTGGATTTGTGAAACTAATGGAAAATGAACTTGGCCACCCACTTTTATCGTTCCATTGTATCATACATGAAGAAAATTTATTTGCAAAGGCATCTACGCAAAAACTTAAGGATGTAATGGAAAAGGTTGTTAAGTCATAAACATAATAATAGCACGATCTGCATTAACAAACAGGTGCTTCAAAGCTTTTTTGGAGGAAATTGAATCAAATTGCGTGCTTTGATGATATACAAATATTTCTTTACGAAATCGGTGAAAATGACCTCGAGCTCAATGATAAACAATGGTTTTTAAAGACTTTTGTTCTTAAGAGACATAATGAACCATTATAATGATTTCAACGTACGACTTCAAGGAAATAACCACACAATTTTGAAAATGTACGAGGAATGGAAGAGTTTTTGTTCGAAATTAATATTATTTGAAACTGACATAAAAACTAAAATGTTTCTTTTCTTTCCCTTACTAAAAAGCCAACTTGAGAAAGAAAATATCGATGAAAGCAATCTAAATATGTTCGAAAGTTGTATTTTGAAGATTAAAAGTGAATTTGAAAGTAGATTTCAAAGTTTTAAGAAGCACGGCGAAATGTTTACACTTATAATAAAGCACGAGAAATATGGGAAAATGTTTTAGATTTGCAGTATTTTGAATATTTTAAAATTGACAATTTAAGTTTAGAAATGATTGATTTTAAAAGTTCAACGTTGTGGACGGACAAAATCAAGACATTGCGGAAAGATTTAGAAAACATGGAAGATAATCATCTTCTCATGATATCATCGAGTTGGGCATCACTTCCTACAAAGTTTTCATCTTTGAAAAAAATTGGCTTTGCCATTTTGTCCGCGTTCGGTTCTACTTATGTGAACAAATATTTTCACACATGAAATTTATTTTAAGTAAGAACAGGAGCAGATTAACTACCGAAAATTCAGATGCTTGTATTCGTCTTAAGGTGACTAAGTATGAACCAGACTTTACTAAATTGATGTCACAAATTCAGCATCAGAGGAGCCATTGATAATGAAGAGAACGCTTATAAATAAAGTTCATAAATTATTAATGAATTAAAACTTGACAATTATATTTGTTTTTATAATAATTAGAATTATAATTTTTTTTTTATCTTTTGAGTTTAAAAGCATATTGTAATAGTTTTCTCAATAAAATTTATCTTATTATTCATTAACAGACTGTTTTAAAATGAAAATACCCATTGACCCAAACTGTCTTCTTAATAGTCACATTTTGGTTGATTTTGACCCGCAGCCAAAAAAGGTTGCCGACATCTGCTGTACAATATAATCAGAGACAGACTTTTCTCTTGGATATGTGACCAGGGCAACAAAATCTAGGAGGTGACAGATTTCAAAACTGATGTTACGGCTACATTTTGGAATAATCATCTTGAATCATTTTTAATGTTGTTAACATAAGTAAACAAAATGTTGACATTTATATCATAACTGTGGTAGAACACTAAGTCATTGATTAAATATGTTAGAATTTACAGAAAATACAATTATGAATATTCTATCCTGAAAAGTGATTCTTATGATAAAAAAAAAAGTGATGGAAAAGACAACATGGAAATTATAAATCTGATTTCATGCAAAATGAAAAAGATATAAATTCCAATCTATGAAGTTAAATGAAGAACAAGAAGTTAAATGGTGGAAATCATTTTAATGTCGAAACAATTTTGTAAATGTGAGTCTTATGAGAACAAAACTGAAATATAGAAAACTGATTTTAATATAATAGAGAGGTTCAAAGTATTCAATAAATACAATAAAATTTCACAAATATGCTTCTATTGAATGCATCAAATATGTGAGAAAATTTTATAAAAATTATTTAGAAAAATCATTTGTGAATGAATGTCTTACTGGATACCTAAAATCATATGAAGAGAAAGAGTATAATTTTATATATGTATATATCTATATACATTTGAACTTTTCTTTTAGGTCGGCAATTGCAATCAAATTTCCGTAATAAAGGCATATCTGTTTACATGATTCTGTGTAATCTTAGTACCAATTATTCAGCTGAAAGCTCATTCTAAGTACTAGGATAAATTAAAATTATTTGAGATATCAATTATGGTTTATGAGATGTCAGACATCTGTATTGGCTACGGCACCAGATGTTTTACTTTTCCAGAATTCCTCCCAAGTTATTGACAATTTTACTGCTCTTAAAATGAAACAAAAGGTCTCCAAATTCTCTATTAAAAAGCCATTTGTTTTAAATTAATACTTATAAGCAGGGACAGATTAAGGATGTCAGAACCCTGGCAGTTCTTGGTCACTGATCCTCCCATCTCAGCATGGGGATGATTAAAACATAAATACACCCAGTCCCTGTCTAACATGATAGACGTGTTCTTCAAAAAATTTGTTAGTGGACAAAATTTTCTCAAAGAAATAATAAGGGGGAGGGGATGCATTCAGTAATCCTAAGATGACTGATATATTTTTAATTAATTCCATTATTATGACTATACTTTGGTTAATTCTTTTTTTAAATTTGTCTATGTATATTTCATACATATAATTCATTTTCACAAAAAAAATATGAAAAAGAAAGAAATGAAAAACAGATAAATGCAGAGTGAATGATTTCTATGTGTAACAAGCATCCATGCAGAGTGATATCAAAAACACTTTAACTCTTTGTTCAGCATTTTTGATGCCAGGGCTTCAGATTTGTGTATCATTTCCAGCCAAATTCTGGATGGCTGGCACCTTTGGTCAATGTCCTACATTCAGGTTGGTGGAAAACATGGCTTGAACAAGAGCCCCATCTGTTGCTGCTACAAAGGAAACTTCTGGCAAGCAGTGATGACCCTCCTAAGAAACTGGAGAAGTGAGTGGAACCTTCTCCTGCCCCAGGATGTGCAGAGGTGTTTCTCACTGATGTATTCCCAGAGAGACAATCAGGGCCATGACATCACAGTATTCCTGGGAAAAGAAGTGTACTCACATGGTACGAGGCATAAGATGAAAGAAATTCTGAAGCCCCACTAATACTGTGACTCCTAATCAGCTGATTCTGACCAATGGAAGGATAAGATGATACACCTTTGTGTCAAAGAAACCCAGGACATCAGAGAGAAGAAAAAAAAAATGTCTGTTGTCAAATGAAGAAGTCTGCTGGTGATAGTCTTTTAGTATATTTGGAGAGAGTTCGAGGATGCCACAGTTTAAATTATGAGCCCCCAAATGCTTAGCTTTCATCCATACCAACTGTCTGATGTAAGTCTGGCCATTGCTGTCTAAAATTTAAGAGAATGTGCTTGTTGGCCAGGAAAGTAAATAATGTTAATTTTCTTTTCATTAAAATATAGAATGTTTCTGTCGCTATTGCTAGGTAAAATATTTCAAGTAAGTAATTCTTTTTGACCTATATAGTGGTCATGCTGGCATATAGAACAGCCATTGAAATTTATAAAAGCCATGTTATGCATATATGACCAACCGGTTGGTGCATTAGGATTCTGCCACTGGATTCAAATAAACAGAAGCAGGATTCATCAGTAGAGACAATGCTATGCCATTTGTTGTGCCACTGACATTGCTCAATGTATACTGTAGTATGGTTGCTTTGTGTTGGGGTATTAGAGGCAGTCTTAGCAATGGCCGGCAGTGTGCAGTTCTATGTATTTACGAATTGCAACAAACTGTGTCGAACTGTTACTGTTGACATTGGAAGATCTGTTACTGACCTCCCCAGCTGGGCCAAGACCATAGATGGAACAGAGCAATCTGTTATACCGAATGTCCAAAGATTGTCCTTCCAATGAGGTTGTCTGTGAAAGAGGTTCAGAACCTTCCTGACATGTTCATTGCTCATCTTCGAACTATTCTCATCTTATTCAATGCATGACACACTACATCCCACATGAGCTACAATTTCTCGATAAAAAAGATTGTCTTCTCTCATGCCAACAATATGCCCTCTGTCGAACTTGCACTGGTTGATATAGCATGAATAAGGACTGATGAGCTTAACACGGTTATTGGCCCTTTAAGTACTTGAGGGAAAGGTCCAGTCACATGCTTTCCAAAATGTTCTCATTGGACTGGAGCCAACACAACTAACCAATGACCTTGAAACTCTAATCGCTTCTTCATTAGTAGGTGCTAAACATGCCCCATACAAGTCACAGACCTTACTTTATTCCTTCTCAGTGTTCTGTTTTTTGTGAACAGCAATGTACATCCATTTAAAATTATAAAATAAAATACTGTTAATGGCAGTAAAATGTGTACTACTGTTGTCTTAGTTAAACTGGTAGAATAGCTGGTAAATAGTCATAAGATTCTGTTTGAACTTAGAGGACTGCTACATGAATTTTCTACTCTTTCCGAATAAAGGCTTATTACAAGTTCTATTGTAACTATGAAGTATTACTTTTGATTATTTCTAAATGTTAATACACACACAGAAGATAAAATGGAAATTACCATAAATATTTCGTTTTTAATTTCTTGACTATAATGTGCTTGACCCTGGAGAACCTACAAAAGTATATTTAAATACAAATGTTATATTTAATCTTTTGGTTATAGATATGATTGTTAAAACTTTAATTATTTTTAATTAGCTAACCCAGTAAATCATATATTATCTTAATTATTTTATCAAACTCAAAAATTGCAATTAACAATACAACTGAAAATGAAATTTTCAAGAAGTCTGAACCAAAGCTCTTGACTAGTTGTAGCATTTACATTTCTCAATTAATATTATAGAAAGAGAAACAGGTTAAAAGGTATACTGCCAAATTTTCAACATTTAAACAAACAGTTTGCTTTATCATAGGATAGAACTGTTAGCAATCTAAATTAATGGTTGGCAACTTTTTACTGGTGATGGGTTCTATAAGCATAGGGTAAAGAAGCTATGGGCAAGATTAAAGTACAGTAATAGGACTACAAAACTGTTTGTTAAGAAACTGCTGCTAAAGGAAAAAATAAAAGGTTTTACCTTTATTTGATAAAAAATAAATACACTCAAATTACAGATATTGTAAAGCAGTTGTAATGATTCATTATCAGGACCTTGGCATATCATATTAGAAGTTAATAAGAATGCAAAAATCTACAATTCTATTCCTAATCTATTCCAAAGATAAATTATATTGATGTGATAAAAATTTAAATTTCTCCAGCTTTTTAATCAATTTACTAAAAATTAAGCACTTTTTGATCAAGGTTAGGTGGGCCAGATGTGGCCCATGGGCCATAGTTTGCTGAACCCTAATTAAAATTATTTCAATGTCAAAAAGTGAATATGAAATAATCAATAAATAGTAAATACACAAAGTTACTTGTTGACATAAAAACTGACACAGAGTTTGACTTCTATATCAACATGCAACTCTGTGGCTTGGGTTGTTTTACCTTTGAGTAGCACTTTTATGCCCACAATGGGCTAAATGGCCAGGTCATAAGGACCCTGAGAGCTCAGAGAAGGTTGGGGGGAGAAGACACACTGGAGATAGCAGCCTCTTGGGTATTAGGTGGTTGAAATTTGTAAGTAATGAAGAGGTTAGGCAAAGGAGTTGGCAACCTCCTCTGAGCAGTATATTGTGCAGAGAGAGACTCCATTGGTTTGGCCATGTTGCCCGTATGGATAATTATAGATTAGTGAATAGGGTTATGAATAGTGTGCCTGAAGGCCTCAGAAAGAGGGTTATACCTAGGATATGGTTGGCAATGTCAAACAGGAACTTGTTAGAATTGGTGTGCAGTGGAGATATGCAGCAGATATAGCTCAGGACAGATATGCTTGGAGAACTAAATTTGCACAGTCTGGTTGGACCTTCATAGCCCATGGCTGCTTGAGGATGATGATGATGACATTTTTTGCTGAAGCAACCTTCTGATTTAAGCTCACAAATTTGATTTGAACTATTATCAACAAATTTTTCCTTAAATTTTAGAAAATCTTCTAAAAATTAACCAAAAAACTGCTATTTTTAAAAACAACAGATTTTGAAAGTAATTACAAAATACATACTGCCATTTCTTTTTTCCATTTCACACTCTTTTTTGTCATAAACCTATTTTAGTATTCCCAGCAATTTTTATCATTTTTCCCAGAATTCTATGCATCTTTCCCATCTTAAAATTGAAACTAGAAGTAAACACATCCTTCTTAGAAATTCTGCTTGTAGCTGCATTTAATTAGTTATGCTTCACTCAGGCAAACAAGATGCAGATGGCTGACACATGCAATCTCCATTGTGTGTGTTATAAGTGTTATTTACAGTTTTGGTCCAGCATATTGGATACCCTTGGTAAAGTTAGTATTTACTGTTTTTATATTTAAAACCGTGTTTTCATTTCAGTTGTTTATTTTCGGAAATCAGCAATCCTTTTGGCTGATTGATAAGCATTGATTTTTTTCATAGTTATGCGACATCGTATGACCGGCCTACAACTTGTTGCTGTAGATATTTTAACATTGCATTAGGTTATGTGTTAATTTTTATTTTATTATTTATTACATTTCCAGTAAAACTTTGATCAAGTATCATTTTCTGAAAATAAATGAGGTCTTTGATATGGAAGCAAATTAATTTCTATAGATTTAATCCCGTTAGTTAGTGATCTTTCGATCAGCTAATTTATCGATCTTTACAAGTTAAGTTAGATCAGAGGCTGGCTTAAAAGTTGTTGCAAATATTTTATCTAACATCCCATTAGGTTATATGTAATTTTTCTTTTATTATTTTTTTTAATAAAAAAACTTTCAGCTTCTACCATTTTCTGAAAATGAATGTCTTGGATACGGAAGCAAAATATACTTCCTTGCTACGGAAAGCAGCCGTCATGTGGGAGGGCAATTTCGGGAAGGTGTCCCCTCTGCAAAATTCACATAGAAAGTCCCCACCCCAACTCCAGAAAAATATAATTTTTATAAAATTGAAATTTTTTGTTTATATTGAATGATTTTAAAGCCCCCCCCCCAACTTCAGTACATTAGCTGTGCCACACAGATGATATTTGCTGGGGTTTTTTTTCTTTGGTGCACAAACCTTTCTGCACTTAGCCAAGATCGCCAAACTTCAACACCAAAAGCAAAAGTTCTTAATGTTTAGCAAAAAAAGCAGCCAAAGTTTTTTTCTATTTCATAACCAGTTCAGAAAATGTGAGAAGTTAAAGTCACGCTGTATAAAATTTGCTTAAAATATACGATACTGAAAAGAATCATTAAAAGAAATAAAAATCATATTTCAGGTTGAATATTATTCGAGAGGAAATTTCCTTTCGATAAATATATAATTTAACTATTTTTATTCAGCAGGTTTTCCAAAATGAAGCCTTAATTGTAAAATATGATCTTGTTTTTCACCATATTACATTAAAAAAGCTTATTAAAATCAATATGCTTTCAAATTTGTTTATATTATTTATTTTAATAAAATTCGTCATTAAATTCTGTTTAATTCGGTATATAACATGACCCATTTCCATTGATTGGTTACTTTTTTTTTAAATTCTAAAGTTGAATTGTTTATGTGACTCAGCACAATTGGCTAAAAGTCTGGAATTTTCTCAAAGTATGGTACCGAGAAAAAAATTATAAAACGAAACAAATATTTATTTAAAACCAAAAAATAATTTTTTTTGTTATTCAGAAATATATAGTCATTCTACTCATGTGAATTGTAATCATTTCTGTCTATCAGTTTTTTTTAAATAAATTTTTATTTGTGTTGCCAGATGCATTTTTTTTTACTACATGACTCTAAATAAGTCCTATTAAAATAAAACATATCGTCTTTTTTGTTAAATACTTTTCAGAAAATCCAAAATTAAATGCTGATTAATTTGGTCATACAACATGCCATAATTCCTTTCTTTAGTTTCTTAGCCTTACCAACTCTTACACACGACTCAGTGTTATTATAGAGAGCTTTCATTAGGTTAACTAACTTGTCTGGTATGCCATATGATCTCACAATCAACCACAAATTATGACGATCAACAGAGTCGAAAGCCTTTTTGAAATCAACAAAGCTAGCAACCAAAGGTTTCTGAAACTCTAAACATTTCTCAAGAATCTGCCTAAGTGAAAATATCTGATCCACACATCCCCTACTACTTCTGAATCTACATTGCTCATCATGCAATTGCCTGTCAACCAGATTCTTAATTCTATTAAGCACAATCATGCAAAGAACTTTACCTGGAACAGAGAGCAGGCTAATACCCCTATAGTTATCACAAGAACTGCGATCACCTTTTTTGAAATTAGGGATAACAATAGCTCTGGTAAAATCGTTAGGAACCATGCCTTTATCATAAAAGATATTCAAAATTTCAGTCATCCAAGTGGTAACTGAAACATTCCCAGCTCTAAGCATTTCGGTAGTAATTTCATCTACCCCTGGGGATTTATGAAGTCTAAGTTTAGAAATAGCCAAACTAACTTCAGATTGTGTTATAGGGCCAACATTAAAGCCACCAATGCATCTACCATCATTGCAAACAATGGAGTAGAACTAACCACATTGTTTAGAACATCACTGAAATGCTCAGCACACCTAGCCATGACAGAATCCTCACCTTCTATAACTTTACCTTGTTTATCCTTCAATTCCTGTACACCTGTTCGTTTTCTACCACACAAAACATTAACTATCTGATATAGCTCTCTGCTGTTGTGCTATCTAACTGCTTCCTTGGCTTTGTCAGCCAAGCCATCAAGCCAAGATTCTTTTCAGCAGCTAACTGATCCTTTACACGTTTATTAAGCTCTCTGTAATGCTTTCTATTAGGACTAGTAGGGTATTGATTAAGGACATTCCTGCAATTCTTTCTTTCTGAAACAAGCTCAAGTGCCTTATCACTCAAATAATTCTACCTCCTCTGCTCCTTTCTTCCCTAAAAGAGTACTGTTAGTTTCCAAAAAAGCCTGTTTAAAACGGTCCCATTCTTCCTCCACTTCAGTGGTAAGAAAACCATGACTGCCATAATGACTAAGTAACCTTTCATGGTAAGCTTTAGCTATAAAAGCTTACCATGAAGCTTCAGAATTAAAGGTAAATTTTTCAACCATAGCACAACACTTTTTAAGTTTAAATTGCAAGACACTTTTAACAAGTAATGGTCAAATCAATTTCAGCTCCCCTAACAGAACTAGCCCATTTGCTGTTAATTAACATATTATCTATCATATTCTATCTGGATATTAGATTCAGATTCAGATTCTTATCTATTCAGATTCAGCATCCTATCTGGATATTAGATTCAGATTCAGATTCTTATCTATTCAGAGTCAGCATCCTATCTGGTGAAATCCATGTATACTTATGTATGTCACGGTGTTTGTAATAAATGTTAGTTATTCTGAAACCATAAGTTTACTTACCTGAAGGAGACATTTCCTATTGCCATTGTAGCTCCAATACCAAAATGGTCTATCATCCCTCCCCAAAGGTCAGACTCAGTACCAACTTTGGCATTGAAATCATCTAGAACAAGGGTAATATCTCCTTTCTTGTCAGAGTTCAAAATATCCTGAAGTTGTCCGTAAATATCCTGAAGTTGTTCTCATCCTCAGTGGGGGCATAACAGCAGATAACATTCAAGTCTTTAATGCTTGTCTGAAATTTTGCTTAAAAAACCTTTCATTAATGCACTCATATCCTAGAAGAGCATCACTAGCGTGTCTGCTGAGAAGCAGACCCACACCTTGATGTTTATTGTCTTCCCTCCCAGAAAAGAGAAATTTAAGATTATTTTTAAGAATCTGACCTTTATCTGTCCATCTGGTCTCTTGCAAGCCAAGAATATCTAAATTATAACGGTGGAATTCTTGTGTGAGGACATCAAGAGAAAAAGCTCTGTGCAGAGTCCTCACATTCTAACTACCAATGGAGAGAACATGGTTAGTGGGATGTTTAAAGAAACTATGTTTATTGAGAGGGAATGCCAGCAATATCAAACAGCCCCCTAATTGCAGGCATGAGGCAAAGACCCATTTCCCCACCCCTAAAGGCTGAAGCCATCTACACTGGAAGACTTCCTCCAATGCAGAATTTGATGATGCCAGTAGAAGCAAGACTTCAGGTGCCTGCGATGACCTCTGCTCAGGTTTATCCACCAGCTGATAAACATATCCTGTGAATCTATTCACTTGGGGCTGTCAACCCACAAACAAACAGAAAACACAGTGGAAGATTCTCCCTCCACAGAAGCCCACCAGTGCAGCAAAGTCATGATCCATAATCAAGCTCAGAGCCATAATTCCATTCAGGTTGGTATATATGGTCGGCACCAGGACCCTGTGTAGTTGACCAATCCTCATCAGGGTAGAAAAAACAAAAAGTAGACATAGTTGTTCAGATCAGTAGGCCACACTTATATGGCAGCCCTCCTCAATACGACTCCAAAAAAGGGGGAGGGAAAATATGGTCAATGTTTATGAGTCATATATCAAATAAAAATTTCTGAAAGTAGGTGTTTAAGTGCAAAAAAAAAGTTAATAAATTTAAAAATACCCACCTTTCTAGATGCACCCTAAAAAATAGAAAATAAACCTAAAACGTATTGATGGTGCAATCAGTCACTGAATTCATATTCACTTCAAAGGAAGATAGGGCACTAATTTTCTTAGCTAATAAGATTGCAGGTGCCCTATCTTCCTTTAAAGTGAACACGAATTTGGTGAGTGATTGCACCACTGATATGTTTTAGGTTTATTTTCTTCTTTTTAGGGCACATATAGGAAGATATGTATTTTAAATTTTTTAATTTATTTGAACTGTAGTAATAAAACCCAGAAAATATATTTTTTTTAACCTACATATGTTAATCTCTACATAAATTATTTAGTACATATCGGTATATGTTTGCTTTCTACTTGAGCTTGAATGTGCTACATAATCAAAAAGATTTTAAAATTTGAGAAATGCCTTTTGCTCTTATGGTGTGGAAACATTATGCTGTCCTTAGACCTATTGTATCTACCCATATTCTTTTTACTCCTTTTTGTTGCATCCATAATATATTTTTGCAGATGAATATAAAAATATGCTTTGATTAATTATGAATGCAAAAGCCATATAAAGTATTACAAATGTGCATAAAATTAAAAAAAAACTAAAAAAAAAAGCAAAATGTTTATAATTCTAATTGTTTATTCTTATACCAAAATATAAAGCATATATTATCATCATCATCATCATCATCCTCAAGCAGCCATGGGCTACGGAGGTCCAACCAGACCGTGCAATTTAGTTCTCCAAGCAAGTCTATCCTGAGCTACATCTACTGCATCTGGCCACTGCACACCAATTCTAACAAGGTCCTGTTTGACATTGTCTGCCCACCACATCCTAGGTCTCCCCTTCTTTCTGAGGCCTTTAGGCACACTGTTCATAACCCTATTCGCCAATCTATAATTATTCATACGGGCAACATGGCCAAACCAACGGAGTCTCTCTCTGCACAATATGCTGCTTAAAGGAGGTTGCAAACTCCTTTGCCTAATCTCATCATTAGTTACAAAGTTGAACCACCTAATGCCCAAGATACTGCGTAAGCATCTGGAATCAAAAGCATCTAGTTTCCTGTTATCTTGTTTACAAAGTGTCCAAGATTCACTACCATAACTAACCCTAGAAAGAACTAAACTATTATACAGTCTAATTTTAGTCTTTAGGTGTATACGCCTATTTCTCCACACTCTCCATAGGTTCTTAAAAGTCCCGGCAGCAATCCCTATTCGTCTGTTAATCTCATGCTGCACATCACCATTATCTGTTACATAGCTCCCAAGATAATTAAACTGTGACACCTGCTCAAGACTGCAACCATTCAGATTAACTGAATCACAGCCTGCCTGACCAATTTTCATCACTTTAGTTTTCTCTCTGTTTATAACCAAACCTACTCTACTACCAGTCTCATCAACAGCTCGAATGAAAGAGTTCATCTCATCAACATCATTTGCCAAAAGGGCTAAATCATCAGCATAATCTAAATCAGAAATTTTCGTATCTCCAGCCCATTTAAGGCCAAAATCTTTCCCTTGAAGTGAATTTCGCATAACATAATCAATAACCAAGCTAAAGAGAAAAGGAGACAAAATGCACCCTTGTCGAACACCAGAAGTAATGCTAAACCAATTGCTACAAGCCTTACCACTCTCACACACGACTCAGTGTTATTATAGAGAGCTTTCATAATGTTAACTAACTTGTCTGGTATACCATATGATCTCACAATCAACCACAAATTATGACGATCAACCGAGTCAAAAGCCTTTTTGAAATCAACAAAGCTAGCAACCAAAGGTTTCTGAAACTCTAAACATTTCTCAAGAATCTGCCTAAGTGAAAATATCTGATCCACACATCCCCTACCACTTCTGAATCCACATTGCTCATCACGCAATTGACTGTCAACCAGATTCTTAATTCTATTAAGCACAATCATGGAAAGAACTTTACCTGGAACAGAGAGTAGGCTGATACCCCTATAGTTATCACAAGAACTGCGATCACCTTTTTTGAAAATAGGGATAACAATAGCTCTGGAAAAATCCTTAGGAACCATGCCTTTATCATAAAAGATATTCAGAATTTCAGTCATCCAAGTGGTAACCAAAACATTCCCAGCTCTAAGCATTTCGGTAGTAATTTCATCTATCCCTGGGGATTTATGTAGTTTAAGTTTAGAAACAGCCAAAATAACTTCAGATTGTGTTATAGGGCCAACATTAAAGCCACCAATGCATCTATCATCATTGCAAACAATGGGAGTAGAATTAACTACATTGTTTAGAACATTACTGAAATGCTCAGCCCACCTAGCCATGACAGAATCCTCCCCTTCTATAACCTTACCTTGTTTATCCTTCAATCCTTGTATGCCTGTCCGTTTTCTACCACACAAAGCATTAACTATCTGGTACAGCTCTCTGCTGTTGTGCTGTCTAACTGCTTCCTCGGCTTTGTCAGCCAAACCATCAAGCCAAAGATTCTTATCAGCAGCTAACTGATCCTTTACAAGTTTATTAAGGTCTCTGTAATGCTTTCTATTAGGACTAGTAGGGTATTGATTAAGGACATTCCTGCAGTTCTTTCTTTCCGAAATAAGCTCAAGTGCCTTATCACTCAGATAATTTTGTCTCTTCTGCTCCTTTTTTCCTAAGAGAGTACTGTTAGTGTCCAAAAAAAGCCTGTTTAAAATGATCCCATTCTTCCTCAACTTCAGTAGTAAGCAAACCATGACTGTCATAATGACTAAGTAACCTGTCATGGTAAGCTTTGGCTATAACTGGATCTTTCAGAGCTTCAGTATTAAAAGTAAATTTTTTAACTCTAGCACAATACTTTTTACGTTTAAGTTGCAACACACTTTTAACAAGGTAATGGTCAGATCCAATTTCAGCTCCCCTACATGCCCTGGTATTCCTAACAGAACTAGCCCATTTCCTGTTAATTAATATGTAATCAATCATATTCTTATGCAGCCCATCAGGTGAAACCCATGTGTACTTATGTATGTCGCAGTGTTTGTAATAAGTGTTAGTTATTCTGAATCCATTGAGTTTACTTACCTGTAGGAGACGTTGCCCATTGCCATTGCAGCTACCAATACCAAAAGGGCCTATTACTCCTCCCCAAAGGTCAGAGTCAGTACCAACTTTGGCATTGAAGTCACCAAGAACAAGGGTAATATCTCCTTTCTTGACAGAATTCAAAATATCCTGAAGTTGTTCATAAAACCTATCCTTCTCATCCTCATCGGCATCCTCAGTGGGGACATAACAGCAGATAACATTCAAGTCTTTAACGCTTGTCTGAAATTTTGCTGTAAGAAACCTTTCATTAATGCACTCATATCCTAGAAGAGCATCGCTAGCGTGTCTGCTGAGAAGCAGACCCATGCCTTGGTGATGCTTATTGTCGTCCCTCCCTGAAAAGAGAAATTTAAGATTATTTTTAAGAATCTGACCTTTATCTGTCCATCTGGTCTTTTGCAAGCCGAGAATATCTAAATTATAATGGTGGAATTCTTGTGTGAGGACATCAAGAGAAAAAGCTCTGTGCAGAGTCCTCACATTCCAACTACCTATGGAGAGAAAATGGTTAGTGGGATGTTTAAAGAAACTATGTTTATTGAGAGAGGGAATGCCGACAATATCAAACAGCCCCCTAATCGGAGACATGGGGCAAAGACCCGTTCCCCCACTACTAAAAGCTGAAGCCATCTACACTGGAAGACTTCCTCCAATGTAGAATTTGACGACGCCAATAGAAGCAAAGAGTTCAGGTGCCTGCGATGACTTCTGCTCAGGATTATCCACCAGCTGATAAACATATCCTGTGAATCTATTCACTTGGGGCTGTCAACCTACAAACAAACAGAAAACATAGCGGAAGATTTTCCCTCCACAGAAGCCCACCAGGGCAGCAAAATCAGGATCCATAATCAAGCTCAGAGCCATATATCTGTCCAGTCCAGTAGGTTTATATGGTCAGCACCAGGACCCTGTGTGGTTGACCACTCCTCAGCAGGGTAGAAAAAAAAGAAAAGTAGCCGTAGTTGTCCAGATCAGTAGGCCACACTAATCTGGCAGCCCTCCCCTTCCGTTCACTTCCACAAGAGAGTATCTCTTTTGAAAGTTACTAACGGTCTGCACCACGAGAAGGCGGGGTCGGACATTAGGTGCTAGGCCTGGCCGGTTCTATGCATCATCACAGGGGATTGGTGCATAGCTCTCCTTCCAGTGACTACCTAGCTACCATTTACAGACCGCATATATTATAGATAGATAAAATATTATAGTGGTTAAGGTGTTTTTTTTGTGTGTGTGTGTGTGTAATTTTTCAAAATAAAGTTTAGAATTCTGAAAAATAAGGAAAGTTAAAAACTGATGGCTTAAAGAAAATTATTTTAAAGAACCTGCTTTCAGGTAAAGTAATAGCCAGAAGACTAACATGTGTTGACTAATATAGCCAAAACAGGTGTGCTACTGTTAAGTTGGCTCTGCAATTTCTCTTGCTACATTTTCAAAAGAAGATTGCTCAGAGGATGAAATGATTGTTACTTATTTATAGCACAGCCATTTACTACAGTTATATTACTATGGCAGTTTAACTGCTTTCTCTAAATCTGTATAACTTGATAATAACAATAAACTACCTTATCATGAATATCTGCTTCAACTGAAAATGTTCCGTCATTTACTTTTGCTGCTAGCCACCACCCATTGTCCACAGTACATTCTAGTCTTGACACCACTGTACTAATGAAACCCTGAAAATATATTTCTTTTAAACCCACATACATTAAACAGAAAAAAAGTGAAACATAAGAATAAACTAGTTATTATAGTGACAGCTATTATTTATTTGAGAGAAAAAACAAACTGATCAGAGAAAAGCTAAATTGCATTCACACAGACTACAGTGGAAACTCATCTGAAATGAATCTGTCTTAAACTTCACACTAATATTCTGTAGTCTTAATTTTACTGGCAGATAGAGATACAAAATCCTGCACTTTCCTGTATTTAACATAAAATATTTTCATCCCAATTATGTTACTCTCTTAATTAGTTTGTTAAATCACATTTCCGATAGCTCCATATATGAACTGTGTTCTGCAATACTTGATAACACAGTAATACTTGCATAAAATATGCATATGCAAGCAAAAGAATGCTTCACATATGATATTGAAGGTTTAAAATTAACCTTTAATATCATCATTAATTCTATGGTATTAAAATTTATACTTAAAAATTGATAAAATATTTACCTTTACTGTAACTGAATATTCTGATGACTGGTGTGTTTTGTTTACTGCCTTACGCAAATAAGAAAATGGATCATCTGTTTTGTAACCTATTTAAAAAGAAGGTGGGGCATTTATAAGAAATAAATGCTGTTAGAACTAACACACTGTATATATATATTCATTTAACATAATTGAAGACATTACACATATGAGAACATACATACAATAATAAATAAAAAAAAAACAGATAAAACACAAAAGAATGGAAACAACAATGATAGTGTTCCAATCTTGACACCAAGAGGTAGACTATCAGCCCATTCAAGCACTAAAAAAAATTTTCTACTTAACATTTTCTAAATGGCAATGGCACCACTATGTTAAGTGACTTAAAAAGAGAGAAAAATAGAGAAATAAATAAATGCTGATGTTTTATGTAAAATTCCAAGTTTTCAATAATAAATACAAATTTCTTCAAACCATTTTAAATAGAATGAGGCAATTTTCCCCATCTTTAAATTGCAATAAATTCAAATTTTCTGCGATTAAAAGCTATATTGGCAAAAAGGAAAAGTTAAATAAAACTCTATAACACACTCTATAACAGTTAATAATAACTATACATAATATTTGTATATGATATACAAATAAAACATAAGGCAGTATAATCTAACAGTAATGGTAACAATGGCGTATCAGGATATGTGGAAACAAGAATTTACATGATGGATGGAAAAATGCCATATAAGACTTGTCTATATTTCAGGTACAAAGATATCTCCTTGGTATAGAATGGACATTTATCTCTATATATAAAGTGAAACTCTTTCTGCAAGATACCAATATTACGGATTTGTAGGTAAAGGTAAATGCCATGCAAGGTGAGCTGTTATGTATTTGATGTTTTTACAGTTCAATGATCAATTTCAAATGCAGACTGAAGTCATCAAGTGTTACTGACCAAAAAGGTCAACAGCTTTGATGTAGGTTTGCGGAAGCTTTGATGTAGGTTCCTGGAACATGAGAAAAACTTTCAGGTATTCCCTGGCCTCCAAATTCCCCAGATATCATCCAATCGAGCATCTGTGGTTTGTGTTGGAATGCATATCTGATCTGCAGCAGCTCAACCATGTAACTTACAAGAGTTAAAGGATCTGCTTGTAACATGTTGGTACCAGATGTCACAAGCACTTTAGAAATCTTGTAGCGTCCATGCCTTGCCAGGTAAGAGCTGTTTTGGTGGCACATGGAGGACCATCATATCAGGCAGGTGGTCATAATGTTCTGGCTCTTCAGTGTAATATTCATTAAAAAAAGATATGCAACTGGAGAATAATTATAGAAGAATAATCTGATGCCCATATAAATTGTAGTACATATATTACTATGATGACTACTATATTGCCAGTAGGAAAAAATTCAGATGCACCAGATTTACAGTATGAACTCAAAATTCCATTGTTCATAAGATTAGCATTTTTTTGGAACTCCATCGTGTCCTGCAGCATATCTTCATCTTCATTCATTCCAGAATCCATATCACCAGGTGATGCCTAAGAGCAAAATATATGTCTTGATAGTTTTTTTCATAAGTGCAATTACTAAGAACGTATTAATTAATAGTTAAAAAAATTACAGTGTTTCTTGCAAAAAAACAAACCACATTTGTCGCTATTTTTACAAATTTAAGTGGTAATGTGAGATGCTAGGATGTTCAATTTAAAGAAATCTCTATAAAAACCACATTTGTATAGTTTAAGAGCAAATGAAAAATCAAAAACTCTTTGAAACCATTTGTCAGCAACTTTAGGTGTACCAGATTTCTTTTTTTCATATGAAAAAAAAAGCACTGGATGTAGTATGGAAAACTAATAGAAGTTATACATAAATTTGTGTTTGTATAAGCCTAAAACATTATCACCAAGTTTCAAATTTAACAAAAATAAGTTAATATAAAATACATGAAAGTGCTTTTAATTTATAGTGTTAAAAAATTATAACAAGTTGCAGTCATTTAAATAACATCACACCAAAATAAAATTATAACTTTTAGAAAATGCAGAAAGATACTCTAAAGTACATCAAAAGGGAACAGACATTAATTGCAGTGCAAATTTTGGGGGGCAATGGAAGATGATTGTTGTATTTACAGAATGAAGACTTGTTTCCTAACTCACTGTTAAACAAAATTTTGTACTTTTTTGCACACATAGAACAAATAAACCAAGCAGCTATTCTAGTTATAGGCTTTCTCGTGCAAGGTATGCTCACTGTCCAGAAGTCAGGATCACTGCCCCTTGCATCAGTTTGAGGTAACATTCAAGATACATATTGGAACAGCAGTTTGGTTCTAACCACTACCTCAGTTTAGGCTTAATTCTATAGAGACTGTTTTAAAGTACAATTTAAGGAATTTTAACACTTGAATATTTCTGTCTCTAAAAAAATATCAATTTTATACTCAATGACGAAAATAAGATCATGAAATGATATGAGAATTGAAACAATGGTGAGTAATAGAGTAGCTGATGCAAATTACATTACCCATGGTTATATTCTTAATAATTGGATGATCAAATCTCGATCATTTAAATAATGTTATCTTGTTAATTGTTAATTTTAGCACTGAATTAAAAAACATTGAAAAACAAGAATATTAAATAATGTAGGAAGTGCAAAAATGTAGGCAAATACGAGAAGACATATTCACATCAAGATGAAATATATGAATGGAACTTAATTTATATGTATCGGATTTTCAGTCTTAAATAAACAAGCTTTTATGGCAAATTATATTTAAAATTATTGCAAAGATAATTTTAAAATGATCTGCTATACTTTCTTTTCCATCAGTTCAAAATATGAATCAATATACTTCATTTATTCTCTCCTTGAATACTTTATCAGAATACAAAAGCATTGTCTATTAAGCAAATTAATATCTGCCAGTGTTCTTGATTTTGTGTTCATGGCAGTAGTTACACTACTACACAGCAGTCCCTGCAGTACAATGGAGTATATTTAAAAAGCCCTAAATTCCCAGATTTTATGTATATTTTTAAGTTTATATTTTTAATATTTAATTTTTCTACTTTTTGAATTATATTTTTTAAATGGCATTTATATTTACATTTCTGTTGCATGAAACTTGTTTCTGTAAGTAGTGATCTGAAATATTTAAAACCAAACATTATGATTTTCAACATTAAAATGTGTATTATATTGAGGGAAATACATTAAAATTAAATTAATACCTTTAAAACTATATTATAGTCATAGAGTATTAAAGATATTAAATTTTAATTACTATATTGTATATATATATATATTCAATTACTATATTGTTATATACTCTGCTGTAATTTTTAAAAAATACATTTCTGAAATTTTTTGAAAAGGAGGGGCAAATATGAAATTAAGATATTGATTTATGGCTTATGCAATATTTCATAAAGTCATATGCTTATCATAGAATGGTATGATTATCAGTTATGAAATAATATTAGTTGCATTAATTACATAATAAATCTTCCATGTGATTAAAGCATTTATGCTTTTGTGATAGTGCAAGCCTAATATTAGCATGGATTTCAGGGGATAGAGTATACACATGAACATTAGATGTTACTTATGTTATACTGGAAATACATTCTTGGTGGTAAGTGCTGACTTTCACAAATATCTTTAAGATTTGTAAACTGTTCAAAATACTTCTGCTTGAATCACATTTATCTCTACATAGTAAAAAAATTCATTAATTATATTTCATTTTAAATTAAGTAACAAAAATGTAAAATGTAAGACAGGTGTGGTGTAAGCTGACCATAATCTGCTTTATCATCACAGAATAATGGACCATTAACCCTCTAAAAGTCTTTCATTGGCTAAACTCAACATTTCATTTTCTACCTGTTTCTAGATGGAATCAACATTTCTAAAAAGATATTGAGAGAGATTTCTAAAAAGATATTGAGAGAGTTGAATGTCACATTATTGAAGAGATAATGGAGACATAACACAAGTGAAATGTTATTGAATTTATTGCATCAGCAAATTATTTGGCAGTAAGAATTCCATCAAACACTGCAATAAATATATTTTTAAAAAATGGTCCTCAAAAGTCTAATGACCAATAGTTTCCTGATTCTTAGCAAAAGAGATCAAAATATATTAAACCACCACTGATGGTAGGAGATGGCATGGAGGAGTGGGCAGACTTTGTACATCTGCTGTATTGGTGATAATGAAAAGGTTCAGCATTTCATAAATATTACAAAAGTAATGATCAATACTTATGGAACTGGTGCAGGGCCCATTTCATTTATAGGAACTAAAAGCACATGATAAAATGAATTACAAAAACTGCAGGGAGGCATCTTTGACACACAATATCTATCTAGATCAGCAGTATGAGCTGTCTTTATCAGACTTACACTGCATATTAAATTTTATTGAATATTGCAAGCAATACGTGAATACTAGCAAATTTTCCATTGCAATTCAACGAGTCTTTGAAGTAGAAAAATAAAAGTTGTTTTTAATCTCAAACTATAGTTTTATCAGAAATAAGAGTCTTGAAATTTTAAAATATGGGGTAGCATATGAAACATCCATGTGAAAAATTTGGGACTGGGCAGTCAAGTAATTGGAAAATTATGAGGGAGGGGGGAATCCATAGGTTTTAAAAAAAAAAAGATTAAAAATTTTCAAAGCTGGATCAAACATGCATTGGAAAACTAGTACCAAGTCACAAGTACTGTTGCAGAAGATAGGTCATGGAATGCAGACAACAAGTGCCTGGAACAACCTAGAGATTGAATTACTACCCACAAATAATGATGCTTCCCTCAACATACGCAGATCTTGGCGATTTCCCATAATCCCACACCCTCTCCCAACCTCTGTTACATGCAGATCGTATTACCGCCACCCACACTTCTGCTGACCACTCTGATCCTTGGAGCTGAACCACTGACATGTCAATTTATGGCACCCCACCCCTCCCCCGTGCTCACCAACCAACTGACTCTCCTGCATTAAGTTCCTCACTTCCCACCTGATGAAGCGCAGATAGGAACAATGCGAAACGCACATCGTGGATCTAAAACTTTTTTAAGCACTCTATGCTATCAAAAAGTATAAATAATTATTTCATTTGCCAATGCGGGTAGACCATTGGCAGCCATCATCATTATTTTAAAATCCACTGAGATGTCACTTGCCGGCAAGAACATCAAATTTTAAATTTCCCACCAAAAGCATTCCACGAAGCTCCCGTTACTTCCCATCCTCTATAGCATTGGTATGTAAATTTCTCTTTAATAATTATTAATACTTGATAGCATAGTCCATGTGTCGAAGTGCTTAAAAACATTTAACAGTGTCATAGATAATTAAATTACTTTACTTGAAAGTCAGCAGGAAGGATATAACACCATTCATCCGTAAGAAAAGTGATCAATTCCTGCTTGTTCAATGGAACTGGGGAACACTGCCTGAGACATTGTTCCAGAAATTCCCATAGATTTTCCAGTGGGTTGATATCTGGTGACTGCAGTGGCATGGTATGTGAAAAAGTTCAATCTCATGCTCCTCAAACTACTGGGTGACCCACATGTGCTCTGTAGATGGGAGCATTATGATCCTGAAAAATAGCTCTCTCTTTATGAAAGAAATGCTGTACCATTCAATGAAGATGATAACTCAACTATCAAATAGTGAATTGCATTAATCTTGTCTTCTAATGGAATGAGTATACCCAAATCATGCCACAAGAAAGCACTCCACACCATTACAGAATGGCTAGAACTCTTAACAGTAGGACACAAGCAATCAGAGTTGTAAGCTTCCTTCAGTTCGTGCTACACGTGCACTCATCCATTTGTCAGAAACAAAGTGCAGGATGATTTGTCAGACCATATCACATTCTTCCACTGCTTGTGCTCTTTGCACCACTGGGTACAACAATGTGCATTGATTGGCGTGATGAGTGGCTTGTGAAGTGTAACTTGACCATGATCCAGCTCATTACAGTTCTTGAAGTACTGTTTTTGACAAAACTGGCCCCTCATATTCTATGCTGAAATCTTTGCACAACTGATCAGCTGTAACTTGCTGGTTTTAATTTGCACATCACACTAATGCTTGAGTATCCCAATTCTGGAGTATGCACTTTTGCCCAGTGTTGCCTTTTGCACATGATGTTTTCCCTTTAGATTCCCATGCAGAAATAACTTGGAAACTAAACTCCTCGTGAAACATTAGTGAATTCAGCTGTCTTAGTGAAGCTGAACTCTTGCCAAATGCATTTCAATAATCATGACCCTTTTTAAATCACTAAGGTCTTCTCTTGATGATTGGTACCAATAATTACACAAAGTTATGCAAGATTTGCTTTATAAACATGACACTAAGCATGCTGGGATGTCATTTGCATGTTTCAGGCCTTCGTCAATGGCATGTAAATGCCGCTGTTCAACATAAACTGAAGGCTTTCTGCAATAATGAACAGAAAATGGAAATCTTGGTGTTTTCATTTTTCTGTCCATTACTAGTACATCATAATTAAGTCTTGAACCAAGTAGGATACAAACCCACATGGTTCATATACCTGGTTTAAGACAATTTTTCTTTACACTTGATTACAGTGTATATTAGTAACTATTCAGAATTTAAATCATTAAGTGTTCAATCAGAAGTGAAAAATTCTTTCTCGGTTTGATAGGTTAAAACACAATATTAGGATTAATATTTTCCAAATCTTTCAATAATTTTAATTTCAACAATTAGAGATTGCTAAAGTTAGCAAAAAGGCAAAATTTAAAAGCAATATTATTAAGTTTATTCATGCTAGAAAGTTTAATAGTAAAAGAGTTTACATCAAACAGCAGGTGTTTCCCCTTTTACTCCCAAGAGGGGTAAAAGTTTTCGTTTTAAGAAATATATATAAAATTATTTTTTAGTTATACAGATACTAATGAAATACTAAGATGGGATATTTACTATTTACATTTTCTGAATCATCTGTTAGTCCAAATTCTACCGTTAGAGGGTGCTAAAGTTGGAAAATGACAGGTTGGGTTGTTTTACCTCTGAGCAATACTTTTTTGCACACTATGGGCTAAATGGCCAGGTCACAAGGACCTCAAAAGCTCAGAGAAGGTTGGAGAAGACTCACTGAAACAGCTGTTGGAAGTAAGATGGTAGCCGCCCACCAAGGCCATCCAGTGTGTTCTTTAATGTGCAGAGGGTATGGCTCTCCCACACATGGAGCAATGGCTTAACATCCCATCAGATGAATGGTGGCCTTTCCAAATCCCTCAATGTCCCCTTCTGACCATGGGCAGGGTGGTGAGTTTTACAGAGATAAATCTCAATGCTGATCCAGCTGGGACTAGAATCTGGGAACTACAGATTATGAGCCTGGTGCACTATTCACTGAGCCCTCATCCCACCCCAAAGGAAAATGACAGACTTCATTCTCTTTAAAAACAAGCATCCCACATTTGTCAAAGGAAATCTGTGCTGTTAAATTTGTTTTTCACTTTTAGGAATGTATTGGAAAATGACAATATAACTGCTGTGGAAAATGGCAAAGTGTGCAATCTTGTTAGTGCTACACCAAATCCCAGCTATAACAAAATTCTTCCAAAACTGTGTAACATTTAGTTTGAAATCACTATTCATAGCATAAAAAATTCTAGTGAAGATGCCTGATGTAACGAAACATAAAGGCCTTTATCACTCCTTAAGTTGTAGTAGAGAGGTAATATTTGCATGCAAAACAGATTGCTTTAACATTAGGTTGTTCAATTTGTATATTCTTATTGATGGTAAAGTGTTTGTCCAAAACCAATAATGCTTTAATAACAATTTTTTTTTTGGCTTTCAAATATTTTTTGACTTCACGGACAAAGCAGTTATTAAATCAGTCCATGAAAAGTGATGCAGTCATCTAAGCCATATTAATAACTCACCAAAAGTACAGGAATAGCATTCATATTTTTTTAAGAGTTGAAGGGTTCATGGATCTTCAAAAATCATATGCTTGATATACAATCACCTAATGCTATGGCATAAAACTATAGTCACTCTATTCTTGCCACTTTGAAGCCTATCACAGATCTTTCTTGCTCAGAGAGGTAGGTCCTTGGAGGCATTCTTTTCCAAAACCTTTCTTGTCAGCATTAAAAACTTGCTGAGGCTGGTATTCTCAAATGATTTTCAAGAATTCTTCAAGATAGCTTGCAACATTTATAGTGTTGGCAGCTGCAATTCTACTACAATCTTGATATTATGTGATGCATTTCTGAAGTTCAATTTTGGAAAGACTTCTGACGTTTGAATGATATAGGTGTTGACTGACCTTGAATGTTGACTGTTAAATTGATCATACAGATACAGGACTTAGTCATGAAAAACTTTAAAATGTTCATTAACAAGGCAAATCTCTTTCAATTCCATTCTTCTTCCAGATATTCTATGCATTATCCATTTTTGGATGTATATTTTGCCAACTACTTTGTACTCTTTGATCACATCACATTAATATATAAAATTGTGCATAAATTTTATAATTAAGTATGGAATTATTTATATATTTCCAAACTATAGTTAAGTAAAAAAATTTTTTTAATTTAATTTTGATTCCAGTTTTACCAAAAGTTTAAAGAATTACTTTCTTCAAATAAAAACATATTTATATACCAAAAAGAATTTATTATTGAAGTTATCTATAGACACACAATAAGGCTTAAATAATTTTTTTAAACAATTATAAAATAATATTAGATCACGCTATTAACATCTGGTTATGTAGTAACTGCCTACCAAATTCCAAACTTAGTAATACTATGGCAAATGTGTCAGAAACTATGCTATTACACTCATTTTTAACTCATAACCTAAAGACTTGCTAGCCATTGAAATACTATCAAACTCAAATTTAAAACTAAAAATTGGCTATTAAAGAGTTAACATGATTTACACTTTCTAACGCTATTATTAGCTCTCACTTTTCTGGTTATTGGTTCGGTATATTTCAGAACTTCATATGCATTCAGGTTGATATACATACTATATATATATAACAACTGCTAATAATTACAAAATATGCCTATTTATATCTAAAAATATACTTAATAATTATCATAAAATTCTTCCTGCAGATAAACTATAACTGGTTTTGAATGGAAGTTTATAAATCATATTTTAGTGTTTTACTGCATGCACTAATTGTACATGTTGATTTTCAACAAGCTTCATAGGATATTCATACTATGATATCCAGCTCTACATACATAAAAACTATCCCATGGCCGAGTGGTTAGTGCGTTTGGCTACTGATCTACAGGACCTGGGTTCGAGCCCCGGGTAAGGCATGGATGTTCGTGTTGTTTTCTGCTGAGGTCCTGCCATCCTCTCAGATCTTCTACTGTGGCATATAAACTGACAGGCTTGCCACAGAGGTTTGCCACAGAGGTGTCAGACCTCTGTGACAAGCAGCTGCTTGAGGGGGTATTTATTTATTATTAAAAAAAGCTTTAAAAATATCTTAAAATAAATCAATATACTATCAGAGAACAGAATTAACATTATATTAATTTTAAATTTCCCTAACCTAGAAAAAATACAATACATCAGCTAACAGTTGTTGTTGCAAATATTTCTCAAGTAATGCTTCTACTTCACCTTCCAAGAGCTGTATATTTTCTGATGTAAGAAGAGCAAACCAAATCGACAATCTACTGGACCTTTTATTAAAATCTAAATCACAAAATTGGTGAAGTTGACATTACAAAAATTTTATAACTAACTAAATAACATTTATTACCAAATAACATTACAAAAGCTTAGCAAGTAGCAATTGGCTAAACTTTTGTATTGTAATAATGAACATTCTTATTTTAAATTTGCATAATTGTAGAGTAGCAATTGATGGATTTCTTGAGGTACAACATAATTAGGTAGAGTAATAATTGATGGTGTCATGAATTTTTGAATTAACACAACTAAAAGCCATTCACTTTTTTTTAGTTTGCTTCATGTAATCATTTAAAAATGTTTTAAAGTAAAGTGATAATTTTAATTAAAGCAGTTACCTGATCATTTTCATTATTGAAAATAGATTTAGTTTTAACATCACTTTTTAGGGAGAAACTTTTGTTTCTCATTTTAATAATAATGAGGACAGATCAAGATAATGTACTAAATGTTGATCCTACCTAGCATACTGCTTTTTACATAAAAATATAGATGCTTTTACTTAGGAAAATGCTTATAGCATTTTTATGACACTAAAGTTTGGCAAATGACAATCAATAAAAATACATAACTGTTAGTTTAAATAAGTTCAAAATCTCCACAGCTCTGGTATGTACTTACTATTTAAAACTGCTGACTGAACCCAGTCAAAATTATGCAACTCATTCACAAATTTAAAAAGTTTGGAAGCACTCTATAATCATTTTGCATAAATTTAACTAAGAATAATCCCAGTGTATAAATGAAAATTTCACTGATAACCTGATATAAGATAGAATTATGCAAAAGATGATAGAGATGGTTTCAATATGACGTTAACAAAAATGAAATAATGACTGCAAAATAAATAATAAAGACTGAATTGGACAAAAAGTTCCATTTTTAATCAATATCTTGATAAAAGCACACTTAGATTTTTAATAGATGAAGAAGAGAAAAGTATAATACTTGTTGATAATGTAGAAACTTGCACAAATTCCCATGTGGAAGCAAAAAGTAAACATGCTTTGATTATAGCATCACAGTATATGGAACTTGCACACAAAAAATCACTTCAGTAAACTTGCTCAAGAAATGTAGAATCCAGATATTGGATATATCTATATATACTTCATCAGCTAAGATGGTGATAAAATGAAAATAGATAAACAGGTTAATTTGAACATGTTACATAAGGTGATATGAAGTATTCTATCATGTGCAGTTGATATATGATATTCATAGGTTGATACTGTGTTGTCATGCTTTTATCGATGCAAAGTGCTTTTTGTGTACCATCTGGTAAAAACTGTAAGTGTGCCTCTACTATGACAATATTGATTAAAAATAAAACTTTAATTTGTCTTTGTTATTAATTTTGCACTCATCATTTCATAATTTTAACCCTTTCCATGTCAGAGTAGTATTAATTAGTTTCATCTTTTGAATTCTAGTGACATGAGAAAACGTCCTTTGAATTCTAGTGACAAGTAAACTTTGTTACCATAGTTGCAAAAAAAAAATTCTGAATAGAAATCTGAAGTTTTTTGTTTCTAATCAAATATCAAAAATAACATTTAAATCCATGATATATATATTTACCTGATGATTCTACTTCAAAAAATTATGATAAAGTTTAAAAATATACCTTTGAGTCTGCAGTGAACATATATGCATGCTCAGTCACCGTAAATAGGACCAAGTAATAATGATTTAGTTTATGCTTTCATTCTGCTGCCCTGTACACCGCTTATTGATTGGTTGTGATTTCTGGTCTTCTGGCTTAATCCATGATCTAGCACAGTCAAAATGCTTTCTAAACTTTTTATGTTAAGATACTATTTTATTACTACTGGAAATTACATCATCTGAGAACTACGCACATCAACTTTAGGTCAATATTTTAGCATACTTTCAATTTTAAAGACTTTTTTTTTTTACTCTGCTTTTAAAATTATTTTTTATTGTTTTTCAAATGTATAATGTGATTATAAACAATAATTTGAAATGATCAAAAATGAAACTGCTAGTGATCTCTAAACGTGGATATTGGGAGAACTATTAGGATCAAGCTATTAGCCTCAAAGGATGGTTTTTTTTTTAAATGTAGGACTTAATTTAGCAATACTTTTAATTACATTTCAACCAAATTAATTAAAGTTAGGCCATTATGACCAGTCCAATGATGTGAATAATGTACACACTTTAATTAACATTATATATATATATATACCACTGGGCTGGGAGTGACAGTTTCATTTATATTGTTATGAATTTAACAGATGGAAATTGAGCGTGAGTTTAAAAATAATATTTAGTAACAATAATTCTAAATAATGTAATTTATTACAAAAGTATGAATGAAAACATTTATATAAACTAAATTCAACCAACACAAATCTTCATCAGTATAAAAATAAACTTTCAAAACAACATAGCACCTTTTCACTATTCCTACAAAGAGCTACTTCCTCTATAATTCTTATCTATACTCAAAGCATAAATAAGACTTTTTACAACACTCGATAGGTGGCACAATCATATTTGCAAATAAATCTGCAATCTATCAAGAATAACCTTTCCAATTCCTAAACAAACTAAATGACTATATACATCAAATGACTTCCTTCTAAGGTTTTAGTCATCAAGTACTCCAAAACTGCAGCAAAGTATATTGGTTTCTCAGAACCAATTCTTTCCAGACATTGATCACCACACACAAGATAATGAATTCTTCTTTTTCTTACTCGTTCACTAACAAGATCAACACTAATAAACTTATTTAACCTCCCAAGCATACACCAAATAAAAGCATTTCTTCTTTATACTATACTGCATAGATTAAAACAAACTAAATTTTCTATCACACAAATTCTTCCTAATTACAACTGTCTTATTCTTTATTTCTAAGTTAATTTCTTTCAAACTGGTTAGCGACATAATTCTCATGCTGAAGTAAACACGAGCATCAAAATGATACATCACATCACAGATTCATTATTGCTCGTTCATTTGTTGTAGCAATATGTAATGAGATGGGCCCATCATTTTTCGAATGTGTGCATTTCAACAGTATTGTATATATGTTGAATTTATAACAAGCGATCTTTTTTTTTAAAAAAAATAGCAGTAGTTGGTCAAATTTCTTCTTATTGTAACTAAAGGGAAGCGTGCAACAATGAAACCATGATTGTGATGTCGTGTGACACTTGAGATGTAACACAGTGTCGTGTTGCGATTCTGACGACATAAATTTCGCTCTTTAGCAGAGAAGATTAACTAGTCCCTTAATTACCTTCACCCTTACTTAGATGAAATCACAGGTTTTTGGGTTGTTACACCCGTACCGACATATGCCTTAGATTTGCTGTGCCAAGTGATGTGTAGAAAGATTTTCAACAACTCAAGCATGAGAGTAGTATATGAACAACACAGTTTATTTACATTCATATACAATTACCTGATAAGAATGCACTTAATTCCTTAGGCCTTCACTGCTTTTCTACTGCAAACAATCACACGAGGTGGAGATCTGAACTTTGCAGATTCTCGCTTTACTGACCTCACATTCGGTTAGAGGATATTTAAGCCTCACCTACTACCATATTCACACAGAATGTACCTCAGTTCACACAGAACTGAACCCTGGTTCGCACAGAATCGATTCTTGGTTCACACAGAATCGAACCCTCTTCTTAAGGGTTTTGTTTTTGAGCAAGAGTGATGTCCTTTGATGCATGTTCATACGTCCTTCCAGTTTAACAGTGATGCTCAGATTGTTGTTCATTATTGCCGCCCTTATCTCCAGGGCCAGAGGCTAGTCATAAAAGTGCTTTCAATTTGTTAGCATGTGCAGTCAGCCAGCTCAGACCCGAAAACAACTCGTAAGTCACATCCCTATCTCAGCACTTCCAAAAATATGCTTATTACAGATATATATTTACAACAACAAAAATACAATGTCACTGTCACTCAGAAGTAATTAACTGCAGTTCACTTCTTTGAGTGTTCATAGACTCGATGACCTTCATTTTTCGAACAGAGTATCTCCCCACTGAAATTCGGTGGATTCCACCCCTTTTATTTTCACACCCTTTCCCAGTTGCCATTTCTACCCCTTTCATTGCAACTCCTAACCTAATTACCAACACCCTCAGGAACTTTCTTAACGACAGAGTGCTTTCGGGTGAAGTGAACTCTGATCAGTTAGAGCTTCTGCAGGCCAGCCATGCGCATTTAAACTTCGCTTGATGTCCTGTATCGATGACGATGATGCATCGAGAATTCTCCCTTTCGGTTTCTCTTGCATCTGTCAATCTCATACTTCTTGCATAATTAGATGCTATTTCTCGCACTTTATCTTTCATTTTGCAATTCTTCCTCTTTATTATGAATTCAAAAGTACTTTTTTTTTCAAACTTCATTAGCGTCTGTTTTCCTTCGGGCTTGTTTCCTTTGACTTCTGACATTTAATAAATAATTCTATCATTACTTTTTATTGAGCTGCTCTGTTGTCTTCTACCTTTAGCAAACTTTTCTCCAATGACTGTATGAATAGCAGAATCCTTTTCTGCTGGATCCGTATCTCGGCTAAATCTTCCTCTAATCATAGCGTCATTACTCCGGTCATTTAGATTAAATCGCCTCTCTTTTCTTTTCATACCTTCACCAGCACTCAATTGAACTTTTAACACTTCCTCTCTATTATTAATTATAGAATCTACTTCCTTATGATCATTTCTGTCTAAAAATCTCTCACCTATATTCTTTAACATTTTCTCCTTATCACTACTATTTACATATTTTTCAATATTAATGTCTTTATATTTACCACCTAATTCCTTAACAGTCACATTTCCGATGTTACATAAATTCTCAGTTAGACTCTCATTTTTCATTAACTGTCTAACTTCCTCTGATTTTTACTTATCCAATTGCCGTACATTATCTGTTACCTCAGAATTATATATATCACCTATTTGGTTCTTATCTGGCATTACTTGGCTAATTTCTTCTGCCTTTTTAATACAGACCTTAATCTTTATTTTAGCATTACATTCAGACACTTTATCCCGCTGAAATTTACTCCTATTTTCCAAATTACATTTCCTTTCCATCGGGAGATTACACTTTACATCAGAATCATTTATTCTAAATAGTTGACCATGATTCTTTACCTCAGAATCAGTCACCATATCACATTCTATTCCATTTATAACCTGAGATTGACCCAATGCTTCTATCTGAAAATTATTGCGAGATTCGAATTTAATCGAATTTCCTACTAGATAGTCAACCGCTGTTGCAACACTATCCTTATTCTTTACAAACATCTCATCTTGCTTTTTAGTTATCATTTCTATTTTGCTATGATCACAGCTTTCACAACCAATATCACCTTTATCACCTAAAACTGTACTTGCTCCTACATTAATTGCACTCTCTTCACAATTAATTTTATTGTACTTCCTAATTGCGGTACAATAATCTACAACTCTACTAGGTAACTCACTATCTAAATCTATATTATCCTAATTTTCTCACATTTAATTTTATCACTATCTACATTATTAAGCCGTCCTGTGGCCGAGTGGTTAGCACGCTTGGCTATTGATCTAAGGGACCTGGGTTCGAGCCCCGGGTAAGGCATGGATGTATGTGTAATTTTTCTGCTGAGGTCCTGCCATCCTCTCAGACCTTCTACTTTGGCATATAAACTGACAGGCTCCTGTCAGACCTCTGTGGCAAGCAGCTGCTTGAGGGGGTATTTATTTATTTTTATTTATTCTACATTATTATTTACTTTGCTCTCAATAAATCACTAGACTCTAAACCTCTTTCTCTGATATTAATACTCTTACTTGACTCTAAACCTCTTTCTCTGATATTAATACTCTTACTATCTCCTTATCAGGTAGATTACTTTCTCCTTATCAGGTAGACTATACAATATTTCACCCTTATTATCTAGAGTAGGGGTTCTCAACTAGGATACATGGTAAAATTTTTTGGGGTACGCCGTGAGATCTCAGAAGTCACTAGATCTAGTAACAAAGTAAAAATAACCATTGTTTTACAATAACTATAATTTTATCTGTCTATACAAGGGGGTGTGCCAGTTATATATACATTTCCAAGGGGTATGTGAATCATAAAAGGTTGAGAACCACTGATCTAGAGAAATATTTTCTTCAGTAAATTTAGGCACATTCTTCTCCACCTTAAATTTAATTGCACTATGTACATCACTAATACACCTTTTCTCATTCTGTACCTCAAATTTAGCCTTATTCTTAGCCTTTTCAGCCAACCTGTCTAAGGCAACGAAACAATTCAGAGTGATTAACATATCAGCACTCAATTCATCCACCATCGTACACACAATTTCACATTTTCCTCCACATACTCTCACCTGACTCCCCTCAACAACCTGTTTGAGAGGAGCAGTGATTAATGGAGCCTTCAATCGGCCTCTGAAAGCATTAACTAGCAAAATTTTTGCCTCCAACTCCATATATTTCTCTAGGACTAAAGAACCTTTTATGACAGAAACTTGAGCCCCGAGTCTATAATAGCTTTAAACATTTTATCTTAACACTGAATGCAAACCGTCATTAAAGGCTCTTTGCCTCAGCCTGGATCTCTCCACTTCCGCCTTTCTGCATTGCAAGCTTCCAATCCTGTTCTGATTCTATTGTCATAAACTGATAACCAACTTTTACAATAATGACCCCACTCTCCTTCACAGGCTCACACTCGTGAGTGTTTATATTAAATGCTCTGGCCACTTTCGTGTTCTTGCTACATTCGCTAACCAAATATCCTTTCTGGTTACAGATAAAATATGCTCTGGAAGAAAAGCTCTCATTTCGTTTTCTTTTAAAATCACTACTTTTGTTTTCCGCCAATTTATTTGGCGGGTTCGAATTTTGTCCTAATTTCCTTTGACCAAAATTTTATTTTGTAGCTGACTGGCCAAATCTGTTTTCTCTATTTTCCGATTTAAATTTCTCACGAGAATTAATCCAATCTTACATAACAGGTTCTTTGTGCTGCAAAAAGTTCTCTACAAGTTCGCAATTTCGTGGCAATTTTTCCACGACCAATTCTCCTGCAACATTATATGATTTCTCACATCCAATGGTAATAGATCTTTAATATTGTCGGCTAATATCAAATCCTTTTGGAAATCATCCACTTCCCGACTCTTCAGATAATAAATCAACTCTTCATTCGAGATGAAAACTAAGTCCACGTTTCCGTAGAGAACTTAAACATAGAATCGAATTTCCTTTTGTATTCCAACGGAGTCAATTTGTTGTCCTTCAACACGGCAGATTTAATTTTTTCATAGTTTTGAATTTCCTCGTCACTCGGCAGAGTAAAAATGTTTCGCGCTCTCTCTCCTAGCAAAGGATGTACTAACAGTCCTTGCAAGTCATCCGTTATGTCGTACTGTTTAAGCAACTTCTCTATCGTCTCGAAATAAGCTGGTAACTCCTCCACTTTTTTCGGGTTTTTTTTTATTTTTCGGTAAGAGGTAGTCATTAGGGTTTAGAATCTTCTGAAGCCTTTTTTAATTTCAGATCTTCCGAATCCACTGAACTTTGACTTCCTCGGCTACTACTAGTATTTGTCCTTTCTATACCTAATCTTTCTTCTTCTATATCTAATCATCTAAGTTCTATTTCCCTATCTCTTTCTTCTTTCTCTCTTCTATATTCCATCTCCAATCTTCTTTCTTTCCTATCTTTCTCCTCCTTCTCTCTTCTTCACTTCATCATTTCATACTCCATCACTGAGACTGAAATAGAACCTGAATAACTCATCTCGACCAGATTCGAACCACATACACTAGCACCCTGTTCTACTCCAACATCGCTATCAATCCTATTAATTTCACTAGCTTCACTTCACCCCGCCTCAATGTGTCTGGTAAAATCAACACTCCCATCCTGCTAAGTTACACCCTTACTTTTATCGCGACTCCTAAGCATCATTGGCAACTCAAACTAGTGTAAAAATATAAAAGACAGAAAAACCACAGACCTTTCACTCCCGCGAAGATCGGCTTCTGCTCACTTGCTTGCTGTAACTGGAGTCTCCTTCCAAAATGAGGAACCTATTCCACAGTGATGGACCTTGGCACACGGAACCTCAGCGAAGATCTCGATGATGAAGTACTTGGGGAAACTGCACTCTTTAGAACCTGACCTAAATGCGGCTTAGTCCCCTGAACCGATTGCAGCTTCCTTACTTTCACAGAATCACTGACACAGAATCTTCTAAGTTTCTTGCACTTGTCTTCTTTAGCACAGCGGAAATTTTCTTACACTTTTCCTTTTAGCATAACGGACATCTTTCTCGGCATATGAATGGTAATCCTGTCAACTGCGCCAAATGTCGTGTTGCGATTCCAATGACATAAATTTTGCTCTTTAGCAGAGGAGATCAACTAGTCCCTTAATTACCTTCACCCTTAGATGAAATCAGAGTTCACAGGTTGTTACACCCGTACCGACATATGCCTTAGACTTGCTGGGCCAAGTGATGTGTAGAAAGATGTTCGATACTCAAGCAAGAGAGTAACCACACTATTCCTTCTGTTGGCTCATACCATACGGGATAGCCTTTTCTCACCTCTAACATCGATGAATCGTGGTTGGCCCACACCTTTCCAGTGGTTCGTGATTCTTTTCCTCCTTAGACCATTTTTTGAAGGTCTATGGCTGACCGTGAGCACTTCAGAAGACTTGCTATCTCAGAAATGCTCTGACTCAGTCGTCTGGTCATTACAATTTGGCTTTTGTCAAACTCACTTAAGTCCGCTGCCTTTCCCATCTGAAGAACAAGAATAACACTGATTAACAGAGCTCGTATTAGGTGTTATTTATACCGTTTCATGACCTTCACATGCGCCATCTACCTACATTTGCTTCAATTTATATAAAGACGTGCTGGTCATAATATTTTGGCTCTTCAGTGTATTTTCTTTTCCAAATAAATCGATGTTGATTTTCTCATCAAAAGCAAAATCGGGGTTAGCAGAGAAAATGATAGTTCATGCCCAGTTGGGACTCAAACCTGCAAATACCAGATTTGCATACCTGGCACACTACTATCTGAGTCATCACAGACCCTGCCTAATTGGTTTCTCTGCATATAAAAATATAACGGCAGCACCAAGTTAGAAGCTCACAAGACACTACTAGTTTAAGATTATTTCGTTTTCACTGCTACCAAATTTCAAATATCATTCTGCGAGCTTCACACAAAAATGTCCTCTGATTGATTCTTTGAGGTATAGAACAATAAGGAGAATAGACGCACCAAAGTCAGATGCAAGTGTCCTGATATCTAAAAGTGAGTCGCAGTTCTGTAAGTAGATTGTGTACAATTTTGAAACACCGAAACTATTTCTCAGAGTCTTGTCCCCTCAGTCCTAGGTAATAGAAAATTAGCGTTGCATGGCGTTAACTGCAAAGTGTCATGAAGACTCCACAGCACATCAACATTTTTCAGAAGTTGCTCTCAACCACAGGAAGGACACTATCGACACTGTCTACAGAAAACTTGTGAGGGTGAGAGAGGCTTTTATACCACCTGTCGCTCTTTTAACCACTTACAGAGAGAGTTATTATTTTACTTATTTGAACTGGTGTTCGAAAATGTCTTGTAAATGGATCTAAGAGCAATGGGCTAATGTGCTATGAACAGAGAAGCAGTGATTCAATCTTCAAACAGTATTTTTATCTGGAGAGAATAGAAATTCTGATTATACCCCACTATCATTAGGAAAAGAGATAATCATAGAAGTACAAATTTGATGGTGTGGCCAGGCAATGCTATCAATTGTCTTGCTCGCTTTCATATGTTTTTACAAGGGACTCTAAGTTGGGTTGTTTCACCTATGAGCGGCACTTTTTTGCACATCATGGGCTAAATGGCCAGGTCACATGGACCCCGAAGGCTCAGAGAAGGTTGGAGGAGGGGACCCACTAGAACAGCTGTTAGGAAACAGATGGTAGCCTCCCGTCAAGGCCATCCAGCGTGTTCTTTAACGTGCACAGGGTATGGCTCTCCCGCAACGGGGCCACGGCTTAACGTCCTATCCGACGCACGGCGGCCTTTCCAAGCACATCGGTGTCCCCTACTGACCATGGGCAGAGCGGGGAATTTTGCGGAGATAAATCTGAACGCTGACCCAGCTGGGACTCGAACCTGGGAACTTCAGATTACGAGCCTGGCGCGCTACCGACTGAGCCACCCCCACCCCCGGGACTCTAAGAGACATAGGTATCCAGATGAGATCCTTCATCCTTATGTTCACCCTTTTTCAGATGCAACTGTTCCAGGCTTCCTTTTATGATGATAATGTTCGCCTGTACATAGTTTGTCTAGTGGACCAATACTTTCACGGGGGGGGGGGGGGGGGACTATAACCTGTATAGATGACAAAGAAAATTTGCGGACTTCAATCCAATAGAGCATATAAGTGATATTTTTGGAAGAATTGCCAGTCTCATCTGCCCTTCCATAGTCTTAATGAGCTGGAGTTCGTTCTTAAGAGAGAATGGTAATTAATATCTCTAACACCAATTGACAGCCTCGTTCTTAGATGAAAAGCAGTATCAAGCGCATATTGCTATCAGAAGAGAAAACATCTCATATTAGGGTATGTTTTTATATATTTGCAATATCCCACCTACTACAGAAATTGTTAATTTCTGTTTTTTGTATTGTATTAGTAATCTTAATAACGTGTCATGTATTTATTGGAATATGGAATTTAGTCAGTGGCAAAGATTGGCATTCACTTCCTGAGATACAAAATTCATATTAAGGTGAACGGGTATCAGAGATACATCTACCCTCAGCCACCTGCTTCTAAGAAGAAGGTCAGGTCTTCTAGGAAGAAGGCCCATTGGAAAAGGACGGATAAAGGGGAAAGAGGTGAGAAGAGATCTCGATACAAAGGGGAGTTCGACTAGAGATTTGGAAGTGAAAGGTTGAGTGTTGCGTTGGGTTGTTTTACCTCTGAGCGGCACTTTTTTGCACACCATGGGCTAATGGCCAGGTCACAAGGACCCCGAAGTCTGTTGGTTGGGGGAGGTGCCCCACTGGAACAGTTGTTGGGAGACAGATGGTAGTCTCCCGTCAAGGCCATCCAGCGTGTTCTTTAACGTGCACAGGGTGTGACTCTCCCGCACACGGGGCCACGGCTTAACGTCCCATCCGACGGACGGCGGCCTTTCCAAGCCCATCGGTGTCCCCTACTGACCGTGGGCAGGGCGGGGAAATGTTGAGTGTTGCAAAAGAACATGAACTGGAGAGGACCCTCATGTATGCACCCTTTTTGTGGCAAGTGGAGTTTCGGGACATGCAAAGTAAAGGCGTTTCATATATATATATGATGAATAAAATAAAAATGATGATATTGATATGCCCTACAAATGATGATAGGCATTATAGGGCATGAAGCCCTATAAAGAGCAGAAAGTGATCGGACAAGGGTCTGTTAGTCTTCAAGGGAAGACGTAGAAAGAAAATTAAGTAATGAACTGGGTGATAAGAAAAATCACGTGAAATAAGAAATTGTTACTCTCTACTAAGTGGAAGAAAATAGTACTCCAGAAATGGGGAACAGCTAGCAGCCAGGTCACATGCCGTGAAATATATTTAACCTCCTAACGAATTCCATATCTTGGAAGAAGCAGAAATAAAGATATTTCAGTAGATTCAGAAAATTGATCTTCTTGCTTCTTTTCGTAACATCTGCTGAAATCGGAATTTAGTTAAAAGAATGGTGCTGGGAATATGAAAGAAAAGAACAGTCCATTATAGAAGCTGCGCAGCAGTAACAGGATAAACTTTACGTAATGGTACAGTGGGTTGGGTTGTTTTACCTCTGAGCGGCACTTTTTTGCACACCATGGGCTAAATGGCCAGGTCACATGGACCCCGAAGGCTCAGAGAAGGTTGGGGGAGGGGACCCACTGGAACAGCTGTTGGGAGAAGACAGATGCTAGCCTCCCGTCAAAGTCATCCAGTGCGTTCTTTAACGTGCACAGGATATGGCTCTCCCGCACACGGGGCCACGGCTTAACGTCCCATCCGACGGCCTTTCCAAGCCCATCGGTGTCCCCTACTGACCGTGGGCAGAGCGGGGAATTTTGCGGAGATAAATCTCAACGCTGACCCAGCTGGGACTCGAACCTGGTACAGTGGAGTCAGAATCTGATACATATTCTTGTCGAATCTTTCTTTTTCCTGCTTCTGAACTCATTATGGTGAGGATTAGTTAAATCAGTAGCATGCCAGGCTTGTAATCTGCAGCTCTTAGGTTCGGTTTCAAACTGTAGAAGGAGGCGTAGCATGACTTTTGGAATGAGAGAAATAATTTCTAAAAGCAAACTTTGATAATGGGCGTAAAAGCCACTCCGATACCTATTCGTTATGCAAATTATAAGATTTCCTAACCTCATAACCAAAAAGCCAATATTAGCTCGTCAATGACTCGGAACATTCGTGTCAAGCCTAAGTCTTGACAACCAACATCTCGTTATAGATGTGAATGTCAAAGGAAATGGTTAAAACTGTTAAAGGATGTGAAGGTTGGCTAACACTAAGTTGGCAAGGGTTAAGGTAATCCTCAAGACAGATCCTAAGTGGCTAAGTTAATCCTCAAGACAGCGAGTAAGTGCCTGGTCAACTCCGCACTCATTGTCTTTGAATGTTTGCTTCTTCCAGACGTCCGGGAATTACTGATGTCTCTACCGAACTCCTTTATATACAAGGATAAAAAAAACAGGAGATTACAGTTTCCAGTGAGAATTTAGGATTCACCACGGTTATTTTAAAAGACCTCTAAAACGGAGAGGGAAAACGTTATATAGAAAGGAAATATTGGCCTTCCTTTTTTTCCCATTGGCTCAATTGCAATAAATTGGGGGGGGGGGGGGGGGGGGGAACAATTTTTTTTTTCTAAATTCATACCTGCGTATATATGTGTGTATGGCTAGATCGGACCATTGGGCGTTTCACCATTGACGAGTATTTTTTTTGCTAGCCAAAATATTCACTTTTCGGATAGTGCTTTCCCCCGATTGAAGGCATTTCTTGATCTTTCATCAAGTGTTGAATGATTTTAGGAGGGAATTCCAGAAATTTCGGGAACCCAGAAAGGTCCTCTAATAGCTCTAGTTTCCAAGTATCAGAAGGCTGCTTTCAGAAGTAAAGTAAAAGTATGTATGGCCCGTTTCTATCAGAAAGCGGCAGAAATCTTTTTATCATCGCCGACCACCTGATGAAAAAAAATACTACGAAGGGCTTCCATCACTAATGTCTGCTTAATCCCTGCAACAATGCATTGAAAATACAGAATCTAATAACGACAACACTCGAATGTCAGTTTATTGAAAGCAGGGCCGGATCTATGGGGGGGGGGGGGGGGCGCTGCTCCTCTCCCCCAGTTTCACGCATTTCTAAAGAAAATATTTTTAAACCTGTAAAACGAATGGGAAAATGGAAATAGAATTCAAGTGTCTTGCCTTCCCCCTTACTTTTTGCCGCCTCGATTGCGTCGCTTGCCCCTCCCCCTTATATTTTTCAAGCTCCGGGCCTGATTGGAATTTTGTATGTAGTTTAGTGTAATTTGTACTGTTTACTTTTTGCATTATTTTTACTTTTGAAAATTAACTCTTGACTAGAAAGAGTGACAATCGCATAAAATATGTTAATATTGGTATAAAACTCAAATTCTAGATCAGTGATGTTCAACTGTTATCTCACGGTTCCTTATAGCCAGCGAAGCTTTTTTTTCTTTAGACACCAGCAAAAGCCCTCTATGAAGTTTTCTCCTAGTTATGACCAACGAGTTTTCACCCCGTTAAGAGACCGATGGAGCCCGTCGTGAATTTTGGGCTAGTAAAAACCAAGTCAGAAAAGGTTGGAGAGCACTGTTCTAGATGTTGGCTTTTTCCCACTGTAGCGAGCACATTTGTATTAAAACTTTATTAGTTTGTCGCTTTTCTTTTAAATTATTTGCCTTCTTTGCAACATGTTTACATCTTGTTTGTCCCTTATAATGATAAGGAAGTCAAACTGCACATTCTAGTGTAAAACGGTTAAGAAAGTTCTACTAGAGTTAGGGCAACTTGAGAAGTCATTCAGACCATTTTTTTAAAAAAAAGATTCAACCTTAAAGCGATTTTTCTTTTAGAAAGCGGAAAAACACATTTCTAACTCATTTTTTATAGCAGACCGACTCATCTGTCTCGCTCAATTAGTGGGCACAATACAAAGATAAATCCTGAATCATTCCAATCTTTCCCTCAATAAATTCGATCTTTTGCTTAAAATAGGGTCACTGAGATGTACATTTTCAGGAAAGACTCGCACCATCTGTCTTGACTGGTTCGAAACCGAGAAAGAAAGAAGACGAAAGGAAGTTAAAATAAAAGCATTTTCTATGATGCGTGCATGTGTCTGTGTGTGGGTTATTACACAATGTGTTCATGCCCCGACGGACATGATGATTGTCCCCGGGCACGATCACACGGTACGTCTCACGAAGGTAACGAACAGTTCACGGTCATCCAAACAATGAGCGCCGGACATTTCTACGCTTGAGAGCTTTCGACGGCCCGACTCACTCTTCAAAATCTGATATAAGCAGCAGCACAAAAACTCAGTTGAACTGTATGATTTGTGGACGGTGTCATGCTCTGAGGGACCTCCTGGACATTCGTAGCGAAAAACAATCAATGAGAAGCTAGATGAGGGTCAAAGGGCAAAGTTACGTTGCAACAAAGGGGACAGGAGGAAGCGGCGACAGATGACAGAAATCCGTTCGTACCGGTTCGTTCTAATTTGAATCGAAGTGCAGCGCGTTTTGAGCTATCTTTAGCCGTCATCGTTCTTATAAAAAAATAGAGAACTTGTGTTCTTAATGCAACGTGGGTCTTCTCAGTCGTTAGTGCTTGTTTAAGTTTATTATAATAAAAAAATAAATACCCCCTCAAGCAGCTGATTGTCACAGAGGTCTGACAGTAGCCTGTCAGTTTATATACGGATTTCGAGCATACGGAGATATACGAAGATATACGGAGTTTATATACGGAAATTCGAGCAAAGTGCAATGTTTGTTTGTTTCCTCAGGAGGAATGGTCGACCACACAGATCTTCCCAAAGACTTAAGATCCTATAGGTCTTCCCAAACAGAGCCGGCGCTTTTCGCACTGGGCGACATATTTTTTTTTGGGGGGAGCTGCAAATTTGCAAACAAACTAACGATCATAGCTGCAATAAGATTGACAGAAGTATGAACGACTTATTTTTCAACGGATGATTTTCGATTGCTTTTTAAAAATTACATTATATTTAGCTAAATGAATCATTAATATCTAAAATCAGATTTGGAGAAAGGGACGACAAGTCCATAAATAGCGCTTTCCTTGTTCCCAAAAACAATGATCCTACAGGTCTCCCCAAAGATCATTTCATCAATTGTATTCTTTGTAATCTTGTTAGAGAATAGGAAACTTGAGATTGTGCGAGGTATTTCTTATTTATGAGCAAAAAATTTCGTTACTCAGTAAAACTTGAAATACATTTCTTTGAGGCCTTCCCCATATCGTGGTATTATTGGTATTATTATATGAATTATTGTTAAATAAAAATAAAAAAAATAAATAAATACCCCCTCAAGCAGCTGCTTGCCACAGAGGTCTGACAGGAGCCTGTCAGTTTATATGCCACAGTAGAAGATCTGAGAGGATGGCAGGACCTCAGCAGAAAAACAACACGAACATCCATGCCTTACCCGGGGCTCGAACCCAGGTCCCGTAGATCAGTAGCCAAGCGCGCTAACCACTCGGCGAAAAATAAATTATTCCTCAAGCACTTACCACAGAGGTCTAAAAGGAACCTGTCAGTATAATACGTCATACAGATAAGTGAGGAAGGTGAGCCCACAATAACAGGAAGAAGATATCAATGCCTAATTCAAGATCCAAGTCGGGTAAATTTGTGCCGTGCACTTATAAATCAGAAAATTGTAGTAAAGTGAAGCTGAGAGGCGTACTTTAATTTCAGCTCTAGGCCTAGTTCAAATAAACCGGCTCTTAAAACAGCCCTGGGAAGAGAACCCAATGCACACTCTTGGAAAGCTAGACGAAAGCCTCCACTCAAAGTCAACCAGAATGTTCTTTAACGTGAGCCGGGTATAGCTTTCTGTAAATGAAGAACGGCATAATGTTTCATTCGAAGGATGTTACCATTTCTTTCCAAAACAATAAAATAAATATTCCCTCAAACAGCTGCTTCCCATAGAAGTTTGACAGGAGCTATTAGTTTAATTCGCCATAGAGAAGATCTGTGAGTATGGCGAGACCTCAGCAGAAAGACAACACAAAAACATCTAGGTCTTACCCCAAGCTCGAATCCAGGTCCCTCTGATCAGCCAAGAGTACTAACCACGAAAATTTATTTATTAACAACCGTTTTTGGGTTTCGCCCAACAGAGGGGTAAAGAATGATCCCCTCATCATATTTATATTAACATTTTCAAGATTCTTTCCCCTTCCCCGCAGGGGCGGGGGTGGCTCAGTCGGAAGCGCGCCAGGCTCGTAATCTGTAGTTCCCAGGTTCGAGTCCCAGCTGGGTCAGAGTTGAGATTTATCTCCGCAAAAATTCCCCGCCCTGCCCACGGTCAGTAGGGGACACCGATGGGCTTGGAAAGGCCGCCGTCCGTCGGATGGGACGTTAAGCCGTTGCCCCGTGTGTGGGAGAGCCATACCCTGTGCACGTTAAAGAACACGCTGGATGACCTTGACGGGAGGCTACCATCTGTCTCCCAACAGCTATTCCAGTGGGTCCCCTCCCCCAACCTTCTCTGAGCCTTCGGGTCCATGTGACCTGGCCATTTAGCCCATGGTGTGCAAAAAAAGTGCCGCTCAGAGGTAAAACAACCCAACCCCTTCCTCGCCCCTCCTGTCAAATGACGTAGCTACGTATTGTGTTATATGCAGGCCCGGATCTAGAAAAAAATCGAGGGGAGGGGGTAAGAAACACAAGCGAGTCATAAAAATGTAGGGGGGGGGGGAGGTGGTAAGAGACTGAATTTTCACTGCAGTATTACATTTCCACATCCTTTTCACAAATCTTCAAAATTGTCTTTTAAAATGCATGAAATATGCGTAAGTTTCTTAATTTTTCGCTTCTTTTACCCTTCAGCAGCCCCAGGCCGGATCTAGGATGGGCATCCTTCTTAGATCCGGCCCTGGTTGCATGTAATGCAATAATTCTGGTACATAAAACATATTTGTGCCTTGTACAAACATGCATACAATAAATGAGAAGTATAAATTTTAAAAGGATATATTCTATGGTCCAAAAGAATAAAAAAAAAGTCCAGAATCGAGTTATTTAGAAGTTATTGTATATAAGTTTTTACAACAGTTGTTCAAAATAGCCTTGTTTTTACTGTATGTCCCCGACCTTAGCCGTACATGTTGGGTTGGGTTGTTTTACATCTGAGCGGCACTTTTTTGCACACCATGGGCTAAATGGCCAGGCCACAAGGACCCCGAAGGCTCAGAGAAGGTTGGGGGAGGGACCCACTGGAACAGCTGTTGGGAGACAGATGGTAGCCTCCCGTCAAGGCCATCCAGCGTGTTCTTTAACGAACCTGGGAACTACAGATTACGAGCCTGGCGCGCTACCGACTGAGCCACCCCCGCCCAGCCGTACATGTGGTGCATATTTGTGTACGCAATATGTTACGATATCTCTGCTACAGCAGAGTAAACTGGGTGGGAGGGGGGAGGGATCCCTTAAATAATGTTATATGCTTTTAGTGCGACAAATAATGAATGAAAGAAAAATCTTCAAATTTTAAAGTTTAATGCTTTCAATTACTTAATTAATCAATACTCTATCATAGCGTTCGGAATGTTATTTTACCTCTGAGTGACCACTTTTGCACACAATGGTCAAGTCACAAGAACTCCAATGGCTAAGAGAAGGCTGGGGGAAGGGGACCGATTAGACAGTTATTAAGAGCCAGATGGGATCGTCTTTTCAACGCCATCCAATGTGTTCTTTAACATACAGAGGTTGGTTCTCCCACACATATGGGGCGGGGGTGGCTCGTAATCTGTAGTTCCCAGGTTCGAGTCCCAGTTGGGTCAGCGTTGAGATTTATCTCCGCAAAATTCTCCGCCCTGCCCACGGTCAGTAGGTGACACCGATGGGTTTGGAAAGGCCGCCGTCCGTCGGATGGGACGTTAAGCCGTGGCCCCGTGTGTGGGAGAGCCATACCCTGTGCACGTTAAAGAACACGCTGGATGGCCTTGACGGGAGGCTACCATCTGTCTCCCAACAGCTGTTCCAGTGGGTCTTCTCCCCCAACCTTCTCTGAGCTTTTGGGTCCATGTGACCTGGCCATTTAGCCCATGGTGTGCAAAAAAGTGCCGCTCAGAGATAAAACAACCCAAACACCCCCTAACCGTAAAGACCCCCTAACCGAGAGGTAAAACACCCCCTAACCGTAAAGCCTTAGACACACGGGTCTAAAGCTTTACGTACCATCTGAGGGACGACGGCCTTTTCAAGCCCAACGGTGTCCCCTTTTTGACCCAGGGCGGGGGTTTAGCGAAGATAAATCTCAATGCTGACCAAGGTGGCACTCGAACCTAGAAACTGCAAGTTACGAGCCTGGCGCGCTACAGATTGCTGTCCCTCACAATGGCTCAGAGAAGGCTAAGGAAAGGCAGGGGAGAACTTGCATTGATACAAGAAGCATTCGGAGAACTGCAATTATACAAGAGGTGCAAGAGCCAGGGGTCCCCCATTTCATACTATATGACTGGGCTCCACTCGAATATTTTTATACCAGAGCTCGTGACAATCTAGTTTCGCCCCTGGGTGAAGGGAACACACACTGGACAGCTGTTAGGAGACATATGATAGTCTCCCGTCAAGGCCATCCAGGGTGTTCTTTAACGTGCATAAGGTATGGCTGTCCTGCACATGGGACCACGGCTTTACCTCCTGTCCGACGAACGGCGATTTTTCCAATCCCTTCAGTGTCCTCTTTCTGACCGAGGGCAAGGTGGGGTTAGCTGAGAAAATTCTGAATGCCGACTCAGTTGTATAGTGTTCGGTATATCGCTCTTGAAATGTGATGTCCACTGATGTAGAAAAATAAAACATAACTGCACCAATTTTGTTCATTGATAACCACTATAGGCTAGAAAACAATGTAAACCATGTAAATACAATTATCGAAGCATCGCCGAAGTGTCTTCTAATCATCATCATCATCCTGAAGCAGCCATGGGCTATGGAGGTCCAACCAGACCGTGCAATTTAGTTCTCCAAGCAAGTCTATCCTGAGCTACACCTAATGAATCTGGCTACTGCACACCAATTCTAACAAGGTCCAGTTTGACATTGTCTGCCCACCGCATCCTAGGTCTCCCCTTCCTTCTGAGGCCTTTAGGCACACTGTTCATAACCCTATTCGCCAATCTATGATTATCCATTAGCGCAACATGGCCAAACCAACGGAGTCTCTCTCTGCACAATATGCTGCTTAAAGGAGGTTGCAAACTCCTTTGCCTAACCTCATCATTAGTTACAAAGTTGAACACCCTAATGCCCAAGATACTGCGTAAGCATCTGGAATCAAAAGCATCTAGTTTCCTGTTATCTAGTTTACAAAGTGTCCAAGTTTCACTACCATAACTAACCCTAGAAAGAACCAAACTATTATACAGTCTAATTTTAGTCTTTAGGTGTATACGCCTATTTCTCCACACTCTCCATAGATTCTTAAAAGTCTCGGCAGCAATCCCTATTTGTCTGTTAATCTCATGCTGCATATCACCATTATCTCTTACATAGCTCCCTAGATAATTAAACTGTTACACCTGCTCAAGACTGCAACTATTCAGATTAACTGAACCACAGCCTGCTTGACCAATTTTCATCACTTTAGTTTCTCTCTGTTTATAACCAAACCTACTCTACTACCAGTCTCATCAACAGCTCGAATGAAAGAGTTCATCTCATCAACATCATTTGCCAAAAGGGCTAAATCATCAGCATAATCTAAATCAGAAATTTTCGTATCTCCAGTCCATTTAAGGCCAAAGTCTTTCCCTTGAAGTGAATTTCGCATAACATAATCAATAACTAAGCTAAAGAGAAAAGGAAACAAAATGCACCCTTGTCGAACACCAGAAGTAATGCTGAACCAATTGCTACAAGCCTTACCAACTCTCACACACGACTCAGTGTTATTATAGAGAGCTTTCATTATGTTAACTAACTTGTCTGGTATACCATATGATTTCACAATCAACCACAAATTATGATGATCAACAGAGTCGAAAGCCTTTTTGAAATCAACAAAGCTAGCAACCAAAGGTTTCTGAAACTCCAAACATTTCTCAAGAATCTGCCTAAGTGAAAATATCTGATCCACACATCCCCTACCACTTCTGAATCCACATTGCTCATCACGCAATTGCCTGTCAACCAGATTCTTAATTCTATTAAGCACAATCATGGAAAGAACTTTACCTGGAACAGAGAGTAGGCTGATACCCCTATAGTTATCACAAGAACTGTAATCACCTTTTTCAAAAATAGGGATAATAATAGTTCTGGTAAAATCTTTAAGAGCAATGCCTTTATCATAAAAGATATTTAGAATTTAAGTCATCCATGTGGTAACAGAAATATTCCCAACTCTAAGCATTTCAGTAGTAATTTCATTACCCTTGGGATAGTTTAAGTTTAGAAATATCCAAAATTACTTCAGACGGTAATATAGGGCTAACATTAAGATCTAGCCATGACAGAATCCTTACTTTCAATAACCTTACCATGTTTATCCTTCAATGCCTGTCCATTTTTTCCCCACATAAAACATCGACTATCTGGTACAGCTTTACCTGGAACTTTACCTGGAACAGAGATTAGGCTGATACCCCTATATTATCACAAGAACTGCGATCACCTTTTTTGAAAATAGGAATAACAATAGCTCTGGTAAAATCCTTAGCAACCATGACATAGCAACCATGACTTTATCATAAAAGATATTCAGAATTTCAGTCATCCAAGTGGTAACCGAAACATTCCCAGCTCTAAGCATTTCTGTAGTAATTTCATCTACCCCTGGGGATTTATGAAGTTTAAGTTTAGAAATAGCCAAAATAACTTCAGATTGTGTTATCGGGCCAACATGAAAGCCAATAATGCATCTATCATCATTGCAAACAATGGGAATAGAACTAACCGCATTGTTTAGAATATCACTGAAATGCTCAACCCACCTAGCCATGACAGAATCCTCCCCTTCTAATAATGCCATATATGCATCTATCATCATTGCAAACAATGGGAATAGAACTAACCGCATTGTTTAGAATATCACTGAAATGCTCAACCCACCTAGCCATGACAGAATCCTCACCTTCTATAATCTTACCTTGTTTATCCTTCAATCCCTGTATACCTGTCCGTTTTCTACCACACAAAACATTAACTATCTGGTACAGCTCTCTGCTGTTGTGCTGTCTGACTGCTTCCTCGGCTTTGTCAGCCAAACCATCAAGCCAAATATTCTTATCAGCAGCTAACTGATCTTTTACACGTTTATTAAGTTCTCTGTAATGCTTTCTATTAGGACTAGTAGGGTATTGATTAAGGACATTCCTGCAGTTCTTTCTTTCCGAAATAAGCTCAAGTGCCTTATCACTCAGATAATTCTATCTCTTCTGCTCCTTTTTTCTTAAAAGAGTACTGTTGGTGTCCAAAAAAGCCTGTTTAAAATGATCCCATTCTTCCTCAACTTTAGTAGTAAGCATACCATGACTGTCATAATGATTAAGTAACCTATCATGGCAAGCTTTGGCTATAATTGGGTTTTTCAGAGCTTCAGTATTAAAATCAAATTTTTTAATCCTAGCACGATACTTTTTAAGTTTAAGTTGCAAGACACTCTTAACAAGATAATGGTCAGATCCAATTTCAGCTCCCCTATATGACCTGGTATTCCTAACAGAACTAGCCCATTTGTTGTTAATTAATATAAAATCAATCATATTCTTATGCAGCCCATCGGGTGAAACCCATGTATACTTATGTATGTCGCGGTGTTTGTAATAAGTGTTAGTTATTCTGAATCCATTGAGTTTACTTACCTGTAGGAGACGTTGCCCATTGCCATTGCAGCTACCAATACAAAAAGGGCCTATTACTCCTCCCCAAAGGTCAGAGTCATTACCAACTTTGGCATTGAAGTCACCAAGAACAAGGGTAATATCTCCTTTCTTGACAGAATTCAAAATATCCTGAAGTTGTTCATAAAATCTATCCTTCTCATCCTCATCGGCATCCTCAGTGGGGGCATAACAGCAGATAACATTCAAGTCTTTAACGCTTGTCTGAAATTTTGCTGTAAGAAACCTTTCATTAATGCACTCATATCCTAGAAGAGCAACACTAGCGTGTCTGCTGAGAAGCAGACCCATGCTTTGGTGATGCTTATTGTCGTCCCTCCCTGAAAAGAGAAATTTAAGATTATTTTTAAGAATCTGACCTTTATCTGTCCATCTGGTCTCTTGCAAGCCTAGAATATCTAAATTATAATGGTGGAATTCTTGTGTGAGGACATCAAAAGAAAAAGCTCTGTGCAGAGTCCTCACATTCCAACTACCTATGGAGAGAAAATGGTTAGTGGGATGTTTAAAGAAACTGTGTTTATTGAGAGAGGGAATGCCGACAATATCAAACAGCCCCCTAATCGGAGACATGGGGCAAAGACCCGTTCCCCCACCACTAAAGGCTGAAGCCATCTACACTGTAAGACTTCCTCCAATGCAGAATTTGACGATACCAATAGAAGCAAAGAGTTCAGGTGCCTGCGATGACCTCTGCTCAGGATTATCCACCAGCTGATAAACATATCCTGTGAATCTATTCACTTGGGGCTGTCAACCCACAAACAAACAGAAAACAGAAAGCGGAAGATTTTGCCTCCACAGAAGCCCACCAGTGCAGCAAAATCAGGATCCATAATCAAGCTCAGAGCCATATATCTGTCCAGTCCAGTGGATGTATATGGTCAGCACCAGGACCCTGTGTGGTTGACCACTCCTCAGCAGGGTAGAAAAAAAGAAAAGTAGCCATAGTTGTCCAGATCAGTAGGCCACACTAATCTGGCAGCCCTCCCCTTCCGTTCACTTCCACAAGAGAGTATCTCTTTTGAAAGTTACTAACGGTCTGCACCACGAGAAGGCGGGGTCGGACATTAGGTGCTAGGCCTGGCCGGTTCTATGCATCATCACAGGGGATTGGTGCATAGCTCTCCTTCCAGTGACTACCTAGCTACCATTTACAGACCAGTCTCCTAATACTCTACAATTTATCTGTCGTCGTTTCCGATGCGCAGTTCGATTCAGAATTTTTGCTCACTCTTCCATTGCGTCATTCTCTCTCTTTCAATTGCTGTTGACTCAAAATTTGCATTACTCGTAATTGAAAGAATTTGAATTAAATGGCAGTGCATCACTGACTCTACGTCAAGGAAGAAGATAAGACCATTGATTGCATCTAAAGGAAGCGGTGACGTAGAGTGAGACTGGTAAGTAGGGAGATTGAAAACACGGTTTGCTTACAACTGCATGCGCAATAGAGACATATTTAAAGATGCAGTCTGCAATTGCCACTTTCATTGTAAATTTTAACTTCCAGTGTAAAGCATTTAGAACACGTTATAATTAAATGAATTTCTGCATAAGAATCTTACATCTACGTAGATCTCATATCTAGAGATGGTCCTCGCCCGAACCGTTTGTAAATTTTTTTTTTCGGAATTTGCGAGCTAATTGTTAAACTTCAATATGTTTTTTTTTATAAATTTCATATTTTTATTCATTACTCATTATTCTATGCATATTAGCTAGTGTTAAAATAATAAACAAATACTTGCCACAGATGTCTGCAGGAGCCTGTCAATTTATACTCTGTAGTAGAAGATCTGTGAGAATGCAGAAAGACAATACAAACATTCATGCCATCGTGCAAAACCCCTTTGTGCATCCCTACAGGGGATCGTGCAAAACCCCTTTGTGCATCCCTACAGGGGATCGAGCAAAACCCCTTTGTGCATCCCTACAGGGGATCGTGCAAAACCCCTTTGTGCATCCCTACAGGGGATCGAGCAAAACCCCTTTGTGCATCCCTACAGGGGATCGAGCAAAACCCCTTTGTGCATCCCTACAGGGGGATCGAGCAAAACCCCTTTGTGCATCCCTACAGGGGATCGTGCAAAACCCCTTTGTGCATCCCTACAGGGGATCGTGCAAAACCCCTTTGTTCATCCCTACAGGGGATCGAGCAAAACCCCTTTGTGCATCCCTACAGGGGATCGAGCAAAACCCCTTTGTGCATCCCTACAGGGGATCGAGCAAAACCCCTTTGTGCATCCCTACAGGGGATCGTGCAAAACCCCTTTGTGCATCCCTACAGGGGATCGTGCAAAACCCCTTTGTGCATCCCTACAGGGGATCGTGCAAAACCCCTTTGTGCATCCCTACAGGTTATCGAGCAAAGGACCCTATGATCAGTAACCAAACATGCTAACCACTCGGCCATGGAGATGGAGTATTAAAATAATCATATCAATATAAGAACAACGAATCACACAAATGTGCTTGGTGTTATTATTGAAACCTGATCAGTTCTCGGTGGAAGTTACACCGTGATTTCTATCAGAAATTTTAGTGTATAAAATATATATTTAGTGTATACAATGAATAAATCAATGCATAAAATAAGAAATTGAAAAAAAAACATTATAAATATTCCCAGTCTCTGAAATCTGGAGGAAAAAAAAATAGACGATTTTTTTTCCCTTTACAAAACCTATTGCGGCGCGCTTTTGAATCCTGCGAGCAGGTTCTTAAAAAATTCTCAGCTCACTGCTGTCCTTATTCCGATAAAAAAATTAAATATATTATTTTTACCTCCGTTCCACTGGTCTTTTAAAAAATATTCTTTCGAAATACGTGAAATATGTATGTGTACATTTGTTCTCCCCGTTCACATAAAAGGAAGGTTATTTTAATCCTCCAGGGATGGTCGACTGGGATCCCTTTAAAATAAAAAAAAAAAACCCTCAAGCAGCCTGCTTGTCACAGAGGTCCATGCGACCTATATAGTCTTCCTCTCTTCTTTCTTCCTCCTATATAATATTCCACGATGTTGCATTTTTTCCCCACAACATTTTGATGGAACCTAGTTTGTTTTAGAATTGCTAGCAAATGTGCAAATTAATATTCCCAAGCCATTAGGATATACATATAGGATGTGTGAGTTTTACGATGGAAGTGCATGACAGTGCTTCCCAAGGGAACTTCAAGGACTAGTAACACTTAACGCGTTGAAGCATTGCAATGTTGCTCAAATGAGACAGAATGAAAAGGTTTTCTCCGAAATGAGCAATAGCCGACACACGGCAAAGGAAAGGCTATTGATCTCATGAACTGTAGCCATTCCTTCTTTACGGATGCAGAAATTTACCATCTCTAATTTCGCACATCTCATGAACTTAAATTGCTGGATTTTATGCAGGAATAAATTCTTAATGATTTCAGTTTTTTTTTATACGTTTGTTGCTACACTTGAAGTCACAGGAACAACAGATCTTTCTTGTTATGTTTTTTTAATTAAATTTGGGGAAATTGTGTGAGTGAAGGAGAATTATGATCAATATAAATCATAGTAGTGCGTTGGAAGTTATTTCCTAATTATAATAATTATAGTAGTTTCCTAATTATAGTAGTGTGTTGGTAGTTATTACAAGGCTAAATTTCTATAAATGTAATTATAAGAACACAAAACTCAGAACTGGTTCAAGAAATTCTGGGGCCCCTGATCACTTCAGGATTTTGAGCCTCTCCTGCTACCAGAAATGAATTATAAATAAATAAATTATGCAATTAACAATTAATGTTATAATACTGATTTACCTTAGTAAACTTGGTGTATAAGCCTGCCACTTTGAATCATTATATCAATGACCGAGCAATGTCGGGGAATTCTGCTAGTCAATTATAAAGGTTAATGGAAGTCAAAAAGATTTCCCATGATGTTTTTTACGTTTTCAAGGAAATGTTATATTTGATTTAGGATTAAAATCCAAATCCCTCTTGGCGAAAACCCATATTTTACCACATATGACTCCTTGATATTGTATCGAAGTTGCAATCTAATATATGCATAAAGAAGAAAGTTTACACGGGCGCCGCGTCAACTTGCATTCTCAATATCCTTGTTTGTGGTGACCCAGGACGAAGATCATAGTTAGGTTTTTTCTGCTGAGGTCCTGCCATCCTCTCAGACCTTCTACTATGGCATATAAACTGACAGGCTCCTATCAGACCTCTGTGGCAAGCAGCTGCTTGAGGGGGTATTTATTTATTTTTATTTTTTGCCAAAGGCTGGACTTCTAGAGTATTGTTCAGCCACGACGGTGGATAGTGGTAAACCGTGGCATTATCCCGATAGATGTAGTGCTTTCTTGCAGAACATCGGGTCTTGTCACTAATCATATTACTTGTGTGTCTGTCCATTTAAACACTCGGCTCCCCTAAAAAAGCTAGAGGTACGAAACTTTGCATGAACGTTTCCTTTACCCAGGGGGAAAATATAAGCTATGTGCGAACCTGCTGGCATCAACCAAACTGTGTGTGTTGGGGGGGGGGGGGGGGAATAATATCTGGAAATCCCCATAGCCTTAACATTAACATTAACGGTTAAAACTGGTGTCTCTCATTCTCTCACTCTCTCATTCTCATACACTTAGAATTAGAGTTATTCAAAATCACATGGAGAGTGCCATCTACTCCAACTTTTGAGAGTTTCAGATTTCTCCTAAAGAGGAGGAGAAAAATTATATATGCTAAATGAAAGATTGCGACGTGGGGAGTGCCACCTGCTATATACTTAAGATAGTTTCAGACTCCTGCCCTAGAAGAGGGGATTAAATATTTTACTAGAGAGGTAGCAGGGTGGAGGGAAGTTCGCAATGAGTTTTGTGCCAAATGAAAAGCTTGAGACTTGGGGAGTGATCTCTACTACATACCTTAGAGAATTTCAAACTTCCATTAGATGAGGGTTATAAAATTTTTATCAGGGGAAAGGGGGATGATGAAATGATCGTAATGAGTTTTATGCCAAATGAAAAGCTTGCGACATGGGGAGTGACATCCACTATATATTTTAGAGAGTTTCAAGACCTCCCCTAAAACAGGGGAATGAAATTTTTACCATGAGTGTGAGTAGGGTGTGTGTGGACGAAACGATCACAATGAGTTTTATGCCAAATGAAAGCTTGCGACGTGGGGAACGCCGTTTATTACATACTTTAGAGGCAGACCGAGCGACTTTAGTTTCAGACCGTATAGAGTTTCAAACCCGAGCAACGCAGGGTTAATCTGCTAGTACTACTCAACAAATTAAGAATATTTTTTTTAAAAGTCTATCTTTCCATGTGTTCCATAAACAACAACAACAACAACAACAAAACATTAAAATGAAGCATATGAATGATGAATTGATTTACTCAATTTATGTTATTCAAAGGAAGCTAAGGAGATAGAAAATTATTTGCAGTTGTGAAGAGAAAACTCTGACTGAGGCAGAAGTCAGTTGTTAAATCCGACTTTGGTCTTAATAGGGCCTGTAAAAACTAGGAGAAATTTCTAAAATTTTTCTCTGTTTCAAATTGCGATAACAAAAAATTGGCTTTTTAACAAAAATTAATCTGAATTGAGTAGGAAATTTTATCTTTGGCATGTTGTACTTTAATTTTTTACTCTAAAGAGGTCATATATAAGAACATGCATAAATTTTTTGATTATTTTATATATATTTTTTTTAGGAGTAGCTGACTTTGTTACTGAAGCCAGTTATGTCAGGCAACAGCGAAACTCTTTATACAAATGAGATATGTGTCCAGTGTTGGGCACAAGAGAAATATATGGCCAGGTTTTGCCTAAATATGACGTTGTCAGTTGTTACGAATCATTGCCCACGGGTTAGGCATGAACAACAGAAGTAGTACATGCATGTTATCAATTAAATTATTGTTCAAGCAGCTGCTTGCTGCATAAGTCTGACAGGAGCCTGCCAGTTTAATACGCCATATATAAGATCTGTGGGTCTGTGGGAAAAGCGAGACCTCAAGAAAAAGCCAACACAAGCCTCATTCGGAGCTCGAACCCAGAGAGTCTAAGATCAATAGCCAAGTAGTAAAAATTGCCTGAGAGGTGGAAGTGGTTTGGCTTGCCTCTTCTTCGCTTTTCGTCAGAATCGCAGTTTGACTAATGACTACAATAGAAATCATTACATTTACACGATAACGTCCAGGGTCAGATCTGGAATGGGGGGTGGGGGGCGATTCTTTTATGTGTTCATTAGATATGGTAGCCGGTGTACAGTCGCTCAAAAAAGTATCCGAACACTATGGTTGATTGCAAAATTCAGAAAAAATATCTGGCATTGATTTTTTTAGAAATTAGTGATCTGGCAACCTTCGTGTCACGTGATTACAGAATTCAGGAAAAATATCTGGAGCGTTTACAGCAACTGTACACGTTCCAGTTACCGTTCACAGCAAACTAGAGCGTGTGCAGTAACTGCACACGCTCCAGTTTGCTGTGAACGGTAACTGGAACGTGTCACGTGAACTTCTTCACGTGTCACGTGAACCTTCGTGTCACGTGAACTTCGTGTCACGTGACACGAAGGTTGCAAGATCACTAATTTCTGAAAAAATCGTTGCCAGACATTTTTTCTGAATTCTGTAATCAACCATAGTGTTCGGATACTTTTTTGAGCGACTGTACCATTTCTATCTTTATGAGTATCAATGTTAAATGGCACTGGATGTTTCGCGATGTATTTGTGATAGCTGTTTCATTGATATTGTGCCTAATATTTCGATTGCAAAAAGAGTTTTAATGACCAGTGGTAAATTATGCCCGTTAAAAAAATCAACGCTTTTTTTTTTTGATTTGATTAAACTTGCAGTCAATAAGGAAATAAATAAAATTCATTTTTTGTTTTTATAAAACTTTATTGAAAATCTATAATCTTCTAAATCTAGCATCACATTTTCATCATGCAAAAGTTCTCTAATCACAATGTTCCGCGTAAAAGTTCTGTGATCATTCGTAAAGTATCGCTTGATTCTCTTTGTTTTTTAGCCTACTAATAAAAATAAAAATAAATACCCCCTCAAGCAGCTGCTTGCCACAGAGGTCTGACAGGAGCCTGTCAGTTTATATGCCAAAGTAGAAGATCTGAGAGGATGGCAGGACCTCAGCAGAAAAACAACAATATACAACCATGCCTTATCCGGGGCTCGAACCCAGGTCCCTTAGATCAGTAGCCAAGCGCGCTAACCACTCGGACCCAAGAATTTATATCTGTGTGTTTTGTGAGGACCACAATAAGAGTCTATGTACAAAATTTGAGGCCCATAGTATTAAAAATGAGTGAAGTAGAGAGCCTTACAGTGATAATGACCAAAAGACAGATAAGCATTTTAATGGTTTGATACCAATTGCTGTGACTAGTGAGAAACATAGTTTTTCCCAGTTAAAACTAATTAAACTCAGGTTGTACAATGACACGAGAAGGTTTGTTGATCTTTTAATTATTTGAATTGAAACTCTGCAGGATCACCCGTAGATTACTCAGCTTTTACTGCTTCAATTTTATTGCTTTCAAAGATATGTTAATTTTTATTTAGTTTCCCATGGCCAATGGTTAGCACGCTTGGCTACTGATCAAAGGGACCTGGGTTCGAGCCCCGGGTAAGGCATGGTTGTGTGTGTTGTTTTTCTGCTGAGGTCCTGCCATCCTCACAGACCTTCTACTTTGGCATATTAAACTGATAGGCTCCTGTCAGACCTCTGTGGCAAGCAGCTGCTTGAGGGGGTATTTATTTATTTTTTTTATTTATTTTTACATTTAAATAAATTTTTTCCATATTAAAATAAAGCTTTTCTTTTGATCATTGTCTTTTTATACCAACAATGTAAATTACTAATAAACTTTATATATAGTCGCAAAAAATAAGCTTGTCCTGGGACGCCTAGAACCACCTTATGAAGTCATTGTGATGTGATCATTTATTCCATTTCATGCAAAACAGGCTGCTCAGAAATAAAACAGCCCAACCAACCTGTTTCAAAATCTTAGACTAAATACATCCTCATCTGCAGATATATTTTAAAGGTTAGGGGCACGATTATCTGTCTTTAGTTTTTTTACTGCTTTTTTGGGTCAAAAGGTGAAATAGTTTTGCCTCCCGTGGGGTGGGTTTCCTTGTCTTGACCTCAATATAGGAATCATCGCAAACACAATGGCGTTGTCATTCCTATCGCTATTGACGTTCGTTAAAAGCCATCGGAACAATAGGCTTGCGAGTAATTGACCGATGAACAAAGCTCAATGAGATGAAGAAAACGGGCGACATTAAATTATATCTTTGAATTGATAACAATAAATCGATTATTGTGTTGTTCACTATCACTGGAATCAAAACACCATGTCAGCCTTGGTCCAGTTTCGTCTAGCACAGTTCAATGAATTCTGAAGCTCGGCAAGAAAGGCTTAGAAAATGAAATCAACTCTTAGATAATGACGAGGAAAGCACAAGATACAAAGGAAATACAAAACGAAGTTGAGAAATGTTTCTTATAATTGGATTTCAGGATGGCAATCTAGTACACTCCTTTCACTTTTGAGACACGGGGAGAGGGTTGATTTATGTGGTCTCGTACTAGATATGGGCGTCGGCTGGGGGTGGGGGAAGTGGACAAAAGGGACAGTTCTCCCTCCCCTTGAAAAAATTGATATAAAAAGAACCATTGTGCAATTCTAACGGGTTCCGTTTTTGAAAGTTGCTCCCTGGCTCCGTTTTTGAAAGTTGCTCCCTGGCTCCAAATGTGTTTCCTGGGACTGCTATTGATTTCATGGCAACATTTTTACTGAATATAATAGCAAATTGTGAGGCATATTATGTCCAGTGATACGTAAACTGTGTTTCGCGATCCCTCAGGGGTAGTCCGAAAAATTCTAGGAATAGCGAAAAATTTAAATTAATTATAAATCATAAAAACATTTTTATTACCGTGGCCGAGTGGTTAGCGCGCTTGGCTACTGATCAAAGGGACCTGGGTTCGAGCCTCCCTTCCTCACAAGACCCTTCTATTGTGGCGTATAAACTGACACGCGCCTAACCACTAAATTCTGTGGCAAGCAGTTGCTTGCCACAGAATTTTCGTGTTTGTTGAGAGAGATAAGACTAATATAAAACCGCCCCCTAATCGCAGGGGTGGAGCAAAGAGCCAGTTCTCATCTGCTAGAAGCCATCCTTTTAGTAGGAACTCAGACAACCAGTGGAATTCTTTACCTTCAGAATCCATTTGACTTTCGAGCAGCAGCAAGTCGGCGTCTGAGACACATTACTATAGTTTAGGATCGGAACTAATTTCAAGGAATCAGGTCCCTGCGACGGTTTTTGTTCAGGATAATCTGCCAACCGATATTAAGTTCCAGTGTCTATTCAATTGCAGCTGGCAACCCGCCAGTAACGGTAAGGTATCTGGGGGCCCTAGGCGCAAAAGGTTTGAAAAGCTCCCAAATGTCTATGAGTGGGTGCGTGTGTTTGGGGGAGGGAGGGTACCATTGTAGAAAAAATTTTCAGCTTAAAATGAGAAAAATGCACACAGAAGGTTAAATACATAAATTTAATTACAGAAATGCATAAGCAGAAAATTTAAAATGCATTATAAAATTTTGCGCATATTGAAAAATAAACGGAAACTTAATTATAAACCAAAATAAATATCCATTCATTTTAGTGTATTTAATAAAAATTACGTCTTATTTGTTACTTGCTGAACGTATCCGACGCTGCCCGGGTGTCACTTTTAACCTGTATATATATATTTATTTTCACTGCATTAAAGGTAAATTTTGTAAGACCCCCCCCCCCCCCCCCGACACTTTAGCACAGATTTTCAACAGGAAGAAATTTGTCCGGATCGTTGTTAACGTCAGCGAGCACTCCTCATAGCTCGTGGCTTAGTTTCTGCATAAGCTATCGAGATGTTCCTCGTGTGGCCTGGTGATTGGTTTAAAAATCAGGTTCTCGGTTGGCCGTCTACACAAATTGTGACAGCTCGTGTCTCACTTTTAATCTGCATATTCTGTTATTTCCTGCACTAAAGGTTAGTTTTGTGAGTATCCCTCCTACGACATTTTATCACAGTTTGAACACGAAGAATTTCTCGGTGTTGCAAAGGTCATTGCTGACTGGGCGCCCCCTCAGAGTCCGTTACAAACAATCGAGATATTTATTTCATCAGATTTTGGCATTCTTTAATTCCCGACGTACTTCACCGAAAGGTCCCAAATTTCGTTAGTCCCATGTTTGTTAGGAAATCAGGTCCCTAGCTGCGATGGAACACCTCAATAATGTCTTTGGAAATGTGGGGAATCTGGCAACGGTAGTAGATTTAAATGCTAATTTATGTTACTTTCACAGTTAGGGAGCAGTAACTGGCAACAATAGATTTGATAGCCATTATCGTTTCCCGTTGTAATAGCATGCTGAATATTTTTGCTTCTAGCAAGCCCCCCTTTTGGATTTTCGACCTGAAATTCGGCACTGCAATCCGGACCACAACCTGAAACATTCTCTGAAATTTTGGAGCGTGTACGTTGATTTCCCGATGAGTTATGGCTGCCACAGACTAACAGATATCTTTTATTATATAGATTATAACCTAAAAAAACGCGAATTATGTACGTAAATAGTAGATCACATTGATTGTGAAATATTTTAGCCAAAAAAGTTCGAAAAGAAAATCGAGTTTTGACTATTTTGAGGCTCTCCCATGAGTGTCGAGGCCATAGGGGAGCGCCCCATACTCATATTGGGTAATCCGCCACTGCAAGACACAAACAAGCAGGAAACGTAATGGTAGATTCTCCTTCGATAGAAGCCCACCAATGCAAAATATGTCTAATATCCAAAATCAAAATCATAGTGAATCGTCCAGTGATTACCAACCGTTGTGTCGCGAAAATTTAAGAAAAAAGAATAATATTGCATAATAATAATTTCTATAGCACTTTTTTGCAATTTATCATGATCCTGCTTTTATCAGATATCGATTTTAAATGTGCGCTTTTGTTTAAATAAAATAAATTTAACGAGACAATAAATCACGAGACTAGAAAAAACAAAAGTTGACTTTTTACCATGGGGGTGTTGCGATAAATGGACTATTTCAAAAGTGTATCTCCAAGAGAAAAGGACTGGGAAATATTGCAGTAGACAGATGTATTGGTATACGTGGTTAGCATCGAGACTCTGTAAAGGTGTCTACTCCTTAGCAGGATGGAAATAAAAGTGGTCGTAGAAGTCCAAATCAGTAGGTCAAATTGATCTGACAGCACTATCCTTCTGTTTCCATTCAGAGGAGAGAATATCTTCCTGAATACAAGTTTTTATTTATGCTAACGATATCAATAAGAAATTACATTTTAAAAATTAAGTAATATTGTAGATTGAAGAATAAAGTTATATTAAAACAAATATTTGCTAAAAGTGTTCAGTTATATTTGAAAACACACAGTTTGTTTATTCATTTTTAAGCGAAGTTATTAGTATGATGAATGGAAGGGCTTTAGTCCTTCCATTCACGTATTCGTTACTCAAACATTTCTCGTTTATTTGGAAATTTTTTCGTTCATATTCGTGCATTCAAACATACTTATAAAAAAAAATGAGCGAATGACTATTCTTACGTCGGTTGGTAGACTTTCTAATATCGGTCCTGAGTTCTCACGTGCAACTGTCCTTTAAAAAAGGGAAGATGAAGAGCGTTTAACCGTTTCTGGTCAGATTTTTAATCCTTTCTTAGAAATGGCTATGAATGACTATGAATATTTTGAAATGATATGTCAAAGTGTAGTTGGGAATACAATCAAGCTGCATAAAAAAAAAGAACGTTGCAACCAAATCAATGGATAAATTGCGCGGGAATATCCTGACACGAGACTAGAACTTCAAAATGATGAAGCGGGACTACACCCTCTTGAGACCGGAAATAGCTAAAGGCAGGATGTGCTCAACTATAAAAGAAACTGCCACTTCCTTACTCTTTGTATGTTATTAAATTTTGAGTAACTGTCTTCAGGCAAACTGTAGGGGAAAACCGTCTTTTTTTGCCTCTGCTACATTAAACACAATCATGAATAAAATGCTCTTTAGTAAGCTCCTGAATCAGCAGTATCTCGGATACTTAATGCGATACGATAATTGATACAACTCATTCCTTTAAAGATATTGAGTCACCAGGAAGCAAACAATGACAAAGGAAAAATTAAAGTACAGGAAGGTTAGAGGTGGTTAGAAGCCTCGTAGCTTTCTTTCACACAAAAGAAACAAACAATGACCGTCCTTTTCATCAGTAGTAAGGTAATTATGTAACTCTAAATGAGTAAGAACAATTTAGGAATAATTAACATTATTATCGGCAATTGTCACTAGACGATGGAGCCAAGAAAGAGCTAGGTTTGGAGTCATCAGTTCCCCTTTCTGTGTTTTCTTAACCGCAGAGCAAGGCCAACCGAGAGCGAAGACATCAGGCTTGTTGCTCAGATTCGACCGTGAGAAACAAGGGCAGAGGAAAAGACTTGTGGTTGATGAAGTATTAAAAAAGTAAGCTCCTTTACGATGAGTATAATTTCAATTACCAGTGAGAGTAATTGCAGCGCATCATTAAATTGTTACTCTGGGTTGTACCAAACATAGCGTTTCTTCCTCAGAGTACATGTGAGGTATTGTGAGATTCGAGTGTAGTCTGGAAGCCCGTTGCCCTTTCATTCCAAGAAGAAAAAAATATTTAAAAATTTAGCGTATGAGACTTTTATCGATATTTTGCAACATCAACAGGGCACCCTGGTTTGGGTTGGGTTGTTTTACCTCTGAGCGGCACATTTTTGCACACCATGGGCTAAATGGCCAGGTCACATGGAACCCGAGGGCTCAGAGAAGGTTGGGGGAGGGGACCCACTGGAACAGCTGTTGGGAGACAGATGGTAGCCTCCCGTCAAGACCATCCAGCGTGTTCTTTAACGTGCACAGGGTATGGCTCTCCCGCACACGGGGCCACGGCTTAACGTCCCATCCGACGGACGGCGGCCTTTCCAAGCCCATCGGTGTCCCCTACTGGCCGTGGGATTTTGCGGAGATAAATCTCAACGCTGACCCAGCTGGGTCTCGAACCTGGGAACTACAGATTACGAGCCTGGCGCGCTACCGACTGAGCCACCCCCGCCCCAGAGCACCCTGAATTATCAAAGTATCATTCAGGGTGCCTGTTGGATTCAAACCCTTAAATTGCTCTTATTTACGGTCTATCTCTTTCCGTTTACAAGTTCTTCCTTCTTTTTTGTTCTAGATTTTCCGGATTTCTAGATTTCCGGGGGTTCCCCCCCCCCTCCCCGCAATTTGCAGAGAAGAAATTTGAGGAGATAAAACCCTACTTTGCCTTAAGTCAATGTTTCCCAACCTTTTTGAACCTACGGCACACAGGGGCGGGGGTGGCTCAGTCGGTAGCGCGCCAGGCTCGTAATCTGTAGTTCCCAGGTTCGAGTCCCAGCTGGGTCAGCGTTGGGATTTATCTCCGCAAAAATTCCCCGCCCTGCCTACGGTCAGTAGGGAACACCGATGGGCTTGGAAAGGCCGCCGTCCGTCGGATGGGACGTTAAGCCGTGGCCCGTGTGCGGGTTGGGTTGTTTTACCTCTGAGCGGCACTTTTTTGCACACAATGGACTAAATGGCCAGGTCACTGGACCCCGAAGGCTCAGAGAAGGTTGGGGGAGGGGACCCACTGGAACAGCTGTTGGGAGACAGATGGTAGCCTCCCGTCAAGGCCATCCAGCGTGTTCTTTAACGTGCACAGGGTATGGCTCTCCCACACACGGGGCCACGGCTTAACGTCCCATCCGACGGACGGCGGCCTTTCCAAGCCCATCGGTGTCCCCTACTGACCGTGGGCAGGGCGGGGAAATTTTGCGGAGATAAATCTCAACGCTGACCCAGCTGGGACTTGAACCTGGGAACTACAGATTACGAGCCTGGCGCGCTACCGACTGAGCCACCCCCGCCCCCATGTGCGGGAGAGCCATACCCTGTGCACGTTAAAGAACACGCTGGATGGCCTTGACGGGAGGCTACCATCTGTCTCCCAACAGCTGTTCCAGTGGGTCCCCTCCCCCAACCTTCTCTGAGCCTTCGGGGTCCAGTGACCTGGCCATTTAGCCCATTGTGTGCAAAAAAGTGCCGCTCAGAGGTAAAACAACCCAACCTACGGCACACTTTTGAGAATTCAAAACCCAGGAAAAAATATACATAGATATTCTTTTAAATAATTATTTATTTTATTAGTTAATACAGTACAGACACTGCTACTTGTCTCTCGTTATTGCTTACTCCTCGTGAGGGTTTGGTTCCTCTTGTGTTAAAAACTACACCATAAGGAATATACAAGAAGTTGTTTGTCAAAGGAAAAGAGGGCCAAGTGTTGAAAAAAAGCGCGATAAACTCTGAATTCATCATTATTATCTTATTTTTCAATCAATGAATTTTTTACATATTTTACATTCACATCAGAAGGCCGAATTTACAATCAAGGGAAAGGGGTGATGAAAATTTTGTGTAAAAATAGATATTTCGTGGCACACCGGTTGTGAAACATTGCTTTAAGTTATGATAGCAGCAAGCTGTACACCGGATTCAATTATCAAGCTCTTAGAATTGAAGTGAAATTTCCCCCCGATTTTATGTGGTGGTCTTTGGGAGAGGGGGAAAAAAGTGAGGGTTAATTATTTTTCTATATTCGCCTTGCGTTTCTTTAACTTAAAATAAGAGGAAGTTACATACTGAATTCGGTGATCGTGGCTTTTGTTGTTAAAGAAAAAGAAAACGGGGAGGGACCACCTATAATACTCAAACTCTTGCCTTACTATAAGCTATTTTAGAGAAAGCTGCGCACTGAAATTTGAGGTCCTAGCTCTTATATGTAGTTTAAAAGCAATACTTACCACCCGTTTTATTATTTCGATTTTGAAGGAGGGAGATAGAAAGTTTGGGGTCCAAACCTCAGGTTGGTTTAAGTTACACTGAGAGGAAGCTGTATAGCGAATTTGGTGCTTCCACCTCTTACCATTTATAAAGGGTTCTTTATCAAACAGACAAGCAAACTCTCTCAAATCTATAATACACATATACAGAAAACTTTTTCTGTTATGGATTAATTAATTCAGTAGACCAGAGTCCATATGAATATATATGGTAGACTTCCCATGAAAAATGCATTTAATCTCTGCTCTAAGCATCATTCCAGTGACTGAACATTCGCTTCAATTTATTGCTTAGGGGAAAGATTCCAACGTATTTCCCCCCATTTTGTCTGATTCCCACTCACTTGAAACCTTTCCTCCGGTTCTCCAACAGGGATAAGGTGTCAAATTACAAGGGGCCTTTAGGGAAGGACACTGCTACTTGCCTCTCGCTATTGCTTCTTCCTCGTGAGGGGTTGGTTCCTCTTTCGTTAAAAACTACACCATAAGGAATATACAAGAACTTGTTTGTCAAAGGAAAAGAGGACCAAGTGTTGTTAAAGCGCAATAAACTCTGAATTCATCATTATGCTTTTTCTTATCCTTGATTTTAATCTGTATGCTTGAGATGAAGTACGAGTATAAGTGCGTGAAGATTCGAAGAATAGCAGGCACTTAGCCAAGAGGGAGGCCCTGGTCCCCTCTCAAATTTTAGTAGAGTAAAAATCTAGAAAATTTATATATAAGAAATAAAACTGTGTATGCATGTATGTTAATTTGCTTTCAACAAGCTCATTATTCTATTACATATCATTACAGAGCTGGATCTAGGAGGAGATGGCGGTGATGGTGGATGGGTGGGTGCTGTAGGGGCTTTGACAGATAGATGAAACAGCAAGATAGAATGCTGGAACGGAAGGGAAAAAATGTTAATCACATATATATATATTACCGCATTCTTCAATAAACTGGTTAATAAAATTTAAAACGGAGGGAAAAAGTTTACACCGCAAAGGCTTTCCAGTTCATTTCGACTCAGTCTTCCCCCCCCCCCCCCTCCTTAGTTTTTTTTTCGAGATCCGGAAACTTTATGAAAAGTAAATAAACTTTAGAAAATCCGATCTCCATTGGAAAATATGGAATAATGTTTTTTGGAAAAAAATATTCTGTTATTTTGAAATTTTATCGCCCTCTATCGTTGGAAATAAAGAAAAGGAAAAGGTTCAGAAAATGCGAATTTAATATTTTATTTGTCGCTATCCAAAGCAAAACGCACTTTTCTTTTTCTCTTAAAACCAAAAAGTATAAATAGTTCCCAATCAAGACCACTGCCAGGGGACAGAGGGAACAACTCGCTGCTGCCAATGTAAACCCATTGACCACTACATTTTACTCTCTAAATAATGAAATTCTAGTACAAATAGATTTCAACAGTGATGTACCTAAGGAGCAAGAGAGTTCTAAGTCCTCCCTCCTTCCCCTGAGGACTTCAATAACGCATATTTTAAAGAAGTCTACGGAAATCAGAGTTTCAAGCACGTCAAAAATTCTCATTTGATTTCAATATGTCAAATCCACCATTAAAAGTTCAAAGTTTTGAAAGATACGGATTGAGCTGTTTACCTCTATATGAGGGACTTTTGCGCACACAAGGGATTAAATGGCAAGTTCACGAGAACCCGAAGGATTCAAAGTAGATTGGGAAAGGGAATATTTGTTAAGAGACAAATGTAAGGCCATCCAGTCTTCCATCCAGTCTTAATGTACCATCCGACGGACGGCAACTTTTCCAAGCCCATAGGAGTCTTTTTCTCACCAAGGGCTTAATGAGGCGTAGTGCATATAAATCTCAACGTAGGCTCAGTTGGGACTCGAATCTTATAAGACCGTCCCATTGTAAGATATGGAAAATGCTAATCTTATTAGCAACTGTGGCCGAGTGGTTAGCGCGCTTGGCTACTGATCTACGGGACCTGGGTTCGAGCCCTGGGTAAGGCATGGCTGTTTGTGTCTTTTTTCTGCTCAGGTCCTGCCATCCTCTCAGATCTTCTACTGTGGCATATAAACTGATAGGCTCCTGTCAGACCTCTGTGGCAAGCAGCTGCTTGAGGGGGTATTTATTATTATTATTATTATTTTTTAACCTAAAAATAATTTTTCACTTATCTATTTAAATAGAGGCTGATGAAAGGAATAGTTAACTTGGGTTCGGGACTCGGTTTAGGCATAACTGTTTGTGTTGTCTTTCAGCTGAGGTCTCGCCTTCGTCAAAGATCTTCTCTATATGGCATATTAAACTGACAGGCTGCTGTCGTATCTCTGTGGCAAGCAGCTGCTTGAGGGATAATTTATTATTTCATTATTATCAAGCTTTCGCTGGTTGGAAACACCTTTTTCAATCGATAGACAAGACAAATTCCTATTTTCATTTTGTAAACTAAACATGAAAACCCCCCATTTTTAATTCGTAAACGTTAACGGATTCCCATTTTCTCCCCATAAGGATGCGCTGTTATTTTATCTCCTCTATTTAAATAGATAAGTGAAAAATTATTTTTAGATTGGTTAGTTGCTAATAAGATTAGCATTTTTCGTATCTTATAATGGGACGGGTGTTGACTCAGTCGGTAGCATTTAAAATGTACCGTCCGTCGGATGGTACATTAAGGCTGGATGGCCTTACATTTGTCTCCTAACAAATATTCCCTTTCCCAACTTACTTTGAATCCTTCGGGTTTTTGTGAACTTGCCATTTAATCCCTCGCAGAGATTCGTTTTTATCCAGGAATGTGTTGGATTCCCATTTTTTTAGCCGGTAAACAAGACGACTCCCAAGCATTAATACTATTTATGTACTCTTAAGCGTTTTGATAATACTAAAATTAAAAAAAATAGTTTGAAGTGTAGGTATTGCAGGAATTCTCGGACTCCTGTAAAAAAAATCGATATGAATATTTCTTTATTAAAAAGTAAATTAAATATATTATCTACATTAATTTTTTTTCTTTGCAACCTATCGGAATTCAATTTTGTCCTCTATCCCACCCTACCCCACCCCCAAAAAAATTCCTCAAAAACAATTTTCGGCTAAGTTCCTGAAGTGTAGTATTAATTCAGCTACATAACTCCTAAATCCCCACCCCAGAACATATGTTGTTCTACTGCAATTTATGTGAATATAAATCTATATTCAACTCTCTCTAACATTGCAAATAAAGTGAAAAATATCCACATAAAATAACAGATCTCATTCAAATCTCTATTTTCAAGAATATTCGTTTAATATTCAAAGAGCCGCAGAAGCTGAAACATTCAACAGTTGTAAAATAAGAATTGATCTCTAAAGTTAATTAAAATGCAATAACTGTTTTTTAGCATATTGTTTACTAAAACAAACAAATGAATAAATGATTAAAATAATAAATAAATGAAAAATGTTAAATAATTTAATCATTGTTTCAGTTATCGTCAATTATGGAAAAAAGCTTTTACGTGAATCATAACAGCATCGTCAGCTGTTAGATGTTTCAGCTTAAAGAACTTTTTAAAAATTTGATAATTTAGGTAATCTGAGAAAGACATTTATTTCCAGTGACATTTTTCCATTAAAGGTTTGGTTTTCAAAATTATGGATATTTCGATGTGGCTTTTTATTCACGCCGTCCCATGGCCGAGTGGTTAGCGCGCTTGGCTACTGATCTAAGGGACCTGGGTTCGAGCCCCGGGTAAGGCATGGCTGTTTGTGTCGTTTTTCTGCTGAGGGCCTGCCATCCTCACAGACCTTCTACTATGGCATATAAACTGACAGGCTCCTGTCTGACCTCTGTGGCAAGCAGCTGCTTGAGGGGGTATTTATTATTTTTTTTATTCACGTAATACTGTAATGTTCCAATAACGAGGATTCTAAATACTACAAAAGCTCTCATGAATCTTTTTTTACTGTACTTGATTTCTCACCCTACAAAACCATCACAGGATCTCCAATAGTGGTTGTCAGCGAACATCGCCAGAGAAGGAGAAGGCTCTAAAGAGAACAGACAATACACATCTCTTGTCACCGCCTGGCGTTTTACATCCGGACTCAGGCAGCTGCAGAGCTATCGAGCTTCAACGAGGAAACTCCTGCTCGCGGAGCTCCAGGTTCTCACATTTCTATTGTTCGTCTTTCAGAGAGAGTTTCAAAATCTGTTTCTGTGCTGTTTGATACATACTTTAACGTTATCGATTTACTCGGGAATGCAGGTAACTTGTCCGCAGTGGCGGAAGTAGAATGCCGCAAACACTGCAGTTGCTGGGAGGAAGGTGGGATGGGGGGGGGGTCTTACTTCTCTTACTATTTAGGGGGAAGGTAAGAGAACCAGTATTTTTAAAATGAAGTTTATCAAAGAAAAATAAAAAATAAATTACCCCTCAAGCAGCTGCTTTTCGCAAAGGTCATCATTCATTATACATTCTTTTTTATTCTAATAGATATAGCTAAATCAGGCGTGTCCAAACTTTTAACTTCCCTGGGCCACATTGAGTGAATATTTGACTTCCCTGGGCCACACTAAGTGAAGATGAAGTGTTTTGGGCCGCACATAAAATATAAAATATAGTTAATGAATATGAATAATAAAACTTCATTTATTTTCTTATGTTTTCTATTATAAAATAAAAAAGGGCAATATAAAACTAGTGGGATATCAAAAACTCGCTGAAAATTCAGCGAGAGGAAAGCCAACGGGTCGGATCGATTTGGCGAACTTTCGCGAACGTTCGATGGCCCCTTTTTCTGTGAAGGGCTCCCTTGGCCAAAAGGATTAGGAAATCAAAATACAATGCAATATACTGCATACAAATATTGTAATTCTTCAAAAAATTCGCCGTCGAGTGGATACACACATAATTCGAAACGTAAATTCTCATGGCATACTAAGAAGTTTTTATTTAAATTTTTATTTCAAAATAAATATCAACGAATCGATTATATATGAAAAATATTGCAAACATTTATTTTTTTAATAAAAATGTGTAAATTTAAATATTTTCATAATTTGCGTTTGGGCCGCATTTTAAAGGCTTTTGGGCCGCACTTTAAAGGCTTTTTGGGCCGCACTTTAGACAAGCATGAGCTAAATGATAAAAGGATATTAATGCTGAGTGCAGTGCGAGAATAAATCATGGGTCCCGGGTCAAAATATTCGAGTGGGCCTCTCTCATGTAGTATAAAATGGAGGTCACTACCCATATGAACCCCTAATCCTATGGAGGCCTGTGCATTGCACTGCCTTTGCTTTGGCTCAGTGTAACGCCTAAAAATTGAATAAGCTATGTCTTACGCTGATAAAACCTAATCCTAATAATTAATTATGTGCAGTTTTACAGAGAGGATCAATAGTCGTATGAAGAATTGTAATGCCAAATAGATGTTTAATTCCAAGGTTCATGCAAGTTATAAAACAACACAAGTTTTCAATGGTAATCAAGTTGCACATATTCAAAAAGATAAAAACTCCAAAAAGAAAAAAACCCTCAAGCAGCAGCTTGTCACAGAGGTCACCACATGATATCAAATTCAAATTCTTCGATATCATTTCCAGGCGTTTCAAGTATAATGTACACTGCCTGGATAAATTATTATAAATATTGCATCGCACGCGAAGTATCGCAAAAATTGCCAATCTATGTAAATATTCTTACTGACGTAAATAGTCTACATCACTATGAAGCCCTGAGTAAGGCATGGATATTTGTGCTATCTTTCTGCTGAGGTTATGCCTTCATCACAAACCTTCTATTATGCCTAGTAAGGCTGTAAGTTTTTCGGGGAGCGAATTTCGCGACAATTTCTGCGAATTACCATGCTTTTTAAAGGCTTCCACGAATTTGGACATTTTTTTCACCATTCCGTGAATTTTTGTGGCTTTTTTTTTTCGTTTCCAGAAATTCTGTGACTTATCAGAATTTTTCAATATTAAAATTATTCAAATTTTGACAAGTCACAAAAGGGAATAAGTCAGTTTGTGTAAATTCCCGACTTTTCACGTGCTTCTTAATTATACTATTTTTTCTGAAATGCATGAGAACATATATTTTGAGAAACTGATGTGGAGGTTTGGACTTTTGCTTTAATGACTTATCCCAATTTTCAGAATTCACCTGAATTTTACAAAGTCGCTTCGAATTTTGACAACTCCTATTAACTTTGGAGGGAGGCTCTCCCATAGCTACGTCCCCGACTTAAATATTTCTTGGAATGATGCTAATAACATAAATTCGAAAATTACGCCCAATCTCGAAGACTACAACAGCTTAAAAACCACATAGTGAATTCAATTCTTTTTTGGTTGTCTCAAAAAAAAAAACATTTTCCAGGCTAATCTATCTCAACGAACAGTGTTGACATTCAGAGCGTTCTCTTTTTAAATATAATGCCATTCTGCGACATGATAGCCGGAGTATAAAAGAGAGCAATTTCTGTGTATTATGCTGTATCAAAATTAATTGTTCATGATTGATATGCAACTTGCGAGTTGAACCTAAATAAAACAATTTATTTAATATCCTTTTTTGACTTTTTTAAGCAGTTACAATGGATCCAATCATCATTTCCTCGCTGATATGGCACCAGTGATGTGCATTTTTTATGATTTGCGAACTTAAAGGATGCATGAATTGCGCAATTTTGTCTGCGAAAACGCCGCGAATTTTGTTTTTCAGCGCAATTGTTTCGCAAATTTCGCCTTTTTTTCCCTGCGAAAAATTTAAAAAAAAAAAAAATAAATACCCTCTCAAGCAGCTGCTTGCCACAGAGGTCTGACAGGAGCCTGTCAGTTTATATGCCACAGTAGGAGATTTGAGCTCTAATTATGGCGTATAAACTGACAGGCTCCTGTCAGACCTCTGTGTTAAGTGGTTGTTGAGGTTTTTCTTTTTAACTTCTATTTTACTCTATTTTTAACATGCAATGATGAGAACACATTTAAACAATTATTGGTTTCCTTGTTAAAAATTGTTGTTTAAACTGTTCTTATTATTTCAAACAGCGATGAGAACACATTTAAGAGAATCACGTAGTTAATAGTCGTTGCTTGAAACGTGACTTTTTTTGTTATCTCGTATTATTATTATTTTTAACAACTAGTTCGGCGATTAATAATATTTCTAACGACTGGTTTGGCGATCGGTAATGTTTTTCCAACTGTTCTGAAATCTGCAATATTTTTAACAATTTGTTTTGTGATTGATGATATTTTGAACAATCTGCGATCGATGATATTTTAAACAACCGATTCGCTCGAACAGTGTGAACCGGCAGGAAGGGGGAAAAGCGAAGGCAAGTACTAACCAGAATGAACCAAAACACTGTTTCGTCTTGTTTTTTTAGAAATTCTCCCCAAATGATGCGATATATATGTTTTCCCCCTCGATGTTCTAGTGATATTTTACTTATTATAAATTGCATATTTCTTTTTTCTTTTTCATCTCAATTCCGATTAGTAAAATTTTCGAAGGAGATTCTCCAATATGCTCTTTACCTTCAGATCCGGCCGTGTTTGGGGTAATGGAGTCTTAGCCCCCTAAATATTTCAGGGAAAAAGAAATATAGTGACTGATTTTCTGCAGTTTTTGCTGTCGTACTTATAACTACTGCAATACATAAAAATGATTTTAATTATTGAACAGTGTGAGTTTAAAGTATTTCTGTTATATTTTTGAAAAATAGTTTATTCTCTGTTCAAAGGTAATTTGCTACAGTCAGAATCTCTACATTGCCTAAAGTAGTGTAAGACACATTTCTACGTATAGTAAAACACATCCTATCACGGCTTTGTCATCGGTAACCCACTTATCGAAAACGTTACTAGACAATACGTATTTTTTTTCATCCAACCTTCCCATTCAGAATCGCCCAACCGTATGTTACAGCAGTTAGTGTATTCGTTGCACGTGATGGCCATAGACTTCCGGAGCAGGTCTGTCTATAAACAGGTTTGCACTCCCATGGTACGCCGAGTGCCGCATTGACTCTCACGCTTGACGGTGATCCGACTCGTTAGCGATACTGACGCTGGAGCCACCGCAGGCATTTTTCCCACACTGAACTGGTGCTCGTAACGGATAACGCTCCTTTGTTTTATCAAGCCCCTATGGATTATCAAACTGTTTTAGCTAGATATAACTCCACTGTGTGCTAAAAGTAATACCTTTTTATTTTTGCCAAAAATACTTAGTTTCATAATAGAAGTATAACCTTTAAAGTCTCATACATACATACATCCTGTCTAAACTGATGATGGTTAAGGCTAGCGTTCCGTGAGAAAGTGAAACCAACGCTCTCTGGCGGTAACCTTTCACGTTGCTCTGCGTCATCCTTTATGTGAAAATCTGCCACTTGTCACATCACTTGTTGGATTGAGTTTGTTGGGAAATGAAAGGAAATAAGTGAAAGATGAGCAAAAAATGGCTTACGTGAATGTTGCTGAATGGTCTCCGGAACATGTAGCAGACTGGCTGAGAGGTAAATATTTTTTTTTGCAGAACATTACCGATTATATCTCATTTTGGATACTCGTACAGCAGTTGTCTGTTGTAACAATTCTATAGGGATTTGCTACTTTGTTGTGGCTCTTCGTTTCTGTCAGAGTCTGAAATTTTTGCTCAGGCGGACCTTTACGTTTAGCAAACTGAGCTATTGATTAATTAATTTTAAATGCCTAGGTCCAAAGGATCAGTTCTGAAAGTATATATATTGTATGCCAAATATATATATGATACTCTTTATACAACATCGTTCCCATGGCCGAGTGGTTAGCGCGCTTTGGCTACTGATCTAAGGGACCTGGGCTCGAGCCCCGGATAAGGCATGGATGTTCGTGTTGTTTTTTTGCTGAGGTCCATGCCATCCTCACAGACTCTCTACTATGGCATATAAACTGACAGGTTCCTGTCTGACCTCTGTGACAAGCAGCTGCTTGAGGGGGTATTTTTTTTACATATTTTAATATTTCAGTGTACGTAAAATTTCTAAATTGCTCTTAAATGTATGAATATTTAAAGCACCTCAAGGCTATTTCGTTATGTTATATTGAATCATCGAATAGTTGTATAAATTGTAATTATGTGTTGCTTTTTTTGCTAAGGTAATGCGATCATTCTGAAAAAATGTAAAAGAAAGTGAGTTTGAAGATACATAATTTTAGAGAATAAACTAAAAATTGCAGTTTAAAAATTCTCTTGGTTTCAGTAGTTGTCATAGCCATAAAAATATGGGTATGTTAAATAGTGGTCAAAACAAATCACTAAACTATTTTCTGGTATTGTGGTGCCTTTTAATTCAGAAGTATAAGAATATTATAAACAAACCTGCTAGAAAAAAATAGGAGCTACTGGAATATAATTTTTATAGCTTTTAGAATATTATTCTGAATAAATTCAGACATTCTTTGCTAATTATAAGAAAGAGCAATTGAAATCATATTCATGTTACTTTCCACAAGGACAATCCAAACTGTTTTGGTGCTCCAGCTAATTACACAAACTAGTGCCTCCTTTCTTTTAGAAAAGTGTTAAAAACAGTTTATACAATTTATGCTATCAAGCAAGTACCCTTAATATTTTGTCACTCTAGTAAGATGACCTGTTTATTTTTGATATCTAAGACCAGGACTTTTGATTCAATTGAAGATTTCTTGGAAACAAAAGCTTGAAAAGCATGCTTATTTTATACCAGAAAAACTAGGTTGCCAGATGTCTATTTTAAATGATGTATGTTGTTTAGTTAACCAAAGGTCCAGGTTTAGGAACATCTACTTATAATTTTTTTCAAATATATTCATTCTGTCAATGGTGCAGGATGGCATTATTGTCTTCATACACTTAATTTTTATTTTTAAGTTATCACAGGACATTAGTGACTTGGTGTCAGAAAATTAATCCATTAGAATGTGAAGGTAGAATGAATATTTTCATTGGCAAAACAAATATGGATTTATCCAAGAAATAAGATATATCAATTTAATAAAAACAATTATGTCAGAGATAAACTGTAGTATGCATTGTCATGAATGCTACAAAATTTTAAAGGCTGCAAATACCAATAAAGATTTTAAAAATTTAACTTCTAAAGTGCAACCTTTAATTACAAAACAGAAACTATGAATACAATAAATAAAGTTGTTATGTTCAAAGTTCATGTAATATATGTTAAATATATTTTTAATTTTTACATAACGTTTTTATAATAAAGTTTTTTCAGGTGTATTTTTGGTATGAAAAAATATTTGAACTTGGATATCTCAGTGATGTGGATGAGTTGGCAATCATAATAAGAAGTATATTAACACTAAAATAGCAACTATTCAATATTATTATTTTAACAGGGATTTGTAGTTCTTTTCTTTGTTAATGTGCCATAAAACTTCAAACATTTTTGAAAGAAATTTATTATTCAGTATATATAATGTATTTAACTTATAATTTTTAAGAAATATTTGAAGTGGGAAACCTGTAGTAAACATAGTGAAAGTATTTAACTAGACTTAGATTTCAAAAGGGTTTTTTTACTGTGTTGATCATGAATTTTTATGGTATACCTTAAAAGTTATTGTAATGAAGGCTCTCTATAATAACATTGAATTTTTAAATGGTTATAGCCATCCCATGGCTGAGTGGTTAGTGCCCTTGGCTACTGACCAAAGGGGCATGGATGTTTGTGTAGTCTTTCTGCTGCCATATAAAATGACCTCTGTGGCAAGTAGCTGCTTGCATTAGTCATGTAATAGTATAACGAGATAGATAAGATTGCATTTTGTTACTTTCTCTCTTTAGTTTGGTGATTGGTTATTTTAAAAGGAAAGATTTGTAAGAGAGGCTGCAACCTTAGATTGTCTTGAATCTGAAAATATCTGACTTAAATTATACTGATGAATTGGCCATTTTGGCAATGATGTTCATATAGTGAATTCTCATTTATGCTGTTGATGCTAATCTTTCCAATACTAGGTGTCAAAAAAGGAGAAAATTTAAAAACCTTATTCTGAACTAATTATAGTAGCCAAAGGCCATGTTATGTACCAAAAGAAAGAATGTTAAAGAGCATTAAATTCTAAACAATAAAATAACAAATATGGAAGGGAAAATGTGAGCATAGAAAACATGCTGAAAACTAACATATGTAATAATAATACTTTTTAGTTGTAGTAATTTTAAAGATTGATATATCTAGAGTGTCATCTCAATTTATTAACTAGTTCTCTTCAATTGTAATTTTTATTATACCGTTATTATTAACATATACTGAAATACATTTAGGAGAATCACTTTTTAAGCATCAGTAAAAGAAGAGGGAGCAGTCATAATAGTTCTCTTTTGATACATATGTTTGTTTCATTAACAGTAATTTTGATTTATGTTGCTAATTATTATTTTTAATAACCAGTCCATCTAAGTCTGCAAACTGACTGGATCTCACTACTAGATATATCCTTTGGGAATATGGTATAGGTTAATAAGGTAGTGTGATGATAAATATGGAAAAACTAATGAATACCTAGGTAAAGTGTAAGATGACATATGACATTCCAGTGTAAAGTGTAAGATGACATTCCAATGTAAAGTGATGGAAACTGGTTGGGTGACGGGTACCTCAGTTCTTTTGAACAATTATGCTTTAGAACAAAATTTTCAGTTAATATTTTGGGAAAAGGGTGACATATTGACAGTTTGCAATCTTAGGTAAAGAACAGAATAGACATTCTTGCTGGAACTTGCAAGGATCTATAGAGAATATGAAAAACAGCTGAATTCCTCCAAAGGTCAAGTTTAAGTTCTATATTAGTTTAATCCTCTCAAAATTTGCTGTGATAAAGAAACTTGAACCCTATGTAAGCAAGATAGAAAGGAATTGATGCTTTTGATTCCAGATACTTAGGTGACATATACGTTATTAACCCATAACTACACATGAGAATCTCTGGAACTGTTACTAAATTTAAGAACCATTTAATATATATTGAATGACTTGAGAGATGGGAAACCTACCTTGAAGATACTTAGATCCGCACCTATAAGCTGCCTTTCATCATCACATGTGCATGCTGAATTCAGCAAGATCTTTCCTCTGTGTGGTCACAGGTGTAACTAGATAATTTTCCACTTAAGGCGAGTGACTGTTACTGTTGCTCCTATAGTCCAGTGCACTGCAGTGTGTCAGTTTGGCTGTCCTCAGAACTGAGGGCAGCAAATTAGAAAAAAATACAAAATCTCCAAGACAAAAATAAAATAAAAATTCCAAAATTTTGCTTCTTAAAGGCTATTTTGCCATCCTCTACATTGTGGCACTTGAGGCGACTGCCTCACTGCTCCCCCCCCCCCCAGTTATTCCACTGTGTGTGGTTATGGGTTAAATGGCTTGATTAATTAAATAACAGTGAGGTTAGATGAAATAACTATTGTCTTTAAGCAGAAGCAGAATCTGATTTAGGGAGAGATTCCTTTGACTTGTTCATGTTGATCACATCCAAAACTTCAGATTAACAATTAGAATGATGAACAGATTCCTAACATACATATGTAATCTATGTGCAACCAAGCCAATCAGACTGTAAATTTAATGCAATCTCCATACACATCTCTCCTGAGCAATAGCTAGTGTATTTAGGTACTGTAGGTCGTCTAAAAATATCCTGTTTACATTGTTCACCCACCACATTGTATTTATTTATTTTTCTAAGACTTTTAGGCACACCATTCATAATTCAATTAACTAATGTATAGTTCTGCATGTGGGTAACACGGCCATGTCCTTTAAAGATGAATTGCAGTATGCCATGATCTAAGATCTGCCTTTGTGGAGAAATGGAATTATTTACCACAAAACCTCATCAACAGTATGTGAACACATGGGATGATCATATACCTTATTATCATCTTTCTTATAATTCCAACACTTACATTATGGGAACTGTGCATAGTGCACAATTCTGTCATTATCTACTTTCTGTTAGTGATGTTACTGTACTCTTCCATTCAACATTTAATTCTGTTTTTTAATAATCATTCAGTATTTAATTCTATTTCTAATTGTTGAAGTTCCCCTTGAAACTGCATTTTTTTCATGTGTGTATACTGATTTCAAAGAACCTACCTATTCTCGAAACATTATTCTTTTGTAAAACCTTTCAACTCCTGTCACTGATGTTGACAAGTCCTGAAATCTTTTTCTCTTGAGGGCACTTTTGAGGTTTGAAAACAAAAAAAGCTGACATTATGACAAATCTGGTGAATTACAGGCAATTGCGTGATGAGCAATGTGGATTCAGAAGTGGTAGGGGATGTGTGGATCAGATATTTTCACTTAGGCAGATTCTTGAGAAATGTTTGGAGTTTCAGAAACCTTTGGTTGCTAGCTTTGTTGATTTCAAAAAGGTTTTCGACTCTGTTGATCGTCATAATTTGTGGTTGATTGTGAAATCATATGGTATACCAGACAAGTTAGTTAACATAATGAAAGCTCTCTATAATAACACTGAGTCGTGTGTGAGAGTTGGTAAGGCTTGTAGCCTTACCAACCTAGGATGTGGTGACCTAGGATGCGGTGGGCAGACATGATCGGTGACCGATAGATGCGGTGGGTTGACCTAGGATGCGGTGGGCAGACAATGTCAAATAGGACCTTGTTAGAATTGGTGTGCAGTGGCTGGATGCAGCAGATGTAGCTCAGGACAGATATGCTTGGAGAATTAAACTGCGCAGTCTGGTTGGATCTCCATAGCCCATGGCTGCTTGATGATGATGATGATGATGATGATGATGATGATGATGATGATGATGATGATGAAGGATTTAAAAGGGTCTCAAAGAAAAAAACTGAAGAACATAAATTCATCAGCCTCAATTAACCAGTAACAGTTCTTATAACAGCTGTAGTACAGAAATTCAATAATTAATAAACAGTAATTGAATTCAGAAATTAATAACAGTAATTTGGAGTCTGTACAATGAATGTTTTACCAGAGATTCATATTTAATTTATCAGCATTATTAATAATATATTAGAATCAAAAGCCAGTTGCACGACTGTCATTTTTGTGAGCACAATTTTATTTCCATATAGCTATTTCTTTGAAGAACATCCATTAGATTTTCAAAAGTTTTTAGCATTGCATAGGTACAACAATTGATGTGTTCACCAGATCTGCTGTTGGGCAGGTCTTGTCTCGCATTCTTAAAAGGGATTCTGAAGATATGAGATTTCAGGATAAGTTAATTGTCATTGACAATCTGGCATTTCAGAAGAAAGTATTCAGAAACAAGAACACCAGAAGTGGTAGGACTTTTAAGATCAATGTATGCAAACAGGATTGTAGTTTGAAGAGAAACTGTCAATTAACTGAAGTTATCACAGCCATCTGCTAAACACTGTGCTGGAACTATTAGTAAGTTCCATATTATAGTTAGTTTTCAGAACTGTCTTAAAAATTTTCCAAGATTCAGATTGGATTATTTCACTCTTAAAGCAATTATATGGATTAACAAGTGTTTAGATATTCTATATAAGACGATGTGAAATGGGAATTTAAAGCTATAGGATAAAAGTATTGAAATCTGGGATTGAATTTCTGTACTACAGCTGTTATAAGAACTGTTACTGGTTAATTGAGGCTGATGAATTTATGTTCTTCAGTTTTTTTCTTTGAGACCCTTTTAAATCCTTCATCATCATCATCATCATCATCATCATCATCATCATCATCATCATCATCATCATCATCATCATCATCATCATCATCATCATCATCATCAAGCAGCCATGGGCTATGGAGATCCAACCAGACTGCGCAGTTTAATTCTCCAAGCATATCTGTCCTGAGCTACATCTGCTGCATCCAGCCACTGCACACCAATTCTAACAAGGTCCTATTTGACATTGTCTGCCCACCGCATCCTAGGTCAACCCACCGCATCTATCGGTCACCGATCATGTCTGCCCACCGCATCCTAGGTCACCACATCCTAGGTTGGTAAGGCTACAAGCCTTACCAACTCTCACACACGACTCAGTGTTATTATAGAGAGCTTTCATTATGTTAACTAACTTGTCTGGTATACCATATGATTTCACAATCAACCACAAATTATGACGATCAACAGAGTCGAAAACCTTTTTGAAATCAACAAAGCTAGCAACCAAAGGTTTCTGAAACTCCAAACATTTCTCAAGAATCTGCCTAAGTGAAAATATCTGATCCACACATCCCCTACCACTTCTGAATCCACATTGCTCATCACGCAATTGCCTGTCAACCAGATTCTTAATTCTATTAAGCACAATCATGGAAAGAACTTTATCTGGAACAGAGAGTAGGCTGATACCCCTATAGTTATCACAAGAACTGTGATCACCTTTTTTGAAAATAGGGATAATAATAGTTCTGGTAAAATCTTCAGGAACCATTTCTTTATCATAAAAGATATTCAGGATTTCAGTCATCCAAGTGGTAACCGAAACATTCCCAGCTATAAGCATTTCTGTAGTAATTTCATCTACCTCTGGGGATTTATAAAGTTTAAGTTTAGAAGTATCCAAAGTAACTTCAGATGTGTTATAGGGCCAACATTAAAGCCACCAATGCATTTGTCATCATTACAAACAATGGGAGTAGAACTAACCAAATTGTTTAGAACATCACTGAAATGCTCAGCCCACCTAGCCATGACAGAATCCTCCCCTTCTATAACCTTACCTTGTTTATCCTGCAATCCTTGTATGCCTGTCCGTTTTCTACCACATAAAACATTAACTATCTGGTACAGCTCTCTGCTGTTGTGCTGCCTAACTGCTTCCTCAGCTTTGTCACCCAAGCCATCAAGCCAAAGATTCTTATCAGTAGCTAACTGATCCTTTACAAGTTTATTAAGCTCTCTGTAATCCTTTCTATTAGGACTAGTAGGGTACTGATTAAGGACATTCCTGAAGTTCCTTCTTTCTGAAATAAGCTCAAGTGCCTTATCACTTAAATAATTCTGCATCCTCTGCTCCTTTTTTCCTAAAAGAGTACTGTTAGTTTCCAAAAAAGCCTGTTTAAAATGGCCCCATTCTTCCTCAACTTCAGTATTAAGCAAACCATGACTGTCATAATGACTAAGTAATCTATCATGGTAAGCTTTAGCTATAACAGGGTCTTTCAGAGCTTCAGTATTAAAGGTAAATTTTTTAAATTTAGCACAATACTTTTTAAGTTTAAGTTGCAAGACACTTTTAACAATGTAATGGTCAAATCCAATTTTAGCTCCCCTATATGCTCTGGTATTTCTAACAGAACTAGCCCATTTGCTGTTAATTAATATATAATCAATTGTATTCCTATGCAGCCCATCAGGTGAAACTCATGGGTACTTACGTATGTCGCGGTGTTTGTAATATGTGTTAGTTATTCTGAAATCATTGAGTTTACTTACCTGTAGGAGACGTTGCCCATTGCCATTGCAGCTACCAATACCAAAAGGGCCTCTCACCCCTCCCCAAAGGTCAGAGTCAGTACCAACTTTGGCATTGAAGTCACCTAGAACAAGGGAATATCTCCTTTCTTGACAGAATTCAAAATATCCTGAAGTTGTCCGTAAAACCTATCCTTCCCTTCTCATCAGCATCCTCAGTGGGGGCATAACAGCAGATAACATTCAAGTCTTTAATGCTTGTTCAAAAATTTGCTGTAAGAAACCTTTCATTAATGCACTTATATCCTAGAAGAGCATCACTAGCATGTCTGCTGAGCAGCAGACCCACGCTTTGGTGATGCTTTCCATCCTCCCTCCCTGTAAAGAGAAATTTAAAGTTATTTTTAAGTATCTCACCTTTACCTGTCCATCTGGTCTCTTGCAAGCGTAGAATATCTAGGTTATAGTGCTGGAATTACTGCATGAGGACATCAAGAGACTAATCTCTATGTAATGTCCTCACGTTCCACGTTCCTGCAGAGAGAAAATGATTAGTAAGATTTTTAAAGAAATTAGGTTTATTGAGATTGGTAGGGCCAACAATATCAAACAGCCCCCTGATCTCAGGCATGGGGCAAAGACCTGTTCCTCCTCCGCTAAAGGCTGAAGTCACCGATGCTGGTAGAAACTTCAGGCACCACCTTTTCAAGTGGACTTTTTCAAGAGCCATATGGCCTGCCTGAGACACATTACTCCAGTTTAGTCTTGACAATGCCCAACTAGCTAAGTAAGGTTCATGTACCTGCGATGGCCTCTGATTAGGATTATCCACCAGCTGATATAAGGTATCCCATGCCTCTGTTCACTTAGGGCTGGCAACCCAGAAGCAAACAGAAAACAGAGCAGCAGATTCTCCCTCAACAGAGGCCCACCAGTGCAGCAAGTTCAGGATCCATAATCAAACTCAAATCCATAAACAAGTCCAGTCTAGTAGGTATAAATGGTCAGCACCAGGACCTGTGAAGTTGACCATTCCTCAGCAGGTTTGAAAAAAAAGAAAAAAGTGGCCATAAATGACCAGATGAAAGTAGGCCATACTGAACTGGCAGCCCTCCCCTTCCGTTCCCTTCCAAAAGAGAATATCTCTTTTGAAAGATACTAACAGCCTGCACCACGAGAAGGTGGGGGTCGGACATTAGGTGCTAGACCTGGCCGGTTCTGTGCATCATCACTAAGGATTGGTATACAGCTCTCCTTCCAGTTCACGCCTAGCTACCATTTACAGGCCAAAAAAATCCTTATATATATTAAACTTAAAATTAATTCGAATTTGAGGAATTGTTGTTGATTAACATTTATTAAAATTTGGACAGATATTAAACAACTTGACCTGTGTTACAATTCTTTTTATGAAATTAAAAATTGTTGAAGATTATGCGTGAATTTTAGTTGCAAGAAATGCAAAAGTCCAGTTGCTTATGGCGAATATGGAGTGCTCATCATGATGAAATCCAGCCATGCTCAGTTCTTCAAAAGTATTGTTTCACCTTTCCTCCCAGAGAGTAAGTTCATGGCCAGCAATGTAAATTTCTTGACCACCACATTTTACCATCTAAATGCAAAATTTCTAGCATAAATATTATGTTTACAATATTAGCTCAAAATTTTGTAATTTTTCAAATTTAACACTTTTAACATGTTTGTTACAATGTGATGCACATGTGTATTATCCAGTCTCAGCAGTCCTACTGTTCAAACCAATCAGCACTAGCAGTGTTCCCTTTTGCTCCAGTGGCACCAAGATTGAGGTTAAAGTTATTTATGTATGATGTAGGTCCTAATCTCAGTGATCTTCCAAGTGTGGGTATCAAAATGGCAGCAAACATATTAATGATAGAAATTCAAACTTGGAAAATACATAAAATGTGATTAATACTTATTTTATTAACACATATCCAAACGACTTTTTTCATTTATCTCTATCTGAGAATCTATCTGAGAATATATCTCTGAAGATATCTCTATCTGAGAATCTATCTGAGAATATATCTCTGAGAATATATAAAGAAATATCTGAGAATCTATCTGAAAGCAAAAAAAAAAACTTAATATCTATGGATGGAGAATGAAATCCAGTAGCAGGTGTTTTAGAAAATGAGGAAATAAAAGTAAATTATTAGGAAAATTTTATCTTTTACTCAATCAGTAGTAAATGTGCAGAGTTACCTGTTAACACAGAAGTCAGTAGATTAATAAACAGTTTTGTGGAAAAAATGAGTTTTGTCAATGCACAAGATTGAAACCCACATCTCTAAATCCACATTAGTTGATTAGTTGATGGAGAAGTGCTAGTTTGGGCAGTGTCTTGCAAACTGTGTTGATTGACGCTAGATATTCCAAAGATTTCATTTTGACTTGACTTGTGTTATCGACGTGCTTTAATAAAAATCTTTCAGATTTTATCAACTGGATCTTGTAAGTATTTATCAAGCTTTTTCCAAATTTTGGTATTAATTTTTGATTATTTCAAGCCATAGAATGGACAAATGTTTAAAACAAACACCGAGTTATGATTAATTATATTTATTATTATATTTATTTTAAATAAAATGCATTTAACGAAACTTCAATTTTTCTCTTTTTATGTAACCATCAAAAATTCTTTCTTAGGTGTGCCGCGGAAAAATAAATTAGATTCAGTGTGCCGCGGAAAAAAAATTAGATTCAGTGTGCTGCAGAGTAAAAAAGTTTGTGAGACACTGGTTTAGGGAATAGAACACTCTGGCATGAATCTGGAGAGTTTTGGGTTTGAGTCCCATGCATTGGGAAAGCTCATTTTTTCCATAAAACTATTTAGTATTTTACTGTTGTTGTAAGGTAGTGTTGTTGTCTTTCAATTTTTTTAGTTTGTAGCTATCAATTGTTCTTCAATATGGAAATAACACTTAAAATAATTGCTTGTGATTTAAAAGTTGCAAAGCATTCATATTTTATTCTGTACTAGCTGCAACCTGCCAAAATTTGGCAGAAATTGTACCTCTGATCTCCAGTGGTAATTTTTCTCATTGAAAGTTTGGTACTTTATTCATAACCTTAATTATGCAGCTGAGGTTTGTCAGCACCCCAGATACTTAACAAATAGCAATGGATTAATCCCATCCCACAGCAGGTAGAGACCTATCTTTCCACCAAACATGGAGCCACACAAGGGGTACTTGTGTATGGAATTTGTGACCAATCAGAAAAGTATCTAGGGAATTACATACAGGCTGCTAAAATATGTCAGTAATAGTTTATTATTAGTTTGCATATAAGCATGTACTGATGTCAAAATGACATAGAAGAAACACATGTAATGGTTTACACTCCATTGCCTGCTTGAGTTGCCCATTCAGAATATGCCTATTACTGTATATGATTTTTTTTTTTGTTTTCAGTTTTAAATCATCCGCTGGTAGCTAGATTTTCTGTTCCAAATTTCTTGAGCTTCATTTTAAGACAATTTGTAACACCAGACCTTAACAAAAATGTAAGTGCCTCTATAAAAAAAAACATCATAGAGGTGCATTAATAGTTAAATACAGTGATAAACTTGATTGATTAAAATATAGTGACTGAATAATTATTCTTTGTATTTTTTGCCCATTTAGGACTTGATGATGAAATCCAGCCATATACTCAGTTTTTCATCAATAACAATATTAATGGTTGTCACCTTCTTACCCTCTGCAGAGATGATTTGTCTAATTTGAATATTAGCAAGATTGGCCATCAAGAATTGGTCCTTGAAGCTGTTGAGTTACTCAGACAACTAGTAAGTGTACTATAATAGGAAAGGTGCAAGAGTCTAACCTTTCCATTTACAGAAAAATTTAAAACTTACATCATTGGTGGATATTAGTGTGTAAATGAATTAGTGATGATTATTACCAAACATATGGAATGAAACATAAATCTCACATTATGGAGATCACTACTCCCATCCCTGACAGACTGGCAGACTGCAATTTAAGCTAACAGCTTTTGCACTATAGAAACAAGTGAAGAACAGTCAGTCATAACTTGTAATCCTGATCAGTGTTTTACAAGTTTCTGTTCTGTGCTTAAATGGATACTACACTATAAAGAATTCATTAACCCACTTTAAATGATAAGCTTGTGTAGTTGGCAAACAGCTAATGCAAAGAGTGTTCCATGTGAAAGAAATTGGTTAGGAGTGCAGGCAATCAAACATTTACTTTAACTTTCATATAAAATTATTAGGGAGTGAAAATTTTGAAAATACCACATGCATAAATGGGTAAAGATTTCACAATAAGCTCGTGATATTTTAAAAAATATTCCTTTCAAATTGGGTTGTTCGTATACACTTCATGCCCAATATTTTCAACATGCAATTGCTAATGTAACTTTAGGATAAATTTGTTTTCAAGGTACAAACATAATTCCTTGATTTTAAACAAGAAATGCATTATTAAATAATAGCATTATAAACAAACTACCTTTTAACATAGTAAAAGTTCAAATCCTAGCAAAGACCCAATATTATAGTTTTTTCCCCTGAAATAGCAAACTCAAATAGAACATCATTATTCAGTAATATACAGTAGGTTATGCAATTCAAAACAGTTGTAGATTTGGTGTAAATGAATACTTGCCAAAATGTTTGTTGTTTCTTTTATCAGTCTGCTATTTAAGAGGATTTTTCAATCTGTCTTTCGTTTAGATGTGGTATTGTTAATAGGGTTAAAAATAGAACATGTCTAAACATTGAATGACATTTGATAATAAGAAGGCAATTAATATTTCCCTCATTTTTGGTTTTCTCTTTTTTGGCAACTCCAGTAGTATTAAAATTGTATGAAACATGAGCATTTGCAACCTTGCCAGATGCTTCTCCATTGAAAAGTATGCTTATATCTGCTTGCTTTATCAGCTCAGCATCAATTACCAAATATGCATGATGCCAACCAGTCTGAATCTGTAACTAGTTGGGAGTCTAAACTAACACTAAGAAAACGCCTCTTAGCTTGTTCCAGGAGCCAGTGGAGTAAATTTTCAAATGAAGTACTCTTTTTGTTGTTTCCAAATTTTTTAACTCTGAAGGATACTGTTTTCATTCTAAACAATTTGTTGAATTGTTTAAAATGAATGATTATTGTATTAAATATAAATAATTTTCTCCTATTGAAATATTTTGCGTATATTTTAAGGGAATTTGGTTTTTTTCTACACAAAGTATGGAGCCTAGAAAATTGACCTAGTTTCTCATACAACATACAAACACATACACAAAAATGCACTTGCAGCTTAGTAGGTAGGCTAATTACTACACAGAGGCTAATTTCAAATAATTTAGCAAACGGAGAAAAACAAGTATGATTTAAATTTAATTGTACATATTCTGCTGCCAGTTAAAGTATATTGAAATCTAACCAGATAGTGCAATTTATTAATGCATTAACATTAGTTATTGGTAGAAAAGTATTTACTTGATAATTTTCAATATACATCTTCAAATCCAGTAATAAAGTATCACTGGAAATGTCTTCTAATCAACTGAAATTGTTTCTTTTTTAACCCTTAAAGTGTCAAAAAGTTTGTTTGTTTCAAATTATTCTTTATAATTGTAGTATACATTTAAGAAACATGTACATATTTCCAAAAAAAAAATATTCTGGAAGTACCAGGGTAAAGAAAAACATGTTTAAAATTGAAAGTCTGTTAAAATATTGACCAAAAGTGATATGCATAATTCCCAGATGACTACTGAAACAATATTGAATTTTACTGTCTCAGTACTTAATGGAATTTACACTAAATTAGCAAAAGTATTGGAACACCCTAGTGCAAACCTGGGCAAATGTTTTAGCAAAGAGCTGCATTGAAAAATTAAATGAAATGGCAGACCACCAAAGAAATATGAAATGGAAGCGAGAGCTGCCAAAGAAATATATAATGAATAATGAAAATAACTTAAAATTCTCTGTCGTTCAGCAATAAAATTTTGAAGTTTATCCTTCAAATTATTTGCATGTTAAAGGTTTTTAGGAGGAGACTCGGAAGCTTTTCAGAACAAGAACCATGCTTAGTCTTCAATGAAGTGACACTTCACTGTAGATCCTTGCTCCTCCCTACCAACCAAGGGCAGGAAGTTTTGCAGAGATAAACTTCAATGCCAGTCTAAGTGGGACTCAAACGTGGGAACTTCATATTACAAGCCTGGCACGCTACCGACTGCCCTGCCCCTATGTACATGTTGTATGTTGTGTGAGAAACCAAGACAAGACTAATAGAGCTTTTAGGTTCTCTTCATTCTTTATGTAGGGAAATTTTTTCCCTTTTTAATAAATTAAATATTAACAATAATGAAAATTTATTTGTTATCAATAACTGTTATAGTTTTGAATTAAATTCACATTTCATATTAAAATAAAATTGTTTTTGTTTTATTTCCACAGCATTATAATCTGACCTCAGAAACACCACAATCATTATCTCTTATACTAGGCTGTAAGCACAAAGAGAAGTGGTGACCCATAGTTTGTCCAGGCTTGCCTTAGTGACATTGCCTGATCTCCTTTTAAAGGGAGACTTAAAAGTTAATAATATAAGAAAGTTAATAATGAAGAGGTGTGTGGAGCACTCATTTTCAAATGGAAAGTATGATTGTATTTTATCTGCAGTTGCAGTCAAGGAGAGATAGAGGTTTATGGAAAGGAGTTGAATCTTTTTTGGCCCATTCAAGATTACACCAATTCAATCTTCATAGCTTCCAAATTAAACTTTTTAAAGAAAAATGAGACTGAAGACAAGAATCTAAATATTGATTTTTTTTTAGCAATATTAGTTAAGTGTTTAATGATTTAATGAAGATTTTAAATTGCATTAATAATTTTTAAATAATAAATTTAAAATTTTTTTAATTGCAATTAATAAATTTTTAAATTTATTAATTAATAGAAATTAATAGAAATTCATTTCTATTAATATTAAATTTTTTATATGTAATGATTCTTTTTTTCCCTTATTTTAAACTCTTTTTTTTATTATGAGAAATACTATTGTATATATGAAACTGTATACAAATTTCAGCTTTCTCAGCTCTCTAAATGCTGATTAAATACTGTTGCCAATTAAGATGTTAATAAATTTTGTTTAGATTTATCTTCTGTCTCATTTTTCCCTAACAAACTTATTTTAGAAATTGCAGAATTTGCAATTTAGCTTTCCACTAACATAAAGGTATTGCACTATCTTCTTTATTAATGCATTTGTGTGTTTGTGTATATATGTAGTTTGCTGTTATAGTTTTGAATTGAATTCACGGTTCATGTTAATATAAAATTATCTTTGTTTTATTTCCACAGCATTATAATCTCACCTCAGAAACATTGCAATCATTGGCTCTTAAGTTAGGCTGTAAGGCACAAAGCCTCTTCAATGGCCTCAAACATGCAAGCCAAGGATATATTGATGCAGGGAAGAAGGAACGTGTATCAACAGAAACACTGTCTGCTGTATCAGATATTCTTAATCTTGTCAAGTCTTTGATATCATGGTTAGATAGGTAAAGTCTCATTTTCATTTCTAACTCTCGCCCTAGTAATTGTACTCCAGTTTCATTCATATTGATGTCCTTGCATATAGTATTAAGTGGTAGAAATTGCTGTAAATAATCCAGTGGAGCAAATAGAAGGATGTCTATTAGCTGATTGAAATTGAAATGGCAATATTCATATTTGCTGTTTCCATGTCATGTTCAACTACAAACTGCATATCTTTAACATGGGAAATTAGAGCCAGTTGAGATATGAACATAATTGCCTTTATTTTTTCTAAAAGAAATAAATTCCAGGTCTGCAGTTTAAGCATATATAAGTACAACATGACAACCATTCTTGATACATGGTGTTAAAAGTTACTGAAACTGATCAATAATATCCAATATAAATATTTTGTGTATCCAGATGGCTGAGTGCTTGCATGGGCCTCAGTTAATGATCTACATCTTCTGTGAGATGTTGACATTTGCTCTTCTCTAGAGCATGCTGGCTCATTTTGCATTAGTTTAATTGCTATGCAAATTGTGGCATGAGTTTTATCTCTGCTTTACAGATTTTGTAATTCTGTAATTCCTCATGTACTTGACTAGCAAATAGTTTTGTCAGCAGGCTTGTAATATAGAAAAAAAAAAAGAATCATTTGCACAGGTTAGAGTCCTGCCTGTGCCAGGTTGAAATTTATCTACGCTAAACCCCCACCTTGCCCTTGATCTACCAATTGGCTTGGAAAGGCTATTGTCCATTGGATAGGATGTAAAGTTGTGTCCCCATGTGCCGGAGAGAGAGCCATACGTTGGCACATTAAAGAACAAGCTGGATAGCCTTGATGTGAGATTACCATCTGTCTTCTAAGAGCTGTCCAGTGGGTCCCCTCCCCCAATATTCTCTGAGCCTTTGGGGTCCTTATGACCTGGCTATTTAGCCCATTGTGTATAAAAAAAAAAGTCATTCAGAGGTGGAAACCAACAACAACCAAAACAATGGGCTGAATGGCCAGCTCACAAGGACCCCCCAGAGGTCAGAAGAGGTTGTGGAAAGGGACCCACTGGATAGTTATTAGGAGACAGATGGTAGCCTCCTGTCAAGGCCATTTAGCATGTTCTTAACAGGATAGGTCTCTCCTGCACATGGAGTCCTTGTGAACTAGTCATTCTTTTTTTCATAATCCAACATTTTATTTAAATTAAATTTATTATGGTATTTAATCAAATTACATTGTGGTTTAAGTGTTTTTAAATAAAGAATTATTTTAATACTAAGAAAATGTCTTGGAACTTGAATATCATTTCTTATGCAATTAAAATGTACTAAAAAAAAAGAGATCCTTAATATTTTATTGTCTCATGTACATTCAGCTATATTAGTGTATTTGCTTTACCTTAGTTTGAAGTCATAAAATGTAAATTGTCCTTCAAACAGCTGCTTGCCATAGAGGTTTGACAGGAGCTTGTTAGTATAAAATGTATAGAGAAGGTCTGTGAGGAAGGTGAGACTTAGTAGAAAATGGAGAAAAATAGCATCCATACCTTATCTGGAGCATGAACCCAGGTCCCTTTTATCAGTAACCAAGCATGAATAATAAAGAAAAGTGTTCTTACAAATTTAACATATCAAATTCATGTTGATCTAAAAATATTAAAAATATTAAAAATATAAGAAAGAACATATTAAAATATTAGGGTAGGTAGTTTTTTTCTGGCCTTTTGTCAAGGCATAAAAATTAGTGTGACAATATACTTTGCTCAAGCAGAATTTAACATTTTACCATTTACATCATTACTATCCATAGCCCTTAATTGGCTGTACTGGATGTCAACATTTGTTGACATTTGAGCTAAAGTCATACCTTTTTGCTATACAGCACTTAAACTGGTGCTATGATACAATTTAAATAATTTTATATTTTCAACAAAAGTGCTACTATTATTTCCTATAAATTTAATATAACTGTGTTCTCTATTGAAATTAACTTTATTTATATTTTTATTCAATAGAGAACCTTATCTGGAGCATGAATTTTTATATAAAAAAAAATATATATATATTTTCATTAGATCATTGTCATTAAACAAATTAATGCTGAAGTCATCAACCTGCCCTGGAGTTTATATTGACTTTTGCAAAATGGAACTGATAAAGAAATAAAAAAAAAACTAAGTTTGCAAATAGAAATCTTTAAAAAGTTGCTGAAAGGAAAAAAAAAAAACAATTGTACAAAAAGTTTTAAAATTTAACTGGCAGCCAAATGTTTAGAAAAAAAAAATACTGAAACTGATCAATAATATCCAATATAAATATTTTGTGTATCCAGGTGGCTGAGTGCCTGCCTGGGCCTCATCAGTTAATGATCTGTATCTTCTGCGAGATGTTGACAATAGAGAAAACAGTTATATTAAATTTATAGGTAATAATAGTAGCACTTTTGTTGAAAATGTAAAATTATTTAAATTGTATCCTAGCACCAGTTAAGTGCTGTATAGCAAAAAGGTATGACTTAAAAAAAAAAAACATTCTACCCACAAGTTGATCAACTATCCTCATGCACATCAACACATATTGTACAATCACAACAATCCATAATACTTACTTCTTTAGGTGGGGAGGGGTAGGGAAGGTTTTAAAACTTTCATTTCTTCAAAGTAAATAAATTTGAAAACAACTTAAGTATGGATGCCAATGTTGACATGATAAAAAAAAAATTCTCAAGTTTGAGCATAGGTGAAAAGTTTTGAGCCAGTGGGATACAATTGGGTGGTCAGAGCACCTGATGTGTTATCAGGAGGTTATCTGTTCATATCCCACACAGCTCAAGATAATTTTGATCTTACTTAAGATTGTCCACAGCTTACAGATGATTCCTGTGTTTACTTGTTATTAAATATGGAAATTGTCCCCACAAATAAAAATTTTATATCTGCACAATATTATATTGAAATCATTGGAACAGAAGAATGCATTTAATTTATTATTTAAACTATGGTTAAATATTACTAAGAAAAGTAAAAAAAAAATATTTAATGTTCTGTCAGTGGTTAAACAATTTAAAGACACATCTAACTAAGAGTATTTATGCTACATAACATCAATAAAATTATTGAATTTCCATCAAATCTTGAAATAAATCAGCATCATGAAATAATTTCGGTAATGTAGTCCAGTGGTTCTCAAACTTTTATGCTTCACGTACCCCCTGAAAATGTGTATGTAACTGGCGTATGCCTTATATAGATAGATAAAACTATAGTTATAGTATAACAATGGTTATTTTTACTTTGTTACTAGATGTAGCGACTTTTGAACCCTCATGACGTACCCCAAAAACTTTTACTGCATACCCCATATTGAGAACCCTTAATGTAGTCAAATGATTAGTGCACTTGGCTGCTGATCAAAAAAGGTTTAAGCCCCTGATAAGGTGTGGATGTTTGCATTGTCTTTCTGCTGAGGTCTCACCTCAAAGATATTCTATATAGCATATTAAATGGACAGACTGCTGTTGTCAGATTTTTGTGGCAAGCAGCTGCTTGAGGGGTAATTTTTCCCCCCCCCCATTTATTAGGTATGTCTAGCATATTTTTTTATTTTGTAGGTATCCATTTGTGGGACAAGACAAATATGTAGAAGTACGTAAAGCAGTTTTAAAATTGAGCATTGAATTAGCATCAACTGCCCAGCGAGACCAGTTTGCAGAAACACCTCATGAAGTCATCAAAGAAAGTGTATGTAGATATTATTTTTTATGACATGCTTTTTTTTTTAATTTAGTGAGAAAAAGATGGATGGTAGAAAGTGAAATCAAAATTTATGACGATATCTAATCAAATAACCTTTGTCAATTTAGTAGTTCAATATTAATATTTTTCAATAATCTGGGGCATCAAATTCTGTTTATGAGTTTTAAAATGCTAATTATAATAATATATATATGTTTTACATTTTTCATTTGAGAAATTTATTTTTAAATAAAAAGTGCCACTAATAAATATTAAATTTGGATTTTATGATAAGTTGTTAAACAAACACATATAATTATATGCAGTAAATGAATGCTGTACACCTATTTAAAATTTAAAGTTCAGAGCAGTCATAAGTTTAAATTGGGGGGGGGGGGGGTAGAAAATACAGAAAGGTAGCTGATTTGATTTCTAAGTAAAATATTAGTTACTTTTGAAAAAATAAATATTTGTGCCTGAATTAATTCCACCATTACAGATATAAACAGTTTCATCACATATATCATTAAATGTGAAAAATAATTTCCAACGTATTTCTTCTTTATGAAATGTAATCTTTGCAAGAATTTGTTTATTTAAACTTTTGGATCTTTTGTGGTGTGAATACTTCACACAATCTTGGCAGGAACTAGATAATTGATCCTGAGTCAGCACTATTGCTAAATGCAAAGATTTGAGTAAAAAAAAAAGTCACCTCCCCACATAAAAAAAATTATATAAATAACATAATTTTGTTTAATTTATTGTGCTTACTTTGTATATGAAGCTTTTGCACATCCATAAATTTTATCACATCTGTTGTTAAGGCAAATTCAAGCAGAAACTTAGGTGTTTGCTTTATAAGAATGATCACAAATACATAGTTCCATTTAGTAGCAACAAATTACCATATATGGGTAAGCAGCAGAATATAGTAAAAGAAGCTTTTATGATGATTTGAGTATACATAAAATTCAAGTAAAAGTTAAAATACCTTGAAAATCATTGTCTTATAACATTAAAATAAATGAATCACTGACAAATTCGTTTGAAATAACTTTCAAATTGCTGTTCTGTAGAGCTTAAGAAACGAGAAGAGTGAAGAAAATTTTTTACTTTAGTTAATTTTTCACTAGTAGTGTTTTTTTTTTTCTTTGTGTGAACATTTTTGTCTCAATATCCTGATTTATATTTATGGTGTATGGGAATTAACTTTAATGCCAATTTTTTCACTTAAGATATAATCTGATATATTTAGAGGTCAGGAATATCTGGCTATGTCACAGGAGCTTGTAAGATCATACTCAACTTGAATTAGAACTTTTTTTGCTTGATGAACTCTCCCATTTGTTCTAAGAAAAGCATATTCTGTAAATAATTAGTTTATTCTTTAATATATATATATTATTTAATGTAATTTCTTTTTTATGTTTTAGTTTTTTTTTTGTAGTTGTTGATTTGAATGTTTTCTTTAATTTTTTTTTACATTAAAAAGAAGACATCAGGATAAAAATAATATCTTATAGTTTTAGAATATTATTGAATGTAACAAAGTCTTTTAAAAACCTTTACAGTGCCTCAACCTTGCTGCCCAAAGTGACAAAATTGTACAGGAATTTAATGATTCCTTAATAATACAACCAGCATCATTGGAAGTAGCCAAGGTCAAGCGAAAACTTGATGATGATCTGGTAAATTTCTAGTTATAAACTTTTTATATTTTATAAATTGTTTTTGAAAAGAATTAGTAATACTGAAATTTCAGCATATTTTTAAAACTGGACAATCCATTGAAATGCTACAGGGTCAGGTGGGATATGAAAGGAAATGGTATTGAAACAACTAATATTTGCCTAAAAAATTAAATAGCATATAAATGACATTGTTATTTGGAAAATGGAAGAGTATACTATACAAGTACATGGCTGGAATTTTAAAATGAAACTAACTTTTCAAACAAAAAAATAATCTTTTTGCATTATGGTATTTGAAGCAGTCATACATAATTGCTGTACTATCTGAACAGTTATCCCTTCCAGGGTTCCCATCAATTATACAAATTGATAGTCTGAAACGAGAGGCCCAAGACATTTATGTCTGTTTTTAGTACAATACATGAAACTTCAATTAAAAAAATAAATAAATAAAAAACGTTTTAAAACTTTCTTATGTATATTTTATAAAAATGCATAATTGAAGCTTGAAAAATATTTTCTTTTTTCACATGATGCATATTTTATTAAGCTAGAATATAAATAATTTGTTGAAGTCATCAGATTGCAATTTACAAGATTGCTGGTTTGTTAATGCTACTCTATGATGAAGCAACCATTTGATTTAAGTTCAAAAGTTTGATTTGAAATATTATCAACAAAATTTTTCTTAAAGTTCTGAGATTCTCCCAAAAATTAATCAAAATCTGCTATTTTAAAATAGGAAGATTTTGGAAGTAATTATGAAGTATGTACTCTTGAAATAATTAGCTGAAAAGATTGATTACCCTGAGTGTGATACCTCTATTTATTTATATATATATATATTATTTTTTTCATTTAATACTCTCTTTTTTGCTTTAAAAATTTTTCAATATGTCAAAAATTATTTTTATCATACATCCCAGCATTCAATAGTGTTCTCAGCTACTGGAACAAAAACAATCACAACTCAAAATAACTGGTTTGTACAAAAGTGCTGACAAATATGTTACATCCCAATAAGATACAGCTGGCAGTAATTAGTAGCAAGTGTTGGCAATGTACATGGTGTGCTGCAATATAGCACCTATAACATTGGATAATTTTTCAATTCAGTTAGTATTTTATTTGTGTTTTTATGATTAAACCTTTGTTTTTATTTCTAACGATCTGTTATAATTTTATTTCCATAGATTTATGTGATCGATTTTTTGGAGTTATGCTATATTGCTAGTTACGATGATGACAGGCTTACAACTTGTAATTTCATTTTTACTTTATCGATTTATTTATTTTATTCCCATAGATCTTTTGGAGCTATGCTACATCACTGGTTGTGACAATGGTTGGCTTATAACTTGTTTCATTTTTATATCTGTTGATTTTATTTCAGAATATTTCAATTCTGTCAAAAAAGGATATATTACCCTTGTTCTAGGTGACTTCAATGCCAAAGTTGGTACTGACTCTGCCCTTTGGGGAGGAGTAATAGGCCCTTTTGGTATTGGTAGCTGCAATGGGTATGGGCAACTTCTCCTACAGGTAAGTAAACTCAATGGTTTCAGAATAACTAACATTTATTACAAACACTGCGACATACATAAGTACACATGGGTTTCACCCGATGGGCTGCATAAGAATATGATTGATTATATATTAATTAACAGCAAATGGGCTAGTTCTGTTAGGAATACCAGGTCATATAGGGGAGCTGAAATTGGATCTGACCATTATCTTGTTAAAAGTGTCTTGCAACTTAAACTTAAAAAGTATTGTGCTAGGGTTAAAAAGTTTGCTTTTAATACTGAAGCTCTGAAAGACCCAGTTATAGCCAAAGCTTACCATGATAGGTTACTTAGTCATTATGACAGTCATGGTATGCTTACTACTGAAGTTGAGGAAGAATGGGATCATTTTAAACAGGCTTTTTTGGACACTAACAGTACTCTTTTAAGAAAAAAGGAGCAGAAGAGGCAGAATTATCTGAGTGATAAGGCACTTGAGCTTATTTCGGAAAGAAAGAACTGCAGTAATGTCCTTAATCAATACCCTACTAGTCCTAATAGAAAGCATTACAGAGAACTTAATAAATGTGTAAAAGATCAGTTAGCTGCTGATAAGAATCTTTGGCTTGATGGTTTGGCTGACACAGCTGAGGAAGCAGTTAGACAGCAGAACAGCAGAGAGCTGTGCCAGATAGTTAATGTTTTGTGTGGTAGAAAACGAAGAGGTATACAGGGATTGAAGGATAAGCAAGGTAAGGTTATTATAGAAGGTGAGGATTCTGTCATGGCTAGGTGGGTGAGCATTTCAGTGATGTTCTAAACAATGTGGTTAATTCTACTCCCATTGTTTGCAATGATGACAAATGCATTGGTGGCTTTAATGTTGGCCCTATAACACATCTGAAGTTATTTTGGATACTTCTAAACTTAAACTTTATAAATCCCCCAGAGGTAGATGAAATTACTACAGAAATGCTTAGAGCTGGGAATGTTTCGGTTACCACTTGGATGACTAAAATCCTGAATATCTTTTATGAAAGGACATGGTTCTTAAGGATTTTACCAGAGCTATTGTTATCCCTATTTTCAAAAAAGGTGATCGCAGTTCTTGTGATAACTATAGGGGTATCAGCCTACTCTCTGTTCCAGGTAAAGTTCTTTCCATGATTGTGCTTAACAGAATTAAGAATCTGGTTTACAGTCAATTGCGTGATGAGCAATGTGGATTCAGAAGTGGTAGGGATGTGTAGGTCAGATATTTTCACTTAGGCAGATTCTTGAGAAATGTTTAGAGTTTCAGAACCTTTGGTTGCTAGCTTTGTTGATTTCAAAAAAGCTTTCGACTCTATTGATCGTCATAATTTGTGGTTGATTGTGAAATCATATGGTATACCAGACAAGTTAGTTAACATTATGAAAGCTCTCTATAATAACACTGAGTCGTGTGTGAGAGTTGGTAAGGCTTGTAGCAATTGGTTTAGCATTACTTCTGGTGTTCGACAAGGGTGCATTTTGTCTCCTTTTCTCTTTAGCTTAGTTATTGATTATGTTATGCGAAATTCACTTCAAGGGAAAGATTTTGGCCTTAAATGGACTGGAGATGCGAAAGTTTCTGATTTGGATTATGCTGATGATTTAGCCCTTTTGGCAAATGATGTTGAGATGAACTCTTTCATTTGAGCTGTTGATGAAACTGGTAGTAGAGTAGGTTTGGTTATAAACAGAGAAAACTAAAGTGATGAAAATTGGTCAGGCAGGCTGTGATTCAGTTAATCTGAATGGTTGCAGTCTTGAGCAGGTGTCACAGTTTAATTATCTAAGGAGCTATGTAAGAGATAATGGTGATGTGCAGCATGAGATTAACAGACGAATAGGGATTGCTGCCGGGACTTTTAAGAATCTATGGAGAGTGTGGAGAAATAGGCGTATACACCTGTAGACTAAAATTAAACTGTATAATAGTTTAGTTCTTTCTAGGTTTAGTTATGGTAGTGAAACTTGGACACTTTGTAAACAAGATAACAGGAAACTAGATGCTTTTGATTCCAGATGCTTACGCAGTATCTTTGGCATTAGGTGGTTCAACTTTGTAACTAATGATGAGGTTAGGCAAAGGAGTCAGCAACCTCCTTTAAGCAGCATATTGTGCAGAGAGAGACTCCGTTGGTTTGGCCATGTTGCCCATATGAATAATTATAGATTGGCGAATAGGGTTATGAACAGTGTGCCTGAAGGCCTCAGAAAGAAGGGGAGACCTAGGATGCAGTGGGCAGACAATGTCAAACAGGACCTTGTTAGAATTGGTGTGCAGTGGCCAGATGCAGTAGATGTAGCTCAGGAAGGCTTGCTTGGAGAACTAAATTGCACGGTCTGGTTGGACCTCCGTAGCCCATGGCTGTTTGAGGATGAGGATGATATTTATATGTTGTTATTGATATTTCTGGGTTATGATATATCGCTGGTTGTGACAGTTTTTAATCATCAAAATTTTTTTGTTCCCCTCAGTCACTTGTTCCTCTTCATGGAAAAGCTCCTGACACAGAGTATTAAAACTTGATAATTTATATTCAAGGCACCCTACGTTGTGGGAGCAGAAAAGGAAATAACATTTAAGTGTCTAATCACTGTTTTAAATTTAACTGTAAGGAATAGTTTACAAAATTTATTTCTGCTATCTGAAATTTAATGTGTTCAATGCTTTAGGGTAATTTTTTACAACATAATAGTTTTTTTTAAATTAAGAGCCTTTAAGAATCATATTTCATATTACTGTAGTATTCAAAATGAAGGGGTATGGCTTTGCAATTAATTTATTGGTTCTTAGCACATTCATTCCTTAAATGGAAATTCAAAATAACAATAAACTCTGAAGAAATTAGGAAATCAAAACAGAAATACAACTTTTATTGCATCCCCATTCCCCAGATTTTTCCACAAAATGCAAAGTTGTTTCACAACCTGTTGTCTCAGATTTACTTCTGGAATGTTACCAAATTTACGTTACTAAACATTAAAATTTCAGCAGTAGAAATTCAGCATTGCACAGTGCTGATATTTTTATGCCATATTTACCCAGTATGCTTAGCATATAAACTTTAAGTAAGCAACAAAATTTTTTTTTTTTCTTATAATTTGTTTCAACTTAATGGGAGAAGGGGAAAAGGAAGTCCTTTCATATATATGGCTCTTCTGAGTATTTTTTACTGTGTACAAGTTAAATTATTTCCATAGAAAAATTAGCAGAAAAATGGTGAATGAAATTCAATTGCACCTAAACTACAGATGAGTTGCTTCACCACATCTCATGGTATGTATGAATAATGTGTTAGCTTCCTTCCAATATTTATTGTACCCATAGATGCATGTTATAGTAAGTAGACTCTGAAATATTTGAGTTTATAGTTTTATCTGTTCATTGAATCTATAAATATTATGCACTTTCATCAAATTTATTAGATTTCAATAATTTTGTAGCATTAAAAGTTATTTAGCAGTCTACTACATTGGTTAAAGGTTCTTTTTTCCTTGTCTGTGTGTGGGTGGGGGTGGCTCAGTTGGTAGCGTGCCAGGCTCGTAATCTGTAGTTCCCAGGTTCGAGTCCCAGCTGGGTCAGCGTTGAGATTTATCTCCGCAAAATTCCCCGCCCTGCCCACGGTCAGTAGGGGACACCGATGGGCTTGGAAAGGCCGCCGTCTGTCGGATGGGACGTTAAGCCGTGGCCCCGTGTGCGGGAGAGCCATACCCTGTGCACGTTAAAGAACATGCTGGATGGCCTTGATGGGAGGCTACCATCTGTCTCCCAACAGCTGTTCCAGTGGGTCCCCTCCCCCAACCTTCTCTGAGCCTTCGGGGTCCAAGTGACCTGGCCATTTAGCCCATGGTGTGCAAAAAAGTGCCGCTCAGAGGTAAAACAACCCAACCCAATCCTTGTCTGTGAACATATATTGAGGCCAAATATATATATGCTCATCAGGTTTTTATAATATTTATGCAAATATTCAGTAAAATTGGAAATTTTTGTCTACAGTTAAAAAAAAAATGCCGAACTTAATTTATTTTTTTTTTCTTTTTAGGGAATACATATAAATTCAGCTTATACTGGTATACACATAATTGAAGATGTAAAATTTCAGGTAAGATTTTTCTTCTCTATTTCTAGTTGTTTATAAACTAGAGTAAGGTTTTTCAATATTTTGGTTGACCTTGTGCCATAAAATCTCAAAAAAATTTAGTAACAAAAAACTTAGTAATAAAGATTATTAGATATGATTTACTTAAAATTATTGATGTATATTATATAAAATAAGTAAATAAATGTTCAAGCAGCTGTTTGCCACAGAGATCTAACAGGAGGTTATCAGTATAATACACCAAAGATAAGATCTGTAAGGGAGACAAGACCTTAATAGAAGGATAACACAACAAAAGAAACATCCATTCTTATCTGGACTCAAACATGAGTCATTTTGATCAGTAGCCAAGCACTCAGCTATCCATAATACGGCAAAAGGACATTCTAAATTTAGTAAACAATGAACTATTAACTTTTTTCTTTATCTTGCATTATTTCCATGATCTGTTTGGGATAGAATTAGAAATCCTGAACTGGAATATAATATACTAGTGCACACATAATTGAAGTACTGAGGCCTTTTTAAAAGTTTGCTTGTGATTTTTTTGTTATACTGAGGTTGATTACATTACACAATTCAATTTCATAGAATTGCACCTTGCTGATATGCAATCCACTACAAATAAATTGTGGCAATGGCATATGTGCCTCAATAGTTATATGTGTATTGTTTTGTGAGCACAGACCATGCAATATGCCACTGAGGATCAACAGGTTTTGGGAAGGGTACATTGTTGTCCTTTCAGACAATCAGTATTCCAAGTCGCAAATTATAAAGATGTGCAAAGCCAGAGGATTTATCATTTCTCAAAAGGGCATCTATCTAGTGAAGTAGTTCATAAGGAGTTGTACCCCTGGAAGCTTTTGTAAGTATTTCAAAAAAGCTTAATATCCAGCCATATATCAGATGTTATCAAGAAGGTCCACACAATGATCAGTGGAACCTTGTAACCCACAGAACAGTTGCCAAAGCCATAAAGGTGTCCCTATAGCCATAAAGATCAGTCTATTGCAGGGCTGTGGAGTCTGCACACAAAAACTCCAACTCTTCAATTTTTTTTTCTATCCAACTCCTTTTTTTTTAATTTGATGCCCTGGTTGGTGCATTTTTACCAGTCACTAAAACTACTGATTTGCGCTTGGCATAATTTTTCAAAATCATCATCTATTATACACTGACACACGAAATGTTTCCCATCTGTGGTTATTGTAAAATATTCAAAAACTGCAGACTTTGTTGGAACTCTTTGCCATTATAAAAGGAGTTTTAGACTTGAAAGTTTAAAACTTATGAAATTTAGAAAGAACTCGAAATTAAATAAGCATTAAAAATCAAAAATATTTTCTGAAAAAATTTTTTATTAATGGCAATAGTGTTTAAAATGGAAAATATTGTGTTTATTATTTAAGTGGTTTAACTACCATAATTGCCAATAATGTCACACACAAAAACATATTTTATTAAAATTTATATTGAGGTTGGAGTCGGTAAAAATGTAGCGACTCCAACTCCACAGCGCTTGTCTACTCTCCACGATATCATCCAAGACAGTCTTTGCTTACAATGTATGTATAAGTCTTGTTTAAAATATGCCTCTAAATGAGTGTGTCAGCCTGCAAACTCCAAGAACTTCACCACCAAACTTGGACAAAGCGATAAAAAATATATTTCCTCTGTTACCACTTAAAGAATAATTTAAAGTGTATTCAGCTATGATATAATTGACTATCACTTATCTTGTGTAAGGGACTGAAGTTGATAGTGATTTTTTAAAGGTTTACTTCACTGCTGAAGTAGAATTGCAGTGATCATGTGTAAAAACTAAATGTTATAAGTCTTGTGTCCACAAATTGCTGCCTCATCATGTAATGGAACAGTACCAATTGCCACAAACTGTATGAATGTTACCTGATTTCTAAATAATTACATTAATATTGAAATTGCACAAATATTCTAATTTTTAACTAATATTCAACTGAAGATTACTGGCAAGATTTTATTGAGGTGAACAAGATTTAAACTAACTCCTCAAGATAATTGATGCTTTCACCAATTGAATCAAAGTCTAATTTTTATCCACTAATTATTTTCATTAACATATTTCAATAAGTAGATTATTCAGATCAGCAATGAGCTTGCTGATCGGACTGCCAAAGAGGCGCTTGAGAATCAGGTATGTTACCAATTTCCCTCTTTCTCTCAGTGACTGCAAGATTTTTGTCTCAGAACTGATGAACCAATATCATCTTGCCCAGTGGCACAGAGACTCCAGTTTTTACTCATTTTGGTAAATCCCTCACTCACTGCTCCTAACCTCGGTAATCTCAACCGATCTGAGGAGACCCTCCTACTACATCTTCGAGTTGGAGTCATCTACAGCAACTCTACTCTTCACACTCTCGGCAGAGTCTACAGTCCTAACTGTACCATATGCAGCACACCTGACACTGTATCTCACATTCTGTTTAACTGCTCCTGCTACAATGCTGAAAGAGAAGTTTTGTTTCAGGAGCTTCATGCTATCAGAACCATGGATTACTTGATTACCCCCCCCCCCCCCCCTCCTTTGCACTCACAAGAACAAGAAGCTGCTGTTAATGCAAATACTACTCACTGTTTCTTTCAGAACATCGGCCTTTTCTGCAAAGTCTAATGTCTTTGACTTTTCTCTACTTTTTTCCATATCATACTTTTCTACTGACCTATGTGATATAGCAGAAATGTAGTATTTTCTGCTTCTGCTATCTTGCCCTTCTGAAGTGACTGATGTAGGGAACCCCTCATTGGAGGCTAATTTCACCACGTTCTTACAACACCTTGAACCTTGAATTTATCTAGAAACATGATCACCACCATAGTAGACAGAAATGTTATTCATTGTCACATATCTAAGTAACTGTTTTTTTTTCTTAAAAAGTTTCATTAACTGTAAATGCTTTAATATTTAATTACATAATTACATAGTATTTTAAGGAAGTTTACACTACTTAGCTAAATATCAAATATAACAAATAATAATAGGAACCTTTTCTCAATATTGTATAAGACCCCCTATATGCCTTTGGAACAGCTTGAATTTGACATGGTATAGATTTGATGAGTACTTGGAAGGTGTAAAGTGAAGCCATTTCTATTGCTATACAACCTCCATTGTCAAAGACAGTGCAGGGCATTCCCGTATGCCACATTGCACTACATCCCACAAATTTTCAGTGGGGCTCGGATCATGTTACTGGGTTGGCCAAGGAAGATGACTGAATTTTCCATCATGTTCCTCAACCTCTCATAGACAGATTTTGCACCTTAGGATTCTTCAGACATATTATTTCACCCAATTTGTTGCCATGTGAACATTCCCCACACCATGACTCCCCACTACAGCAGCATGTACAGTGGATGTGACACATGAAAGGTCCATCACCTCATGCAGTTGGCACCACACTCAAGTGCTACTATTTATGCAAAAGAGGATGCATCACAGTTAATCTATCACATAAACTTTTCCAATCCTTTAAAGTTCATTCATGCCTCTCCTGACATCACTAAGGTATTGCTTTCAAAATTTTGCCTTTATTTAATGTTTATGAATAGGTCAACTACAACTAATAATAACTGCCAAACCACAAATATCCACTTTCTGCATTGTTTGAGCTGATATGGGTCTGATATCTGCCTATGCTGAAAGCAGTGATCATTTGGTGCACATTTGAATGTCGATTTTGACTTTATATGCCTGTGTAGCTTTCTATGATCCGATGAGTTGCCGATGAGTTTGCCGATGATATTTGCCACACTTACTTCTACCAGACATCAAGATTCTGTCTGCTAGCCATCTTGTAATACTTTAGGGATGATAGGATTGGCTAGTCTTGTGATTATTCTAACTATGATGCACCAGTCCATCAAGCACCAACAATAGCAGTTTTTTTGGAAATTAATTTTAAGTCTTTCCCACCTCATTGTTGGGTGTTGGCCAATGGCTGTGCTGCTTGTATTTAAGACATCTCAGGGATCATGTTACTTTCGTTGCATATCTGGGCTTTTCATTGCAGTTATGGCAAATATCATGGGGTTTCTAATTTTTGTCTGGCAGTTTGTTATATTAAGAAATGTAACATGAGATGAAAACAGTATTGCTATATCTAGTTAGACCTTGAACTTACCACTGGAGTCCAATCCAGGGGCAGGGATGGCTCACTCGGTAGTGAGCCAGGCAGGTGCACTACCAACCAGTCCATTCCCAGAATTGAATCTGCAGTTGCTAAGTTCGAGTTCCAGCTGGGCAAACATTGAGATTTATCTCCACAAAATTCCCTGCCCTGCCCATAGTCAGTAGGGGACACCGATGGGCTTGGAAAGGCTGCCGTGTGTCTCCCACATATGGGGCCTTGGAATGACCCCATATGTGGGAGAGCCATACCTTGTTCTATAGCATTAAATTAATTCCATTTAATTCCATTTCAGCATATTCTTTAATGTTTTAAAGAATATGCTGAATGGCCTTAACAGGAGGCTACCATCTGTCTCCCAATAGCTGTTACAGTGGGTCCCCACCTTCTCTGAACCTTTGAGGTCCTTATGACCTGGCCATTTAGCCCATTGTGTACAAAAAGTGCCACTCAGAGGTAAAACAACCAACCAACTGGAGTCCAGAATTTTGCACATTAATAATAACTGTGATTTTATCTTAAAGCCACAATTCTTAAACTGTCGTCTGCAGACCCCTGAGGATACCCATTATTTTCTGCAGTACCTATATATTAAGATATTTTTAAATTATAGCATATTACCAATTATCTAGGTGCAGTTTTTTCATGCCCACATGGCATAAGTATGGCTTGTGGCATAAGTATGGCATAAGTAATAATATTAATGGCATAAGTATGGCTTGAAAGGATGACAGACAAAATTTTATTATATATTTTGAACAAACAAAAAATTTGTTGTAATGGAAAGTCACTAATTCCATGATATTAAGTATTATATTAATATTTTGTATTCAAAATGAAATTAGATAATAGGTAAGCTTTATATCACAAGATAGACAAATGCTTATTATGTGTGTATAATATTTTTATTAAATAATCCTATATTGCATAGATAGAAAAAAATAATGTGCTTTTACATTCTCACAAATCAAAAGAAACATTGAAAACATATGTAAATATTTTGGCATTGGTAGGGCATTTTATCACAATGTTACATCAGTAAGTTTTACTAATCTAGCTCAAGTATTGTGCACCAAACTGCTTTGAGACACTGATTGAATTTTGTAAATCAGTTTTATTTAAATTATTGTGTAATTAACCAAGTTCCCCTTTCAGGTTTACATATATAACAGTACACACATATAGCTCTACTATTGTAAATCACTTTTATTAACTCAATTTAAAATTTCAGATCTGTTCATTAGCCATCTTTTACTGCCTCAGTCTGTTTGTAGTAATATTGAAATGAAAGCAAACAATTCTAAAATTCTTTCATCTTTGTAATTCCTTTCATAGTAATTACTGAATGTTAAACTATAAAAGCTTCTGATAACTTAGACAAGTTGAAGTAAGATTCTGCTACCTTAAAGGGACTATTTAAGAGAATCGGGAAGCATGTCACAATTAGTTTTACTTTAGAAACAGTGAGATAGATTCTATGAATGCATTGGTGATTAACTGTTATTAATTACTTTGGGTGTGGCATTTCAAAAAGATGCTAGCCTAAATAATATTCCTAAATAATATCAGTGTGTTTGGGGATCAATTGAGTAGTTAAAATTGAGAATTCGAGCTAAATAAAGAACCACTGTTTTGGAGAAAATAGTATACATCCATTTATTTAGTTAATTTCATTTTCAGAAAAGTTTAATGTTACTGTGAAAGTTGCATCAACACCATCTTTACATAGTTTGCAATAAAAAAAAATGCAGTTGTCATGATGACACTATTAAAAAACCAAACAAAGTCAACATTCACATAAAATTAATCACAATAGTGTATATGCTGTTGAAACGTTATAAAAAATTTTTCAAGGCAGAATTTGTAATTTTAGAGTTATGTCTAATATACTTCAAATAAACTTAATTTTGTTGAACATGGCAAAATCATTGTAAAATTGTATGCATGATAGATTTAAAAAATAAAGACTATTTGGGTTCGAGCCCCGGGTAAGGCATGGATGTATGTGTCGTTTTTCTGCTGAGGTCCTGCCATCCTCTCAGATCTCCTACTATGGCATATAAACTGACAGGCTCCTGTCAGACCTCTGTGGCAAGCAGCTGCTTGAGGGGGTATTTATTTATTTTTTATTATTAAATAATGGGCAACACGCTATTACTAGCAAGTGGAGGATGTGTGAAAGATTCATAAACTAAAGAAACATTTTTTTTTTACTATTTATGCTTGTGATCATTAGAAACATATCAATGCCCTTGCTTGTAGTTCAGTGTATTACATTCAAAAAATTTAATTAGGTGAGTTTCAAATTTACTCATCAAATCTATTTATTTTGAAATGATCATGCCCAGAACAATACATGATTATGATGCACATATTTCCACTGGATACCCTCTTTGATGTTATAAATATATTTCCATGACTTGTCAACAAAATGTTATCAGAATAACCATTGTAGTATAGTCAACCCCACATACCAATGGTTGAGTGGGACTACATTGTGTTTGTGTGCTGATACCAGGTGGTGGGAAAATTTAGAAACATTGACAGATGTCAGTTTACAAAATCTAGGATTCTGGAAATTGTACTGTATCTTTTAATAACTATAATAATGCCTTTATTCAGGTGCATAATACAATGACAATTGCATGAAATACTGACAGAGGTGGAGGTTGGCTTAGTCTTTAGTACACCAGGCTTATAATCTAATATTCCTAGAATTGAATCCAACTGTGCCTGCATTGAAATTTATCTCTTCTAACCCCCACCTCTGCAGTAAGGGAACACCAGTGGCATGGTAAGGATACCATCCATTCAATGGGACTTTAAGCTGTAGCCCCATGTGTTTTTGGACTGTAGAATGCCAAACTAAAGAAGTTAAAGTTTATTGTAGTAATAATTTCAAAATTAAACAGTTATTAACCAAATTATGTTGCATATGTAATGTAAATAATGCTGTTTTTTTTGCCATATAATCATCTATGACATTTTTAGGTCAAATTAGTCTCTGACCTGGAGTGGCTTATTTTTTTAGGCAGTCCAACTATTAATCCATTTCTTCCCAGTGTTGCGTACACGTAATTAAAAATTAATTAAATAAATATATTATTAATTTTTATTAAATTAATAATATATAAATTATATTAATTACCAATTTGCAAATTTGCAAAATTGCAATTACCGTAAATTATTATTTAAAAAAATAATAATTCTCCACTATTTTTATTGTAAAATAAATATATTTATGCAACTAAAAAATCTTTGGAAATATATTTTATGTAAAATTTCAATACGTTACAGAGATACATAAATACAGAGAGCATACCTTGTGCATGGTAAAGAATATGCTGAATAGCCATAATGGAGGCTTCCATTTATCTCCTCTTAGCAACCTAGTCATTTAGCACATTTTGTATGCAAAAAGTGCTTTTCAGAGGTACAACAACCCACCCACTGACACAAATATAGCATAAAATAGGAAATATAATTCTTACACAGTATAAAAATCGTTACACTTAAACTTCTTTAGTGCAACAACCTTGGGATAAAGGCTGTGCTGGACTATGTACAGCACATTGCAATTGAAAGCGTACGTAATAGTGACCGACACTGTGAGAATTATACTAGCTTTATAAAATTAAAACATTATGCAAAGTATTGATTTATTGCACATATAGGTGAAGTACATAAATTCAATCAGGTTATATTATGTTTATTTTGCATTTCTAAATCCCAAGGGAAACATGTATGCAATATCAAGTGTACCTAAAATGCTGACATGAAAAATCTGCAAAATTCTAATTGTTTTATTATATATAATATGTAGGCAAATAGATTGCAGGAATAAATTAACTCTTCTTTACTGCGTAAGAAGCATTTGCAGTAAAGAAGCCACTGATAAAAATTTTGCAAACAAATGTAATTTTGTAACGTGCAAGGGCTTGTAGCTCTACCAACCCAAAGCCACCATTTCAGAAAAAAGCAACAAATTATGGGATTTTCCAGCCCTGCCATTTTTATGAATGTTTATGAACAGAGAGTGTTTTTGGACTGTAGAATGCCAGACTAAAGAAGTTAAAGTTTATTGTAGTAATAATTTCAAAATTAAACAGTATTAACCAAATTATGTTGCATATGTAATGCAAATAATAGTGAACAAATAATGTTAACTATTGATTATTTTTGAGAAATGTATTAAAATAAAACAGTTCATTCTATATGATTTAAATTATGGAATAAGTCATATTTGAATTATGGATAATTGATGGATTCAAATGAATTATAACACAATACATTTAACTCTATGCTTAATGGTTATATTCAAACATGGTTCACGAGAATCTTGTTGAAATTGAAGACTATGCTAGATTAGGAATTATTAATTAGTAGTTGCAATTAAACAGCTAATGAAATTTATAATTTTTAAGTTCTAGAATAATTAATTGTGGAATGCTGGGTTATAGAGGCTCAGCTATATTAATTATACATCATAAGAATATTTGCTTTTTAACATATGCAATTACCGGAACTTGATGATTCAGAAACATCAAGTAAAAGAATGGTATTCTGGTTCGAATTTGTGACTGCTTTTGGTAATTACTTGTCCTACAAAAGGATATGCCATAGAAATGCATAAATGCTAATCATTCTAGAACTTAAAAATTATAAATTTTATTAGCTGTTTAAATGCAACTACTAATTAATAGGAATGTTTTTGTATCTAAAACACTAAAACATGTAAATACATAACCATAATCTATATTGTAGAGCCCTGCTTACCGCTGCGGGAAGGTTGAAGAAGGAGATGAAATTGTGCAAGTTAATTATCAAACAGTGGTAAGTATAAATACTTTCTTTTTATCTATTCAAAGTAAATTATTATCAACCAAATCATTATGTATAATAATGTGAAGTGTAAAAAGAATAATTTGATTTAAAAAATTTGCATTATCTAAATCTTAATTTTTGAGCAATGACTACAATAATTTTTATAGGTTGGCTGGCAGATTAAAAATATCATTTGTGCTATGCGGGAGCATCCAGCTGAAGTTCATCTTACACTGAAGAAACGACCACGCCATCCTAATGTCCTTGGTCAAGTAAGGTGGTCTTTATATTAGAATTTTTTTTTTTGCAAAATTATGTAATAGAATTGCCATAACTTTTGCTGTTTTAAATCAATTAAATTATGATTTCACAGCAATGTAGTTAAAACAATATTTAATAAACGATTTATGCTGTTTAAAGGGAGTGAGCTTGGGAGCAATCACACATACACTTTGCCTATCTTGTGTGTACTCATGGTAAGAGTTGTTACAATTGTATGACAAAACTTAATGCAATCTTTAAAATGATAAAGGTTCAAAGTAATAGTCATAACATTACCATTTTTCAAGGAAAGTCCTGCTGGCTACAGCTGGTTAAGTGACATAATATGATCCATTATGGTGCAGTCTTCATTAAAGATGCAGTCACATATAGATGTAATTGTAGAAGTGATCATAATAGTAGCACATATGTTGTCTGTTCACAAGTATTAACAGTCAATGTATACGTATAATACTCCAGATACCAGTCCAAAACTATGTTGATCTTAAAGATGATATATTTCAGTGGTATTGATGCTTGAAATTTTTCAACAAACTCAATAATGTGATATACTTGAGCTCAGGAAGCAGTTCTATTTGTCAACGTCCAGTATAATCGAGCTTCAAACTTATTTCCAGATTTTCATCCTACAAACTCCATGAACAAGCATACATACATCAGTGCAAGTTAAAAATAAATTTGTTAAAGCATTAAATTAAAAATGTTAAAAGTTTATGGCTCGCCTTTCCCATATATCAACAGATTTACGACATGTTTCGTACCCAGACGTGTGTGGGACTTCATCAGACAAAGTAGCAAGTAAGGAAGTAGGTATTTATGAGAGTATCCCCCTATCAATGAGTTATCTGATTTGTTTGATGCTTGTGCAACAGGAGATTCCATGCCGCCGGCAGGGGTGGAATGTCCATGTTGCATAAGCGGTCCTTATTTAAATTAATGTAATTTTTTTCTGCATAATGCAATTGATATTTATTTATTGGTGCTGTTAACGGTTTAAAATTTAAGTTACTAATCTGTAATTTATTTTGTTTTATAGTCTGTGCTAGAGCTGTATTATCATTTCCTTTATTAACGTCAGATTGATGTTCCGACATATGTTGTTCATATGACCGGAAGGTTTTACTAATATAGAAATTTTTCCCCCCAATATTTTATTCTCATCAGGTATTTCAATTTCGTATACTTCCCCTGTTTTCCGTTTATCTCTTTCATTTACAATTAAACTCTTAATAGTGTTATTAATCTTGTGTGGTAATTTTAAATCATATTTAGCTACAGTGTTTTTGATAGTTTTAGCTATTCTGGATATAAAAAGGAAACTATGAGTATATATTATTTTTGTACTTTGAGTGGGGTCAGGTTGTGAGGTTTTTCTTCATGCTATATTTCACTGTTTTTATGTATTTTATTTATACATTTTTCAGGGTATCGTGCTATCTTTGCAATATTATTTATGATAGTTAATTCCTTATTTAGTATGATTTTATTAGAAGAGTACCGATATGCTCGTATAAAATATGTTCTGATGGCAGATTTCTTGTATTCCCATGGGTGTGCTGAATCATAAGGGATAAGATTTGGTATAAAAGTTGGTTTTCGATAAACAGCAGTACTACATTTTAATTGTTCACGTTGTCCATATACGGTAATTCACCGTTCTGTTCGATTTCGTGTTTAAATTTAATGGAGGGTAAAACTCCATTAAAGGTTTCTAACAATTTTTCAAATTCTATTACTGGATGTTGCCAAAAAATTAAGGTGTTGTCAATATAATGAAGATATAATAATGGTTTTCATTTTAGATTTTTAAGGACCGTTTCTTCACCGTGTCTCATCACAACGTCAGCCATGAATCCAGACAGAGGGGATCCCATTGGGATGCCCTCGGTCTGAACCCATGCCCGCCCTCCAACAACAAACCGATTAGAGGAGGTAGCCAGGTCCAGGGCCTCATGCACACTAAAGTACTGTTGGGCCGTGGGCCTGGCGACCTCCAACCATTTGGCTTTCAGCCGCATTGCTGCATCCAGCACTGGTGTGCTTGGTTACAGCAATACGACATCAATCAGCTTTGACATTTTCATAGCTGATTACATAACGTCAAATATTCATATGGTAAAATTAGTCTCTGACCTGGAGTGGCTTATTATTTTTAGGCAGCCCAACTATTAATACCTTTTTTTTTAAATAATTCTCCACTATTTTTATTGTAAAATATATTTATGCAACTAAAAAATCTTTGGAAATATTTTTTATGTAAATTTTCAATACATTACAGAGATATATAAAGCATCCTAAATTCTCAAAGCACCTGAAATTTATGGGGCAGGGATGGCTCAGTCGGTAGCATGACAGGCTGATAATATGCAGTTCCTAGGCTCAGCTGGGCAGTGTTGAGAATTATCTTCCACAAAATTCCCCACCCTGCCCTTGGTCAGTAGGGGGACACCGATGGGCTTGGAAAGGTCACTGTCCATCAGATTGGACATAAAGCTGTCACTTTGCATGTGTGGGAATCATATCTTGTGCACATTAAAGAATATGCTGGATGACATTGACAGGGAGTTACCATCTGTCACCTAACAATTGTTCAGTAGGTTCCCTGTCCCCAACTTCTCTCAGTGCTTTCTCTTTGGGCTTTTTTGTGATATGGCCATTTAGCCTGTTCTGTGCAAAAAAAGTGCCAATCGTGGGTAAAACAATCCAACCGAACCTGAAATTCATTGATTTTTTTTTTTAACAACAGCATTTGTTCAAAATTCTGAATTGGTCATATTTAAGATTAGCAACTCATTCATGATTTTCCAAATATTGTATATTTTTTGTTCTGTATAATTTGGAATCACCCATTGTGTATCTTTTATTATTTATGGTTCATATGTACTTCTTCCATATAAGGATGTGAAATCTAGAAAATCTCAAAACCTGTAAAGACTTAAGCCCCTTGCTTACTGGAAAAAGGATCAGGCAACTGTAAAAAAAGGAAAGTGAGCAAGCTAAATTACCTGTGGGCAGCAAATATCCAAATATAGCACTGCATATAGGCTATAACTAGAAAGCATAAAAATGAATATCTTATATTGAAACAAGAGGAAGAAACCTGTAAATACCACTGTAATATTATTTTAAAAAACTTTAAATAAATAATACTAGATGTTAAAGTAACAAGTGCATGATTTTTCCATAACTCTATTGCTTATTTATGGAACATAAAGCATATAATTAAAACACATAAAACTTGCTTATAGAAACGATTTAGATCAGGCCCCTCCAACCCATGGCTCATAAAACAAATGAGATACTGAATCTGGCTCATTTCTTTCAATTTTGACCAAACATTTTTAGGTCCATAACTAAATGATTCTGCCAAGTCGCAGTACACATTACAAATGTGTATTTTTGTTTTTTAATCAAGATAGTTTCTTGATTCCATAAAAATATAGTTTTTTCCCCCATTTCATTACTCATTAGAGTTGTATATTTTCATTTTTAAGTAGAGAATTTTTTTTGTGGCTCTTTGAAAATATAGTTTTTCCCCATAGTGGCTCTTCACTAAGTTTAGGCTGGATAGACCTGATATAGATCCATTAAAACTTGATAAGATGAGCACCTTCCCCTCTCACCAATCTTCAACCTCATCCAAAGAAAAACTCATTTTGAGGTAGTCATTAATTTTAGTGAATATTGGAAAAATTTGCCCTTAAGTACAGATTATTTAGTATTGTCATTGTTGATTTGTGAAGTTGACTTTGCAGTGTATTTGAAAGAGACGTATGTTTTTCATTAATCATGATTAGGGTTTTTTGGTGTATTTTTATTTAAATATGCTGGTGTAACTTTAAGGAATATGTCTTTCAATTTTTTTATAATTAGAAAGCTTGATTTTTGTTTGTTTTTAGCAGTGCGATATTGTATAATTATGGAGAAAATTATAGTTAATTTTATTTTTATTTTCCATAAGTATATGCAGAAAAAAATTATATATTTGAAAGAAAATTATATATTTGAGTTGAAATAATTACCTGAAAAAAATTTGGTTTTGCCCTGAGTGCAATTCTAACCCATGTCAGAAACGTGCCAGGTATCTGGGAGATGTGGGTTGGAATCCCACTCAGTGAACAACCAAATTTTTATCACCTAATTATTTCAAGTGTTTCTTGCCTGCAGGACATTTTTCTGTGATAATTTATTACTGAATATTCAGTAATAAATTCAGTTCAGTTGTTCACTTTGTGAACACTTATTTAACTTTTTAATGTAGACCCTTATTTATCTATTTATAAATACCATAATATGCCACTGAGGAATGCATTTTTTTTAGCAAAATGTAAACTGTGTGGCAAAAATGTTATAAGACTGAAATAAAGTAAAAATATGCAATATGGATATCATTCTGTGAGAGGCATTCCAGAGAGATTGTGGAGGATGGCCAAAAATGACCTCCAACCCAGAATTGATAATACAAAGTGCACAATTTACTCACAGGAGACCATTGATTGACACTCAGAATGATGCATGCGAGTGAACTAAATGTGAATAATGAATTGACAATGGTCCATAATTACAGACTTAGGTAATCTGCCACACTCTTTAACCAAAAACAGTTGCAGTGCTCAACCACCATTTTTATTCCCTTGACCTGGCTCCAGCAGACTTTTTCTGTTTCCGAAGTTGAAATTGAGATTGAAAGATCGTTGATTTTTGATACGGTCAATGACATTCAGAAGAATGTGACTGCAGAACTGAATATCGTCATAGAAGATGAGTTTTCCAAATCTCCAATGTTTATTATGAGTGCTGTAATAAATGTATTCAGTTCCTTATGGACTATTTTGAGGGAAACTTAATAAACATGTCCTTGCATTGTTATTTTTATTTTATTTTAGTCTCATTTCTTTCTTGCTGCACTATGTGCACCTGGTAGCCATTAAATTATTGCCAATGCTGAGGAATGACCTGTGGAAATGGGAAAAAAAAAGCTTGTATATGCCAACAATGGCAGCATTCAATTTTTCTGAAGGGAAAAACAAGTAGTAAGTAAAAGAATTAGAAAAAAATCAAAGGTGTAGAGATGGTCTCCATTGCTTTCTGCCGACCAACAGGCAGGTTATGTTGAGACATTCACTTATGAATGAAAATGCCCGACAGTAACAGATTTACAGTAGGACAATAAAGATTTTTTTAATTATAATTCTTTTACTTACTACTTGTTTTTCCCTTCAGAAAAACTGAATGCTGCCTTGGTTGGGCATATACAAGCTTCTTTTCTTCAATACTTCAAATTCCCCAATATTTGAGATATCAGATTACACACCCATGAAAACATCTGACTTCTACCTCCAAATCTACAACAAAAACTATGATGGGCATGGTGCTATGAATATCAAGTGGAGATTTTAAAAATGCTTTGTTACATTAAATTGCATTGCCTTAATATAGTGATTAATTGTTAAATTTTTTGTCTCAGTTTTTGATTTATTACTATCTTCTATTTTATTTATTAAAAACAGTATTTCTTATTTTAAATATAATTGAATGATGAATTTGCAGGTTGTAACATTGTGGCCATACCGTATACCATCAAAGAAAACAGCTTTTCGTAAGTTGTATAAATGGAACAAAGGAAAATCTACTATTGATATCAGAGATATGTGCTCTTCTCATTCGCCAGATCAAAGGTAAGTTAGATGTATTTTTATTTTAGGTTTTTTAGGTTTTATAATGCTATTAACATTCTAAAATTAAAGTTTGAAATTTTTGTTCTATACTTAATATGCCACAGCTCTTAAATAAATATTAGACATGAGTTAAAACAGCTCATGCTTAAAAGAGATAGATAATAATAAATGAAAATGGGAAAGAATCATATATACTTAGCTTAGGCTATGTACTAAAACCTTTTAAGAAACATGATTATGCATGAACTAAAAAAATGCAAGAAGTTTATTTTGTATTTTATATTCCTAGTTCTTTTGAAAGTTCTATATTTATGTGATTTAGTTGCTAGTTTGCAATCTGTTTATGCAAACAAGTGACAAATTTTTGTAAAAATAAAGATTTGGGAGTTTTCCATGTACATAATTTCTTTTCTGCTTGAATGATATTAACAGGTGTATATATACACTGAGCAGCCACTTCTTTATTAGGTACAGTTCCATATTATGTCAATAGTCACTCATATACAGAACTAGTTGAATGCATTGCTTTTAACCTTTAATGACATTTCTACTTTAGCTTTCATGATTTTACATCTGGGCCCTTTACACTCAGGCACCTTTTATCTGATGAATCTATTTTAGCCCCAGTTTTCGAATTTTTACGTTTTACTGGGTATTTTACTCAATTTTTTTTTTTATCTGTTTGATCTTTTGACTTCTTCTTATGGATCCTATACACCCATTGTTGTTTTTCTATTTTGAAATTGTTGACTATTATTTACCCTGGTTTTTACATACAATTGTTCATTTTACACATTTCTTTCTTGTTTTATTTTTTCTATTTTTGTTGCTTTCATCCTCATTGTGTGTTACTTTTAACTTTGTCAGTTTCATATCTTTTACCTTTTTATTTACCCTTGTTTAAGCCAGCATAGCCCTAATTGTTCTTGCACCATAAAACTCCAAACAACCAATATAAACAGAACTCAATAACTACTTAAGTCAACTTTTATAACCAAAATGTGACTGAATCTAATTTAAATATCTCAATCAAATCTACTTAAATGTCTATTTCCAATAATATGTATTCAGTATTTCTTATAAGAATGTATATATAAAGAATTATGGAAGCTGAAACATATTGCAAGTTAACTCATTTTTTTAAAAGGAATATTAAAAGAATAATTTAAAAGAAAGGATTTTACAGAAATCCTTCAAAATTAGCAAAAATTAGTGTAATTATTTTGCAAAGTTCTAAAAAAATTTTGCACGTGTTAGTGAAGTTTAGTAGAATGGCTACTGCTTTTGTTTTAATTTGTTTTTATTAACTTTTTAAAGCAATTATTTAAACTGGCATTGTTGCTGTGAAAATTTCAAAGTGCTGTAAATACCAAATGAATATTGTTGAAAATCAAGATTGAAATAGATTTGATTTAAATACAGACTAAAAATAGTCTAATCAGTATATATATATAATTATTATATAATATAAATATTATTTAATGCAAAAATTGTATAAAAAATATTTAAATCAGTCACATTTTTCATAAAAAGCATATTTAAGAAGCTACTGAGTTTTGTATCTAGATTGCTATTCACATAACAGGTAACTACCTAATAAAGTGACTGCTAAATGTATTATACTGACTAGTGTGTGTGTATATATAATATATATACTAGGTAACTACAGCTCCTTGAAAGTATGGTATGAAACAAATCTCTCTCCTCCAGTAGATTTCTCTATTGATAACTTCATTTGAAAATTATACCCAAGAACGATATGGCAAAGTGATGAAGGCAAGCAAAAAATAACCTTACCCATCATTGCTAAATTTTTCAGATTGGCAAAAGCATTTGAGGTTCTAATCCCATCCCATTACAGATAGGGACTTGTTTTTTTAACCCAATATGAAGTTGCATAGGAGTAACCCAGGTATGAAATTTGGAACCATTCAGTCAAATATCTGGGGAATTACAGGTGACCAAAATCTGCCAAAACAGAGTTAAAACTGTTCCAAAGTTTATATAGTATATAAACTAGTGTATATGCTGATGTTAGCACACTGTAGAAGAAATGTGTACTGTGTCCACCTGCTGTTTATTTGTCTAGATACTCCTATTATGTATCACAATAAATTATTTCTCTTCCAGCATACCACATTAGGAAGATAGATGGTTTTGAAAATTTCTTTTATTTATATACACATTTTTAACATTTTCAGCATCTGTCTACCCATGGGAAAGCACTAATTGTAAAACTTTGTCTAATAAATATAAAATTGTTAAATAAAATGTATTTTTGAAAATTTTTTGTATGTTCAATATTTTTACACTCAATAAATTTATTTTGTATTTTATATTTATTTTGTATATAATTTTTTCATTTTTATTTTTTTCCCCTAGAAATATGTTTATTTAGGTCAAAAATAATATGCTCCAGACATTGTTATTTGGACCAAAATAAACATACTTTTTGGGGAAAAAATAAAAATGAAAAAATTATATACAAAATAAACCTAAAATGTAAAATAAATTAATTGATTGTAATTAATTTCACTACTCTAATAATATGCTCCAGACATTGTTAGAGTAATGAAATTAATTCAGGCCACTTGAAAAGGTCATTTGAAATATTAATGTCTGGTAAATTATGAACTTTGTTTTCACCATATTTCTGACTTCAGAAATTGTAAGGAAACTTACTAATTCTTTCCTTTTTGTGATGCTATTACCAATGCCAAATTTGTACTGTACATAAATTTGTCATCTGGTTTTATTATTGGAACAAGAAAATATTGAGCATAATTATTTTATTGTTTCCCAAAATTTGTTACTAAAACTGTTTTAAAAAAAGTTGTTCATAGTATGAGGGAAAAAAAAACTAGGAGTTAATATATCTAAATAATTAACAAAAGTGAGTTAAAAATTTGATTAAAAAGTTCCTGTGAGCAATAACAATACAATCTTGAAACAGAATAATTTCTAAATTTCAGTGTTTGAAGGAATTCAAATTTTGACTTTACATATAATAACTGTTAACTCTGTTTTTTCGTAGCAGTTAAAACTCTTTTAGCATTGGTGATGCCATATGACATCAGATTCATAATTCAGTGCATCATCAAAAATTTAAATTTTCAATGCCAGGTCTTACTGATGCTGTAATATCAGAAAGAATAGCAGAAATCATCATGGAAGTAACCTCTGGTTATTTAACAATATTCTATCAATATTTGGATTGTGTGTGTGTTGAAATTGGTTTCTTTTTGGTTTTCAAATGGTATACTTACTGACCTCTGAGGTAAGCAGCTACTTGAGGTTTTTTATATATATATACTTAAGAATTTTTACTACATATGCAAAAATATAATATAATTTTCGTAATAATAATTAGGACTGAAAAGGTGAATCAAAAATTAATATATATTATATTATATCTATGTTACTGCTTCATATATGTGTGTTTGTTACAGAGGGGAAATAAGCAATGGACCTGAGAACTCTTCAGTATCTATTAGTGAAAAAGAAAGGCAATTCCTTGTTGGGAGATCTCGCAGTAGAATTCGTAGACGTGCTACAGTCACAGGAGTTTCCCCCACAGCATTGCAACCTCCTATAAGTTTAGAAGAACTTATAGGTGGAAATTTAAAGAAGAAAGAATCTATTGGGAGAACTGTGTCTTATGATCCTAGCAAAGTTGTAACTGTGGAAGACAGTGTGTTTAAACAAGAAGCTCAAAATTGTAATTCTCAGAATAAACACAGTAGCAGCACCACAGGAAATGATAAAAGTGGTGAAAATAATCATACTTCAAATATTATTGAAAAGAAAGATCCAAGTGTGCAGAAAAGTAGATTTTTGCAGCCACCTCCTGACTTTCATTTGGGAATTGTGCCTGTTCTTAAGAGACAGGAAGAAAGGACTGGGAATGATACTATTTCAAGAACACGTTTGGCTGATGGTAGCACAGCTCAAAATGAAACTTGCCAAGTAACAGCTGACATAAAAATTCCTGTTCTCTGTGCTGCTACTTTAGCTACTCAGAATGCAAGTTCCAAGTCATCAGTTCAGAGAGATTCTGTGCCCTCTCATGATAATCCTAAACAAAAATTGGTTGATTGGGTGCAAAAACAGAAAAGGAAACAAGAAGCTTTGATGTCTAGTAAGTGTATTGTCTATAATTTTTCTCTTTGCATAACTTTTTTTACTATATTTTGAGTAAAATGAATATAAGTTTATAATCGAATGACTTATTATTTGATCAGTGTATCTGTCATGTAAGGAAAGAAATTTTCACTTTTCCTTGAGAAAAATTATGAAGTACTGTTCAAAAGTTGCCTTCTCATTATATTAATTAACCAAGATACTTAGCTAAAATGAACTCTATTTTATTGATTATTTCCTTACACTAAGGATAGAGAAACCTAGAAACTCATTGTAGCTTTTATAGATTTGCTCTAATAAAAAATACATCCAATTAGAATTTAAACCTGTACCCTGGCTGCTTCAGTATTAATCAAACAAATATGAAGGGATTACAGTAGGTTCCTCTCTAATTATGAAGGATGTTTCCTTTAATAATTCTTGGAAAATATCATAAATAATGAAATTAAGGACCTATGAAAAATAGGGGGTTTAGTTCCCACCTCAATGGAAGGTTCACTTCACACATGTTATGACAAGGGTTTATTGCAAAATCAAATGCATTAAACATTCTAATTAATGAAATATAAAAGATTTGAACCCTTTCCATCTCCAAACTTGGTTACTGTTTTCATTTGGTTTTTAAATTCTAGTGATTAATTAAATTTTTATAAGTAGTGCAAGAATGTAATTTTTTTTTTCAAGCAAATCTGCATTTAAAAGAAAATTAAATTTAAGTTATACTTTTTAAGCATTAGCACAATTTAGTACCTGTTGATTCTGCTTGAAAAACACAATAAGGTCTGAAATTTATCCATGTTTGTGTGTAATGATTATTCTTGTATGCTTGAGTCATCATAAGTAGCATCAACTACCTATGATTATGTTTATGCATAACTTCTGCAGGTTCCATTAAGAGAGCATTTATCAACTTTGGGTTCATAGCTGTTGACCTCCTTTCCCATCTAGCAAAGTTGCAATGCTTTCAACATTTCCCATATAGTAAAATTGCAACTTTCACAGAGAAACCAAGTAAAAATTATTTTAAACTTGGCATAAATATTTTTGGATTTGATTGAACAGAACTTGGAAAGCTGATTTTTATTATAAAATTGCAGCCTTCTGCTAAAATGGCATTTAGCACTATTACTGTGACTAGAATACATAAAGTGAAGTGTGAAATCACAACTATGAAAGGTTAAAGCAAGTAATTGGAATTGCAACACTTTTTGCTCAAACTGAAGAACAGTTGGCCCATTACAAGGAAACCTATGTTCCAATATTAAAAAGGGCATGATATAAATCTTACGCTTGCTGATAAAAATTTCAGTTCTTTGGGATTTTATAGTACTTTATTATTTAGAACTTTATACTGTGAATAAACCTTTGTATATCTGTGATAGGTTCTTTTTATGTTTGAGACTTTGCTACATCATTGATTTTTATGTTTATAATGCCAGTTTACTGAACAAGAGTTTCTGTCAGCTATCACATCTTCCTTTACAGCCTATTTTTCTCTATATATTGTATTTTACAATATATGTGTGTGTGTGTTGCTTAATAATATCAATATTAATCTGTGTAGTCACTGTAGCTTATTATTTAATAGCTAATATTTGCTCAGAATAAGCACCCTCTATTAAATAACTGAAAGTATTTTTCAACAGTGAATAGCATTTCCCATGGTCAAATGCACAATCAAGAAGGGATGGTAAATTCAGGATCTAGTCTGCCTTACATGGGAAGAGATGATGTAACTCAGGGTTCTCAGAGGAGCCATAATGGAACACTCCAATTCTCTGTCAGAGATAACTATTCTCCATTTGCTGAGGTAACACTCTTATTTATTTACTTATATAAAGTTATTTAATTATTTGGTTAACCCTTTCAATCCCACTTCTGAGGTTTGATTTGAAACTAATCATACCCAGAACTAACACAATATAGGTTATATGCTAGGTATTAGTGGCAAATTTTAGTTATATTGAGTTAAGAGTATAAGACCCATTTTACACAATTTCAACTTCTTTCTGTAATTTGCTCTCTCACTAAATTTAAGTTCTGCTGGTGCAGATATAACTCAATGGGATTGAAAGGGTTAATATACACACACCGGCCACTGAATTAGAAACCTTTATACAGATGTACGTAAATGTTACTTGTGCAGCATATATGCAAATTAAGTGGTCACATGCATCACCACATGAGCTAGGCAACTATTTAAGACTGCTGCTCATCAGTAATCATCAGTGTTGATCACAATGGGAAAAACAAAGGATCTTTTGGGGTTTGATACAGGGTTTATTGTGGGTGCCCCTCTAGCTGGAGTGATGATTTTAAAAACAGCAGAGCTAACTGGTTTCTCAAAAGGTGAGATATCTCGAATTTTTAATCAGTAGAAAAATCACCTGCATTGCTTGTCTAAGAGGTGTAAGTGTGGTGCAATGACAGTCTGTCAGGAACGAGATCTCTGTCATCTGAGAAGGCTTGTATGGAGAAACAGGATTTCCTGTGTGCAGCAATTGACCAAAGCATTCATTGAAGGCTGTTCTCGACCCATATCTCAGTGAACTATGCACAGTGTTGAACAGTGAACAGTGTTGAACTATGCACAGGGAATTGAAGAGGATCAGTATTAGCAGTCACATGCTTATACGGAAACCATTGATTTCTGTGAAGAACTGGAAAGTTCATCTGCAGTGGTGTCAGGAACACCATGACTGGACACTGGAAAAAAGTCATGCGGTCTGATTAGTTGTGGTACACCTTGATCTGTACTGATGGTAGGCAGAGTTTGACAGAGCCCCATTAAGCAATGGACCCAGCTTGACTTGTAAAACACATCTCAAGGTTCTGGAGGCGGTGTCATGGTGTGGGGCATGTTCTGGGTACGGAATGGATCCCCTGATATTTCTGGAAGGTTGGGTGTCCTCCAAGGATTATCTGAACATGGTTGCCAATCAAGTCCATCCTGCAATGTTGACGTTTTATCCAGCAAGTGATGGCTGTTTCATGGACGACAATGCTACTGTCCATCATGCAAGATGTGTTTGGCAGTGGTTCAGCGAGCATGACAGCGATTTCCACCATCTTCCCTGGCCACTACATAGCCTGAATCTGAACCCCATTGAGAATGTATGGGACATGTAAAAACAGATCTGGGAGCAAAGCCCTCTTCCATCAAATCTGAGCCAGTTAAAGGACTGTCTGGTGAATGCCTTGTATGCTGGAGATGTAAAGGCACTCCAACACCTTGTGGAATCTATGCCAAACCTCATAGGTGCTGTAATTCAGGCTAAAGGAAGTCCAACTCGGTATTGAATAAAGGTTTCTAATTCAGTGGCTGGTGTATGTAGAAAATGTGTATGTACCATCTGAAATGTGCTTGATAATTTTAATAATTCATTTTTGTATTATTATTGAATAAATATATCAGGGTGACTATTAGTACGAAGCCTGAATTCAATTCTAAAAGGGCAGCTAACAGATATTCTTCAGAATTCACCATATGTCTCAGTATATGGTGTCCTCAGTTAGGTAAAAAATTATTTTAATTTTGTACTCTGCTTTGTAGAAAAATTGACTATATCAACCTTTTTAGCTGAATTATAACTATTCTTTTTGGTTTAACAGAGTTGCCATACGTATGAAATTTTAAAGCCTGATGTTTCAGCAATATGTAATAAACTCAGTGGTTACAACTATTCTTCCTTTCAAAAACTTCCATTCAAAGTACTCATTATCCTATAAATAACAAACACTTGCTGGTTGTTCGGATACAGGATAATCTGATAATGTAAATTCTGCTGGAAATTATTTGCTTGTGTCCCTCCCCTACTTTTTTTGGTCATTGGCAATCAAAAGTTCCATTAGCTACAAAGGGTGAGCACTTTTAAGCCTGAAGAATGCCAGACTAGAAAAGGAAGCTGTTATTAAAGGCTAGAAGATATGTGTGTGTAATTGTTCAACTATGGGCAAGGATTGTCTTAGGAATTGATGAACTGATGCAATATTAGTGTACCTATAAACAATTAAAATGTGTTGTGACTGTATTATTGTTTTCATTTGCAATGCTATCTTATATTTAAGTGTATTAAAATTTTCTTCACTCCCTTAATTTTTTTTTATCAGTATTCAATAAAAGTTTTGATTTTATTTTTTCTAGACAAGAGCTTTGAAGAGAACTTCTGATTCAAGAGTTAATGAAAGGTAAATGTGTTATTTTTCTCTGAAAATTTATTATTACAACCATGAAAACAATACTGCTTTTGTCAGCTACATTGTATAATGTATAATAAAATATTTTAACTCTAAAAATGATTGTTCATTTTTTTTCAGTAACATATGCAATTACCTCAAAGCTAGAAATAGGAATACCTAGGAATAATGTACAAAAAAAAAATTTCGAATTTTTAGCAAATGCCAAATTAACAAACATTGAATCATTTGTACAAACCTCTAAAATATATATTTGTTTTATTAAATGTTTAGAAATAATAGCTCAGTTTTAATTAACTTATGAGGAAAAATCTTACAGTTGGTGTTACTATTATTAAATATTAAAATTCCATAATTGCTTAAATACTGACTAACAAATATTGTTGAAAACAGGTTTGATCGAGATCTTGAATTTATTTTGTGTTTTCTATAAAAAAAAAATTTTAGATGTTAGAGTTTCAAAGTTAGCTTCCCATTTACATGAAATAGAATTGTAACTTTTGGACATTCCCTGTAAGGGTAACTTTGTAAATTCTTGGTAGAGGAAAGATTAATATAGAAAAAATTGTGAAAATATATTGTGTACACAGGAATGTAGAAGTATTATCCATGTTTTTTGACATATTTATTTGGTTCATAAATATTTTCCATCACTTTTTAGAGTAATAACATACTACTTTTATCTTTAGAATGCAAGATGCTCAAGCAGTGAAAAATGTTCCTGCCATTTCCAAGCAGGTATAGCAACTATTTTACAAATCATTTTATTATTTCCCTTAATATTTTAAAATTAAAATTGTATTTGATAATTAGTATATCTTTAAGTAACTCATTGTACCTAAATAGTAACTTTTACTGCAAACTCAAAAAATTTTTATCATTGAAATATTTTTTTCCATGCCAACAGGTGGAATAGGCTTAAAATACCTCTAAATAATTTAATATATAAAGAAGAAAATTCGTGTGTGTGTGTCTATCTGCTTATGCACTTGACCTGGAAGAGCTAGAGGTACCAAACTTTGTTTGAATATTCCCTTCATCCTATAGGCTAGGATAGGCTAGTTTCAAACCCACTAGGGTCAACCAAAACTGTTGTGGACAGGTTGGAATTTTTCGAAATCCCCATAAACAAAATTAGTGATTGCTGAAAATAAATCTTGCATTAATAATTGTTGTGTTTGAAAGGAGAAATAGTTAAATTTAGTTTTTTTCTGTTTGCATGATAAAGCCATTGTTTCGGAAATAAATAGTATGAGCAGGACACAAGCATTAGAAATAGCAAAAGAGAAGCAGGAACTTCTTGTGTAACTGTTAAAAATAAGCAAGAAGTGCATATACAGTACATCATGAGAGGGATACAATGTTATGCTTGCTTACTTTCCATTGCCAATTATTTAATTTCCAGTTAAGCATTTCAGATCTGTATCAAACTTCTATTTAATCAAGTTCACATTATTTTTACATCTGACATGCCTTAGTAATCAAGTTCATATATAACTGAAACAGCAAGTCTTTCTAAATTTGCTCTAATTTGTTTACATATACCTGTAGGTTAACACTTTATTATTAAAACTCTATTACATATTTTTCATTCACCACACAATTTGCATGAGATAATCTGTCAGATTCCCCAAAAAAAGTCCATTCCATTTTTAAATCATTCTCTAAAAGAAAATGCAGCTGGACTCCATCTACTAATATAAATCAGAAGTAGAGTTGGTGGCAAATCAGTGGGTATTAACACAGGTTAGATACTGTTTAAGAAAACAAGTAAACATTGCGAATGATGGCTTCCTGTCTACAGGTAATTTGAGGATGTTTGCTTTAAGAGTTCAAACTTGGCCCTAATGCTACAGCAGTTGCTTACAAGATAATAAAATATGTTTTTGGGGAGGATGCAATTAGTGAATGCACAGCAAGAAAATGGTTTCAAAAATTTAAGTCAGGAAATGAGCCACTTGATGATGTTCCTTGTAATGGATGACCATCTATCATTAATGATGATCAGTTAAAGACTACCATGTCCAGTTCTGGCCAAACATGTCAAAAACTTGATGAAAACTTCAGCGTTAGCAAAAAAACATCCGCTTGCATTTACAGTCTTGGTAAAGTTTTTAAACTGAAGAAATTGGTTCTCCACAAAAAGGCATGTTCATGCCATCTCTTGAATACAGTAAAACTGCTAAGGATAATGAAAATGAATTTTTTTAATAGTAATACTTTTATTAATAAATAAGACTTTTGTAGTAATTACATTAAACAACATGATTTTTACTTCCAGCAATATATTGTCTGTTTTCAGTCAATATATTGCAGCTGTAGATTTCCAAAGTGATATTAAAAATTTCACTTCACATAACAATTTCTGTGTATATACACCAAAGAGCCAAAACATTATGACCACCTGCCTAATATGATGTTGGTCCTCCACATGCTGCCAAAACAGCTCTTACCCGGCGAGGCATGGATGCTATAAGATTTCTAAAGATGTCTTGTGGTATCTGGTACCAACATGATACCAGCAGATCCTTTAACTCTTGTAAGTTATTTGGTTGAGCCACCGCATATCAGATATGCTGTTCCAACACAAACCACAGATGCTCTATTGGATTGATGTCGGGAATTTGGAGGTCAGGGCAATACCTGGAAGTCTTTCTCATGTTCTGCGAACCATTCTCGAACAATCCGGGCAGTGTGGCATGGAGCATTATCCTGTTGAAAGAAGGCACTACTAGAGGGGAATACCATTGCCATGAAGGGATGTATCTGGTCTGCAATGATGTTTAGGTAGGTGATAGACATTATAGTTTCCTGCGCATGGATGACTGGACCCATGGTTTCACAAAACATTGCCCAATCATTACACTTCCTCCACCGGCTTGTTTTCATCCCATGGTTCATCCTGGTGCCAACACTTCCCCAGGTAAACGATGCACACATACCCAGCTGTCCACATGGTGCAATAGGAAATGAGATTCATCGTACCAGACAACCTTTTTTCCAATCATTCAAGGTCCAGTTTTGATGGTGAATTGAGGTTAGCATGGGCACCTGGAGCAGCCTGCTGCTAGGCAGCCCCATTTTCAACAGGGTTCGATGTACTGTGTGTTGTGACACATTACTCCTGTCACCAACATTCAAATTACAGGCAAGTTGTGCCACAGTATCCCTGCTGTTGTCTTATACAATATGGGATAGCCTTCACTCACCTTTAGCATCGATGAGCTGTAGTCGGTTCACACCTTGCTGACGGTTCATGGCTTTTCCCTTCTCGGACCACTTTTTGAAGGTACTAACCACGGCTGACTGTGAGCACCCCACAATCCTTGTCATCTCAGAAATTCTCTGGCCCAGTCATCTGGCCATTACAATTTGGCCTTTGTCAAACTCACTTAAGTCTGTTGCCTTTCCCATCTGAAGAACTGGAATAACACTGATTAACAGAGCTCAGTATCAGGTGTTATTTATATTATTTCATGACCTTCACACGTGCTGTCGTTTATCTGTAATTGCTTCAATTTGCATAAATACAAAAATATTGGTCATAATGTTTGGCTCTTCGGTGTAGGTTTTTGTGTTTACCCATAATGCATATAAAGTTTAGTGAAGAAAATATAGCAATATAGCACTCATCTGGTCTATGACCTACAATATAATTGTATGCAAACATAATAAATAACTTATTATGTTTGCATGACACTGGTCTGTTACATAACTAAATAATATTTGTATTTAATCATAGATGACAGCTGTGTATCGGAGAGTATCATTGTTGAACTGTGAACATGCTCACACAATAGCTCTTTCGGTTACAAAGAGACAGCTGTAGTATGAGCATGTGTGCGATTTATCTGTTGGGTAGTGATTTTTATCTTCTGTGTTTTGCTTACCAAATGTACTGTTATAATCCTGAAGCAGAAAAATGCCTGAATCACCCTGACAATTTGTGCTATGTTGTGGGAGATTTACAATGAAAACTTGGAGGAAGAAAATCTGCAGCATTACTAAATGGTTATTTTCTCTGATTGAATGTGCAAGATTAGTGATGAGGACAGAACCTGGGCTCCACATATATGCTGTATTACTTGCACAATGAATCTGAGGATGTGGTTAACTGGGAAACTAAAAATAAAAAGTATGCTTTGTTCTGTACTTGTGGTATGGTGAGAACTGTGTAATCACATTGACAATTGCTATTTCTGCATAACAAAAATATCAGATATCAGAAAAAACAAGCACATTATTAAATATCTGAACATATCTGCAATAAGGCCTGTTCCACACAGTGAAGACCTGCCAGTACAAGCTCCTCTAAAATCATGGGATGAAGGAAGCAGTGATGTAGATTGTTCAGATTCTTGTGTTACCGACTCCTCTGGACCAGGCACTCCTAAAGATTTGGACTACCAACCAGAAACAAATAACATACAATTAATTACTCAAAAAGCTTTGAATGACTTAAAGTTAACCAAAGAGCAAGTTGAACTCCTTGGTTGCACATTACAGCAGTGGAAAATACTTGCAACAGGAACTAAAATGATATATTGGCAACACATTTTAGAAATATATTCCAAATATTTCATTGCGGAGTACAGTGTATGTTTTTGTAAAGTTGTTAATGGTATTGTGAAAGAACAAGTAACTGTAAAGTTGTTAAGGTATTAATGGTGTTATGAAAGAAAGATGCATTGAACACAATCCAAATGAATGGCACATATTTATTGATGCATCAAAATTTAAAGGCAGTTCTGCTTCATTATAGAAATAAATATCAATTGGTTTGTCTGCTTTGTGCCACTGCCTTGAAAGAAATATATAAAAGTATGTCATAGATTCTGAGTGCAGTAAAGTGTGATGATTATGCTTGGCTTGTCTATGGTGATCTTAAGGTTTTGGAATATTTACAGATGTACAGAAGGTTTCACAAAATACTGTTGTTTTATATGTTTGTGGAACAATTGGGCAATGGGGAAAAGAGAAACGAATATTTACCCAGAAGAAGAAATGTAAAATATGTTCCACTAGTTGAACCAGAAAAGGTTTTTCTCCTACCTTTGTATATAAAACTAGGTTTAATGAAGAATTTTGTTAAGGCTTTGGATAAAAAAAACTTTTCACCTACCTTGTGGATGTTTTTCATGATATAACAGATGCAAAACTGAAAGAAGGAATTTTCATTGATCCCCAAAATAAAGAAACTTCTGAAAGATGATGTATTTAAAATGAAGCTATAGTATACTGAACTGGCAGCCTGGTGATTCTTTAAATCAGTTGTGCATGGATTTCTTACAAACAGGAAAGACAATTATGAATCTCTGCGAACTTTACTACAATACTATAAAGATATGAGCTGCTGAATGTCTTTGAAAATCATTTTCTGCACTCGCATGTGAGTTTCTTTCCTAAAAATTTGGGAGCTGTGAGTGATGAGCAAGGTGAGTGCTTTCATCAGGACATATCCACTATGAAAAAGCATTACCAAAGTCACTGAGATACTGCCATGATAGGAGATTACTGTTGGTTTCTTAAGAGAGAGAGTGCATAATGGATTATAAGAAAAAATCTGTGTGGCAAACATTTTAAAGGACATAAAAGATATATAGTACCTTGTATGATAATATAAATGAGCAAAATTGTTGTATTTTAACGTGAAAAAACTGCATTTTGAAGACTGCATATTTTTTGTGTATTGTATGGTACTAGAAATTGATCATTCATTATATTTATTAAAATTTGAGCATATTTTTTGATTAGATGTGATAGACACACAGTATTGGAATTTTTGGAATCAACAGATCAATTTCCATTAGAATCTGCAACTTTTGCTCTGGAAGTATGAAAAAAAAATTTGTTGGCTAGTGTTCTATGAAATGATACAAAATGTAAATGCATCAAACACAACTAACACTAATAGTGATAAATAGTAATTTAAATCTGTTTAAAAGCTGATGAAAATTTTAATTAGTTCCATAATCTTCCAGTTCAGATAAGATTTTTAATCACTTTCAGTAATATTCATCTGTACAAGTGATAAAAAAGTCAGTCATCATGATAATCTGTGACTTTTTTACTTTTTTTATATTTAGAATGATGAAGGTTATTGAAAGGTATATCTGCACTGATGATATGTATAATATTTGTAAGAAGCTTTATCTGCTTTTAAAGATATTTTCTGTCAGAAGTTATGCAAGAAACTGAAAAATGCATGCATTATTACAGATAATGAGTTTTTTTTGTTTTATTTAAATATTAAAAACTAAAATATAAAATGCAGATGAAAACGTTAATAGATTAGTTTTTTTAATAATGGTGTTATGTATTGAACAAGGATTATAAATATTGGAAAGTATAAAGAATTATTAATGAAATTTGCATGGCAAAGCTAAATTATATAATAAATATAAAGCAATAAAATTTGCTGTTTCCCAAATATTAGTGAAGTTGCTACTTAACTGCCATAATATTTCCCACAATTGCTCAAAATAAGCATTGTTGCTTTCAGCTGGCAAAAAAATTAAATCCCTTTTTGGTTAAAGATAATTATCTAAAAATAACTCATTGCAGTGCAGCTATTCTTAATAGATGCAGGACACAAAGGAAAAAAGCTATTGCCCTGTGAGCCATATCCTGTGCATTAAAGAACATGCTGGATGGTCTTGACGGAAGGCTACCATCTATCTCCTAACAGCTGTTCAGTGGGTCCCCTTCCCCCAACATTCTCTGAGCCTTTGGGGTACATGTGACTTGGCCATTTAACTCATTGTGTTGAAAAAAGGGCTGCTCAGAGGTAAAACAACCCAAGAGAAAAAAGCTTATTTTAAGATTTTTGCATTATTATTTGAAGCTAGTGTTTTTTTAAGTTCTACAGTTGGATCATTTTTGAGTATTTTTTGTTTTTTGAGTTCTTTTTTATTTTTATTTGAATTATTTTTGGTTTATTTGTGTTGTTTTTGTTTTATTTTTTTGCAGTACCCTTTGCTTAAAAGAAATATGCAACTACCAAATAGATATGGTAAGTATGAATATTGTTGCAGGTTTAAATGAAACATGCTTACTACAAGAAATAAACATTTTTGTACATTCCTTCAACACTAGTGCAAGTATAAACCCATATATATTTAACCCAGGAGTAACCATACATTTGTCTTTTCACTTGATTGTTATTGCTACGTTTAGGCATTTTGCTCTGGCAATGTGGAAAAATCATGGTATGTCCTTTTAATTATATCATTATATATCATATCTGCCCTTATAATCATATTATATATCATTCTGTCCTTGTAATTATGCTATTATATATCAGTCCTTTTAATATGTCAACTGACAGGTGTTTTTATAGCTTTTGTTTTTGTCTTTTTCTTTTGAATCTTTTTTATATTTTTGTGGATGAACAAAGCTTGTTTTGATAATTTATAGAAGCAGAAGCCACATTAATATTGGCTTCTGCCTCTGTAAAAAAATCAATCAATCTTCTTACTTAAGGGAGGAGAGAGTGCACTGGCTAGCGACTATGACAAGAAGGCATATCTAACTTACCTAATATTGATCTCATAGGCTGGGCCATTCCTTAACTCAAATGGTAAGTGCATCACTCTCTCAAAAGTAGTTGTTGACTTCCTCGTGTTCAGGAACAGGAAGCCTCATCTTGCAAAATGCAATTCTCCTCTCTGAACAGAGCTGTGCAAGTCTTATTTGGCAGAAGCAATAATGGTCAGAGATTTTTAAGAATTTCTCTCATTCTGCCTAATTGAAAAATAAATAATACCTTTCCAAAAAAAAGATGTTGGTTTCCTTCTCAGTACCCAGATAGCTGCACAATGCGGGAGATAGAATGTGATGAATAGTGCTCATTAGAGAGTTAATTTCTTGATTGTTTTAAATACTTTTGCAAAAAACATATATTTGTAATCTTTTGAAAAATGAAAGTAGGGAATAATGAAAATTGAAAATAGTTTGAAAATGACTTAAAGTGAGAGTATTTAAATAGCATTAGTGAATTCATTCAGTTGAAATGACTAATAGGCAAAATGCATGCACTAATGAAGCAAAAAGAGATGTACTTACTCTTGGGCTAATACCACTAACATAGTTTTTCAGTAAAATAAGTCATTGTAAACTTTTTTGTTATTTTTCATTTATTGCCATTTTCATCTATATTAAGAGATGAAATTTTATCGATATATTTATAAGCACATGCTTCAACTTTTTAGAAATTTTTTTGTTTTTTAGGATTTATATATATTATAACGTAACAGAGAGCCTTGTGATCCTTCATACATATCATGGTGGAGGCTTGATTAGGCTGATTATGTGGTTTTGAACTCCTCTGTGAGTTTGACCACCACTATGTCAGCCAGGAATCAATCAGTGTAGCATTGGTGGAGATGACCGACTGTATTGTCCATGCAGCTGCCTCTACCTTTCCTCAAACTTCGACACTGTCTCCTCTTTTTCTGAAACCTTGGTGGAATTCCAATTGCATTGCAGCTCATGAGGCTCTGAACAATCCTTGGGGACTGTTTTGAAGATATCCAACATTCTCCAACCTTAAAACATTCAAATGCACCAGGATGAAAGTCTGTTTTGTCTGGCACTAGAGCCAGAAGGAATCTAGAATCAAAAACATGTCTTCTTTCACCCATACATCCAAATCTAAGGATGGGTGGAAACTATATGTCCCACTCATTATCAATCCTGGAGCACAATGGACAGGCAACTGCTGATCCCCAAGCAATTGCTAACACTGTAGAGGAAAGCATTTTTCCTTCATTTCTTCATCGTATTCCTATTCTCCCAAGTTTCTGGCCCAGAATGCCAAGGCCAAACACTCTCCACTGTCCTTCCACTCGAATGGCCTGCAGCCTTACAACAGGCCATTCACAGTGGAGGAGCTTCACCTGCTCTGCAGCTCTGCACTTTTCTCATATATCTGCTGTTGGGCCAGACAAAGTCCATTATATCATGCTCCAACATCTCTCACCATCGAGTAAGGATTGGCTACTGTCTTTTCATTCACATTTTCCTTGACAAACAGTTTCTTGACTCCTGGTGGGAGATTATCGTCTTGGCTTTTCCCAATCCAGGAAAAGAGTCTTCAAATTATAGTACCATTTTGCTGACAAGCTGTCTGCAAGATGTTGGAAAGAATCGTAAAAGCCAGACTCATCAGGCATGTAGAACACCACAACCTTCTTTCCAACACCCAATGTGTCTATTGCAGACAACAGTCAACTCTTGACGATCTGATACACTTCTAATCAGTTATCAGAAATTCATTTTTAAAATGAGAGCAACTGGTGCCCATTTTCTTTGACATCAAAAAAGCATATAGCATGGTGTGGTGATTTGGCATTTTTTGTGATTTCCATTCCTTTGGCTTGCAAGATCGCATGCCAATTTTCATATCCAACTTTCTTTCTCCTCATTCTTTCCAAGTTCATGTCAGCAACACTCTTTCGCGACCTCCCCCCTGCCCCAAGAACAATGGGTAACATAAGGCTGTGTCTGGAGTGTTAGGCTTTTTGCTGTCAAGATTAATTCTGTTACTGAAAACTTCCTCCAACTACAGGCAATGCCCACTATGTTCATGATTTTAGCATTTTTTGCTCTTCTTTCAGTGTGAGGGTCATTGAATGACAATTGCAAATTGTCCTGAACAATCTTTTGGTTTGGGCAAAGGCTAATGGGTTTCAGTTCTTCTCATAGAAGACAGCTTGTGTGCACTTTAACCACAAACATAAGCTTCATCTGGACCCTGAACTACAGCTTGGGGGTAATATCATTCCAGTTGTGGTGGAAACCCAAGTTTCTTAATCTCATCTTTGACTGAAAATTGATCATTTTACTATAAGTACATCATCTCAGGTCCAAGTGAATATGGGCATTTTGCTAGTCCAAGTGCATACAGGAAATTAAAGTAATTCCCATCAACTTTAATTGTACACATGAATAATAATTCACATGTGAAATATTGCTGACAATATCATATCACCTCAATTAAATGCCCTTTTATAGCTTTAATAATGCATAGAGCTATACATAGGAAGTCAACAAAGCATTGCATGGATTATTTTTTGAATATTTTCTCTGTTTGGTACAGTTGAAATAAGTCCAGTACTGCACAAGGCAGTTGCATAATTGCTTCTTAACTGGTGTTTTTTGACAATGATCACCACACATTTTCTGTTTGATCTCCAAAATGCAATAGCAATACTAGCAAAGTGCTTACAAGTTAGTTGTACCAAGGCTATGATATTTCTAATATCCCTGGAGTAGCATAGCCAAAACTTTTTAAGGGGTGGGATTAAACTATTTTTAACCATTCAATGTAAACTCGTGAACTAATTAATTTTTCAAATAAAATTTCACTGGGATGTGTATAGTAACTCCTTTTTCCTCAGCTTAGCAGAAGATAAGGTTAACCCCACCCCTGATGAAATAGCATTATCACCCTATCATGTCACTGGGGGAGTGGTACTAATTTCCAAATCAAAGGAATAATTTTTATTTCCATTTCCAAGAATGTGTTCAGTTTTAATAAATGAACACATATAAATTGTATTTAATGTAATATATGAATAAATGATTGGTTTTTATTGGAAAACAAGAAATAATTATAAAATTAAGAAATAATTTATGTTTAGTTAAAATATATGCAGCAATAAGTTATAAGACTTCCTCTTAAGGAAACTAGCAAGGTGTAGCCTATCTCTAAAAGATTGGTAAAAATAAATAAATCTAAAGAAACAAAAGCAAAAGTTACATTTTCATTAAACATCTTATTAATTTAGCTGTATCCAATATTGATTGGGTTGTTTATACTAACACAAAAAATGTTGATTGCTCAGACAAGTCTCTACAGATTTTATGGAAAATCTATAAGAATCTCTATAAGAATAAGATTGTAAGATGAATAAGCTATATGATTAATTATCACATTTACACAAAGGTATGAAAATAAGTCCATGAAGGTGAATGAAAACTCGTGTTAATAAAGGGTATTATCCCCTTTAACAGCATTGCAGGACTTTCATCTTCTCGTATAACCAACAGTGTTTTCAATCATTTCTAAAGGCAAAGTCTACTAGTGTAAAAGGGCTGTTGAGATCATGGTAGCTTCTGGAAGGAAATCAGGCTGGCAGTCCATCATCTCTCCAAAGCATCCCAAATATATCCAATAGGAGAGATTCTGAGGACCTTGCAAGTCACTCCATACAACTAGTATGTTCATCTTCAAGATATTGGTCCACCAGGTGGTTCTAGGTATGCAGACATTATAATTCATTAAAAATGCTCCATTGGTGACTGAGCAGTTGAACACTGCACGTGCAAATGGATGAACAAATAGGGTTCAAGGAGATCTTCCTGATACCTCTGCAGTTTGAGATCCTATATCAAACTGTCAAATGTGTGGTGTAGTGTTGATGCCTACCCAGACTGTTGAACCACCACCTCTGTGTTGGTTCCTTACCGCTAAAATGCTAAGGAATGATCCCATGGCCTATGTTTTCTTAATTTTTTTTTTTACATTTTTAATAATTTTGGGAGAAATGTATTTTTTGAATTAGTTTATTCTCCTTTATTCGGAGAAAATTATTTGAGCTATTAAAATAAATGCAGTTTTTTCCCAGAAACTGTTTCTTTTTTAGTCAGTAAAATACAGTGAAAATAACTGGCCTAACTGTTTTTACAATGACATGTCTGCAATATCACAATTAGATGGAAAAGAATTATCAAAATATCAGTTCAATGTCAGTTAGGTGGTTACTATGAGAGTCAAAAAAATATCAAAATTATCTTGTAGTATTTCATACCATGTTATTTGTTGTAGTGCCACTGTTCATCAAAGTTACTAGCAAATTTTTCTTTTCAAAAAAGTCCTCATAATTCACACATTTAAGGGTGATATCTGTCATTTGGCTAGTCAAGGAAGAATTATGATCATCAGCAAATAACGTGATGGCAGTATGCAAGCATTCATTATTCTGCAGGAATTATATTTTATCTTCTTTGTGTCTGGTAAAATTGATGATAATAGTGGGTGCAAAATTTCTCCATTGTTGTCACCTTGTAAGAGAGTGCTATCAGTGTACATCATTCCATCAGAACAACTGTTACTAGACAAATTTGGCATTTTTCTATGGAATATGGTTGAATCTTTTTGAAGTGTAATGCCTAATGCATTGTTATCTGTTTTACTCTATGAGTGATATAGGATTCAACTGAACATTATAGGACACCATTCATGTTATTAATCTCATCTCTCTCTCAGTATCAATCAAATCTTGTTGCTATCACAAGAATGGAAAAATGGGATAAAATAGCCTAATGCAACCCAGGTTTCCATGAATCATTGTTAATGATACTGACACTAGTTTATCAATAAAAGGTCTCAGAATGCTTTTGATTGCAGGAACATCTCCTATCAACTGAAGCCAGTCACTTAATGTGTCAGTTCTGTTGTTTTAAAGCTCACCAGACAAAGAATTAGTCATCTTCCACCGTAAGAGGGTCCATTTGACAGCAACTGTAAGTCCATTCAACAGCAACAGAGGGCACACCAGTAATAAATGCATCCTACAAATACCTTTGCCATGTGCTACAGAGTTCTTACAGTGACAAGAAATGGTTGTGTGCCATGTGTGTGTAAATGAATGGCAAAAAGGTGTTATTGCATTTGACCAAGCCAAAGGGCATAATGTACAAGAAGTTGCTGCCTTTGCAGGTGTGTTGAATCGTACTGTCCAAAGGTTCTTCCAGCAGTGGCATACATCGCAGTCCACTGCTAATCATCGCCAGAACTGCAGCAGAAAGACTGCTCACCAATATGGACTGCTGCAGTGTGTCATGCACTGTTAGGACAAACCACTTTGCAACAAGCAGGAATTGCTCCAGTTAGTCAATGCAGGCCTACAACAAGCTGTTTCTGAATGAACATTCTGAAGGGAACTGTATGCCATGGATATCTGGAGCAGAATACTGTGGAAGAGACCCATGTTAAAAGCTCTGCACAAGGCTGTATGGCTACAGTGGGTGCAGTGTCACAAAGACTGGACTGTCGACTCTTGGAAACATATGATCTGGTTGGATGAGTCATGTTTTTGCTTGTACTCGAATGATGCAAGGAGGCAGGTACATTGTAAGCTGCATGAAGCCTTCCATGTGGACTGTGTGCAAGGTTCTGTTCAAGCTGAAGGAATCTCTGTGATGTTCTGGGGGTGTTTCACATATGAGGAAATGGGTCCTTTGGTTGCGGTGATGTCACACTTGAACCAGAAGGCCTATACTTGTTGCTACTGACAACTACATGTTGCCTTTTGTGCAGCATCTCCATAGCAAACACCAGAAGGATACCCCAGTCTTCCAAGATGACAATTGTCATGTGCACAGGGCTCAAAGTGTGTCAGAGTGACATGACAGCATTCTGAAGCCTTCAAACATCTCGACTGGCCCGCCAAATCCCCAGATTTGAATCCCATAGAAAACTTGTGGGACTATTTGGGGCAACGAGTGAAGCACTGTCTCCTCCATCCAGCCAATCTGGCTGAACTGTGACATTTGCTGCTGAAAGTGGATGAATATTGATGTGCACTACATCCGCATACTGGTGACATCTATGCCAGACAGGATTTCGACTGTTCTTTGGTCACACGGAGGTGTTACGTGCTATTAGGTGACATTCAGCCAGGGGTGACCAATTTTTTGTCCAGTGAGCTTATGAGAGGCAGATCTTGATTCCTCACAAAAACATCCATGAGTACCATCATTTATTCATCTTTTTTTATATTTGAATCACTGTGCTGCAGTTCCAACCAACACAAGCTGCAGTACCATGAACATTTCAGTGTTTTTAAAGCTAGTTATTCAACTTCTCAAAATCTGATAAATATCTGCATTGTTCTTCCTTTGATCCAAGCTTTTTTGACAAAGATGTGTCCAACTGTTGCCCAAAATAATCTAATAATTAACCTTTTTCAGGTCTATTATAGAGATACATATATAAACTAGATATTTCATAGAAATCATCACAAATGATAAACCACGTATATATATATATAAAATTTCTACCCATTCTAAAACCACTTTCAAATATATCTATATTTTTAAGCTTTTAGGTATCTAAGTGGCTTAAATGGTGGGTAACAGATTTTTATTTATGATTTTGTATGATAAACTGATCATATTGTAGATTACAGAATATTTTAATTAGATATGATAGAAGTGCCATTATTATAAAGTAAAAATTGATTATATTTGGTCTTTACAGATGATGCCTCAAGTGTCAAATCTGGTAAAGTCAAAGAAAACAAATTAAATGAAAGAATTGAAAGAAATTGTAATGGAAGAAAATATAATACAATAAACAAAAGAAGTGTAGAAAGTAATAACTATCCTAAATTTATGGGTTATTCTTCAGCTGCTCATTTTCAACATCAAACACACCAGAGTAAAATTATTTCTTTAAAACCTAAAGCAAAAGAAAATGGCTTTGTACAAGCACATAACATGCCTCTTTACCAAAGGCCATTAATGGCTTATGTGCAGAATGGTGTTCCTCTTCGGCCAGATCAGCAGGCTTTAAAACCTCAATGTATGATACAAAAAAATTCACTCTCAAGAAATTTTTCAAAAGACTGTAAAAAGTCTGAATATCCCAATTATTTCATTTCACCATCTGGAAGATCTCTGAGTTTCAATAACATAGCTTTTTCATCTGGTGATAGTAGCTCAGATGAATGTGAATATTATGATGAGAGAAGAGAAACCTCATCCATGGGTAGGCCACGTACTTTTCCAAAACCTCAAGCTCTGCATCCAAGTATTTCTCCAAATTTTGTTGCCAAAGTTGCAGAGGTATATAATATGTTAAATCAGAGACCAAGTTATTTTTCTCTTCCTCAGAATGCTTACTGTGAAGCTCAGATTAATCCTGCAAGTTCTGCTGTGATAGATGAATTGGCCAAGCATATGTATCACACTCTTCAAATGAATCACTTGCAGTTACAGAATTCTGTTGGTGAGAAAAATTCTACATATCACCTTCAGAATCACAATCCACAAGAATACATTCCAAATAATTCACACTTAAGTAATATTCCATATCAGAGATTTTCTAAAAGTTCCACAAGAAATGAAGTTCATGGAGGAGAATGGCCTCAAATGGCTAATTTTGGACTTCCACCTTATAATTTTAACACTGACAGCTATAAGGAGAACCCAGAAAATGAACATTGCTATGGAATTCTCCAAAATACAGAAACTGTATGCGAACATCCAGTAGATCTTCCACCATCTGGTTGTATACCAAATAGGCCAACACATCACATGTTTAAATCTGCAACTAGTCAAGAAATTCATAATTTATATACATCTCAAGGACTTGGTAAAAGCCACAGTGGAACAGCAGCAATGCATCAACAATACTGTAATAAGCCACATAATTCGGGAGTTTACCAACAAACCAGTTGCTTTGATAAGGAGCATACTTATGAATTACCATGGCAGCAAGATAATAATTCAGTATTAGAAAATAACAAGCTGAAAGAAAGGGATCACATTGTCAGAATGAGCAACTGTAGTGAAAGTATAAATATGTATCCTGCAGAAAGAGAATCTGAAAGCGAATTGCCTTGCAAAGATACAAGTGGAGTTCCAAATGGTAATATCAGTAAAATCACAGATAAACTTATTAAGTCTTGTGTTTCAGATGATGAAGTTGAAGGAATATTTTGCCCAATAAAGGAAGACTGTTGCTCCTCATTATCTGATAATGGTGATAATTGTCCACAGTTGTGTAAACCAGTATTATTTGTAAGTGATCTGAAGGCAGTTAATAAAAATATTAAATTTTCTGCAAACAAAGAAACTAAAACTTTGTTTCAGTCAAATAATGTTGCTAGTAATTTAATTAATGATGAAAAGCAGGAAATGAAAAGTAATAAAATTAAGGATTCAGATGATGTGAAGCAAGAAACAACAAAACTCCGTAACAAGAAATTGCAACTTTCAATTTCAACTCTTATGAGTAATATGCCCAAACCACCAGAAGCAGAGGATAATTCAACTGTAACAAAGTCATCAGCTGTACAGACTGATAGAGAAATAAGTAATTCTCATTCTGTTCAAATTGCTGCAGATGATACATGTACTAAATTTGAAAGTACAAATGATTCATTAAAGCTTTCTGCAAATGATGACTCATTTGTTTCATCTCTTAACTGCACCCAAAATTCTGCTGAAGAAAGCCCAAAATATAGCAGCAGCAGTAGTTTAAGTAGCAGTGCTTCTGGAAGTGCCATTTCATCAACAGGGAGCTGTTATTACTATGTTGAGACTCACATCCGACCACAAATAACTATGAAACTTCCTTCTGTGACCTCTAATAGTGCAGATGAAAGCTCTATATCAGCTGATCTTCGTTCTTCAACATTGCCAACAATGGGAGTGTCAATGCTTAGTAAAAAACGGACAACAAGCAGTAGCAGTGAACCAGGTTATTTATCTGGAGTTCAACAGGCTAGTTCTGCAATTCTGGAGCATCCAATAGAAGAGCAGGCCTTAGAGACTCTAAAATCATCTGGAATTATAACTGATGTGGGTAAGTATTTTATGTAGTTTTATGTTCTTTTAATCCAGCTGATTTAGTACACCAGACGGCAAATTAAGGCATGGCCCCATGTACAGGAGACCTATACTCTGTGCACATTAAAGGATCGTACTGGATGGCCATGATGGGAGGCTACCGTCTGTCTCCTAACAGCTATCTAGGAGATCCCTTTCCCCAACATTTATTGAGCTTTTGTGACCTGACCGTCATACCTGACTTGCCCATTGTATCCAAAAAAGTGACCCCTAGAGGTAAAATACATTTGGTTTAGTATTAGTTACCTTTTTTGCATTTTAGTATCCTCATACACCTGAGTGATCATTGAATTATTACCACCCCATGGACACTAACTTCAAAATTTTATAACTTTAAAATAAGCATTTTATGGGAAAATGTGATGAAAAGTAAATTAAATATCTCTTTCAATTCTCTCTAAATATCAATTTTTCAACAACATTCGTCCAGTATTTAATGGTTATGGAAGTTTGTACATTTAACAACAACAATGCTAGACAAAATAATTTATCTTTGAAGTTGGTTGAAAGAAGAAGTAGTATTTCAAATCATTTCATAAATGACTACAACTTTCAAAAGTGTGTGAAAATAATTTCTTCAATGTTATTTAATTTTCTGATAAATTTCTTAGAACACATTAATGCTCTTAAATGTTTAAACCTCTTTACTTGATAATGTTAAAAATCGAAAGTTAGATAGATTTGATTATGATCTTTAATTATCCTGAGCCACATTTTCTCATAAAATGATTATTTTAGAAGTTATAGATCTTTGAAATTAACTTCCCATTGGAAAAACAAGGGGTGGAGTGGTCCTAATTGTGTTTCTGGAAATTGCTCATATTAGAAATGCATAAAAGGGAAGCATATAATGCACAATATCCTGTAATAGGTTAACACAAACTTTCAAATTACTATTAGATTGTTATTACACTTGATTTGAAAAAAATGCACAAAGAAATTACATATTCGTTTTGACTAAAATATTTTATTCAAAAAATTTAAACATTTCAATAAAAATTAGTGCAGAAGATTTTCAAGTAATAAACCTTACATATCAATGGGGCTGGATCCATGCTTGGGGCTGGCTAAAGCCTGAACACAAATATACAAAAATGCAGAAAACAAAAGGCATATGAGAATTGATTGTACATATCCAAAATGTGAAGTGTTGATGACCTGAAAGCTTGTATTACTGATGCGATTACATCAGTTAACCCTTAAAGTGTCAGGTTCCTGAAACTGGTCTCACTCTGGTGACCAAGTTAATTTTGAAGTGTTTTCAGAAAATAATATACACAACTTTAGAACCTCATCCTGAAGTAAGTAATGAAAGGAAATACTCATACCAAAAGAAAAAACATTTGATTGTAATTAATTTAATAAAATTGCAAAAAATCTAAAAACATAAAGAACTAGTTAAAGTTTTTAAACATTTTTAAAAATTTAAAAAAAGAGTGTTTTTTTCCAAATTATTTTATTATTGTAATATAAATAGTCCATAATAGTTCTATTAATGCATAAATCTTTTATTTATATAGTTTTTTTCTAAAATTTTTAGTCCATTTATGCAAATAATGTATGTGCTTAGATTTTTGGCAATCAGCAAACTCTAAGTTTAAGGAAAGTAGTGTCATAAAAAATCATTTCAGTTTAAAAATAAGATAATTTAAATAAAAACAGAAATATATCTTAAAAAAAGATAAAGAACAGCAAAAAAAGAAAATCGATTAAAAATATTTCAAAGCATTTAAAGTTTAACTGAGCACTGAAATTGAGAATGAATCATTTTAGTATGAAGCTGCTACAGAAAAGTTTGTTTTTAAAATTGCGGCAAAAATTTTGATTAAAAATCACAATTTTCTAACATTAATTAGTATATTTGGTTAAAAATATCATTAAAAATATCGCTAAAACAAGTTCTACAGTTTAAAAATTGTGCTTTTAGGCTAAGCACATAGGCTTATGATTCTTCTGACATTGGCCATTAGAGATCACTTGTAGTTTCATTTTCGATCATCATTTAAAATTTTATTCTTTATAATTGCAGTATATATTTGAAAAGTAGTAAAAAAGATTTAAGTTTTAGCCTTAACTGGCATAATGATTAAGGAGCTAGCGATCTTTTAACTTTTCATAATTTTTTAAGCAGAATCAACAGGCAAAAAATATGTATCATGAACTGAAAAGTTATTTTCAAGATTTGATTAGAAACAGTTTTAAAAAATGCTGATTTCTGTTACGAAAAAAATTTTATTTGCAATCTTGCATTACAAAACAGTAGACTGACTCTGGGACACTAGAATCGGAAAAGTGAAAATGGTATACCCAACTTGGACATGCAAAGGATTAATGAAGGCATGTTTTGAATGCACATGCAGTTTACAGAATGTTTCTGCAGTAAGTAGTTTTTTTTTTATTTCAAATTGGTTTTTTGACTTACCCTGTATAATTATTAAATTTGTACTTATTAGTACATTATGCACAGCTTTATTTGGAACATAACATTATATCAGGGGTTCATATCCCACCCATCTCGAAACAATTTTCCCCTATGTTTAAAAAAGTTTAGAAATGTTTTAAAACTGTATAGAGTATATTTTTGAAAAATTCGTATGCTATTATTGTTGATATTTTCTGGAAAATGTAGTTTTGTACAAATTGGCTAATAAATGTTCATTCATTTCTAGAGCATACAATTTGATGTTCTTCTGTAAAGAAAGCTTGTAGAAAATAAATGGAGATCCCACTATATTTGCAAGAAAAAATTGTTGAATTTGGAAATTAAGAAACTGTTTCCATGCCTCCATTTTTTAGCAGAACAGTATTAACATTTGATGTGTTATTCATGTGTAGATTGTTCATTATTATATAGGAATATATACCTAGTTGGTAGTTTATGAATGTTTAGATTTCTTCACAGTTTTCGAAACTAATTGTTCTGTATAATATGGTCCTTTTTTATATCTTATTTGCACTTTATAAAAAGATTTATTTTTGCAATTTGCTAGAAGGAAGATTGGTACATGTTGATATCTTATTTAACCTTTTTAGCATTATTATACTGTATTTGACTTGGTATAGCATTTTTCCCCTGGAAACATTTTGGTTAAGAGTTGTATATATATATATAATTCACATTTTCCATATGAGTATGATATCTTCGTTTAAAATAATAATTTTGCAGGTATGACATTATCATAAAACACTAATTTTGCATAATTCAGTAAAAGCTAACTGATTTCATTTTACGGAAAAGTAAAAATTATCTACTTAAAAGTATTTATGTATGTATTACTTGCCATTCCCTAGAATTCATTATGGTAAAATGAAAATATCAGTAACTTATGTGCTTATTTATAAATATTTTTTAAATTGATGCTGCTAATTTTAAAATGATTTTGATATGTTCAAGATATTTCTATTTTTTGAAGAGAACCTAAGCTAAAACTCGAACTTTACAACAATAGCTTGAGAGAGAAAAAAAAAAGTTTAAAATACTGTTAATATTTTGAGACTGTTTAAATATTGCCAATAAATTTATGTATAATACTTTAATTGCAACAATTATACTGTTTACTAAGACGTGCGAGTTGCTGGTTCATTCACCTCTTTACCAAGCTTCTGATATTGTTGAGGCTAGACAGATGTTGCATTTGCATGTCTATAACCAGTCCAGGTATGTTGCAACTGCTACATGATATTGTTTAATGGAGTCCTTGCATCCACTTCCAGATAGATGTTATTAGCTACCTGCAGAACCTTTTTTGTCTCCACACAGACAAGTTGGCTGCCTTAAACCATGGTAGTTGTAGGTCAGCTGATGAAAGTGACTAGATAACATCACATGCAGGAAATTAGCATTTGGTATCCAGAAGCTTTATAGCTGCTTTTGATGTTGCATGAACATATTTTTATGATTCCGATGAAGCATTTAGAATATTTAAGAAACTCAAAACTTTAAAAGTTTAGAACAAAAATGTTCAGACATAATGAGGCATTTAGAGCTGTAGTAAACAGTATAATGTTGCATTAAAGTATTGTACCTAATTACTATGTCTTTGCTAATTAAATTCATGTAAATTTGTGTATATGATTGCACTTTGAAATTTTTTACACATTTAGGAAGTTTAAAGTTATCACAAATGCAAAAATGTGCAAATATTTTTTGTTTATATGTTATAAATTTCCAATGATAAATTACAAGATAAAATTTAGAATGCTGAGCAATTTATTTTGATCCATTGTGTACTGCCTTATAGGTAGACACAACTTTTAAAATATTGTGTTGATCCTACCTATATTGATTAGGCATTAAAAAAATATTGAATAAGGCAAAAGTTATAAAATTACACTTTATTTACCTCTGTGTCCTAGTTTTATGGGTATATTTGTACTCAAAAAATTTCTTTTGCATTTTAGATATATTTTCTTATATGATACTCAAAGTTATACTTTTATAGGTTAAAATAATATTATTGAGATTATAATTAAGCACAACGAATTATAAAAAAAAGTTATGCTGTGATGTGACTGAGATTATCTACTTAAATTTTCAGGTGACAATAAGTATGGAAAATCAGGTTTTAATTTACATTTATTTTATCATGAATGTGAATATGTTTGAAACTATAAGTTAATGTATTGATTTTAATATCAATCAGCAGTCTGGTATTTTAAATACAGGACTGTCATGAAAGTATCAACTGTTTTCCCATTTAATATTTGCTTTTACAGTTTTGAATATTTATATTACCAGCAGTATATTAGATAAAACTAAATTGTTTCATCAGTCAGTAAATTAGTGTGTTATTGCCAAATTTTGCACTTTAGTAAATTTACCAAATCTTAGCCCTTGTGAATATTTTGTATGAGACTACTTAAAAGTCAGTTCATACCATAACAATCAAAATATAAACAACTTAAGAATGAAATTACTATTATGGAAACTATTATTGGCGAATATCCTACGAAAAATAATTAAAATGTTGTAAAATTGTGAATCTTTAGAATTCCATTTTGAGGATTTATTTTATATTTTCATATAATTTTGGTTATGGCTGATCTTGGCCCTCCCATATTCACTAGACTTTAATCATTGTTATTACTTTCTATAGGACTATTCAAAAATAATTTGTTCCAGGGCAATCTGTCATTGCATTTTGCACTTCTTTTTGTTTTATTTCAAGTATCAAATATCTTATCATTACCATTGGTATATAATGGCAGATAAAGAAGGTAAAGGTTATTGCCCAGTATTACATCATGTCACTTATGATCTTTGAGGGGGGTGTCTGCAGGATTTTTGTTGGATGATGGTAGCTGATTTTTTTCCCCTAGAATAGTGCATTAAATACAGTTTTTTTTTCTCTTACAAATCTGCAAGTTTGTCTGTAGGAAAATAGTAAGCATTATTTTGCATAAAATAATTTATATAAATAGGAAAACAATAAATTTGAAGCAAAAAAAAAGGGAACGTGGTATAAATTGTAAAGGCAAGTAAAAGATAATAAATTTAATTAAGGTGCAGTTAATGTTATGATATTGTAAGGTAGAACTGAAAATTGAAGAGCAAGGAATTTTTAACTTTTATATTTATTCTGTGGTAAATTTCTTTGGGGAACTTGAAAATTAATGAAATCTGATAGCCTAATAACCATTTATTGTAATTGTTAGTAAAGCTTATTAGCGTGTAATGTGTGTATGAAAAAAGGTAGCTATTGCCTACTAAACCAGATTTCTGAAGTATAAAATTTAATTTTTATGGCAAATTTTAGAAATGTCACTTATACTAAAACAGTAATCAGGCATATATGAAGCCATATGCATTTAAAATAAATATTTATATATAGTATATATATAATATTTATATAGTTTACTGATATGAAATAGATTACTTTTATAAGTTTTTCTTCATTTTCATTTTATCCGTGGATTGATTTTTTTTTTCTGAACTTTGTAATTTTGAGACCTAGCAATTTAGTGTATTGTGCAGAAAAACAGCTGCCACTCAAGAGGTGAAACAACCTAACATTGCTTTATGAATTAATGAATTCTAAAGTTTATATTTGGAAGATTGAATTAATTTCAAGCTTCGAAATATACAATCATAGTAAAATCTATATTTTTCCCTGTATGTAAAGCTGTTATAATGACAAAATTATTAGTTGAAGTAGATTTCATGTTAAGATGTCTTGGTATTAACCCTTTCACTACCATCCCAACTCAAAATGGTTGAGATTTTAAAAGGACTCTTCCAACCAAAGCTATTCTTTCCTCTTCACTTTTCCTTCCTACCTGCAGTTTGGGCTGGTATGGTAGTGAAAAGGTTAATGTAGCATGGAAAGTTCAAATAGTGGATATATTTTCCTTTATTTATTTTGAAATTTTGGCACGTAATAAAAATTGTTATTATTGTCTTTCTGTTTTTATAATAGTTTTAGAGCTAATAAAATCTATTTCTTTGAGACAACTAATTTTAAATAAACTAGTTTAAATCTAAAAAGCTAAATTACAGAAGCCTTTTCTCAAAATGTACATTGGTTCTGCATTTAGTCTGGAATTACAGAATTGGCTTAATTCGAAATGCAGGTAGATATGGTGAGAACCAACTTAGTTTCTTATTTTTTGTACATCTAGCCAATAGTATAAATTGTCTGGAAGTATGGGGAAAGGGTGCACACCAAATGGAATTTTCATATTTTTTGTTAGATGAACCATTAATAAATATTTAAGTGATGACTTTTTTAAATATAAAAATGCATATTTTTGTTCAGAATGAACTAGAGTTGTTACTTTTTTGGAAATTCAGTAGATTTTTTTTTTACTTCGTAAGATGTGGAATAATGGAATCAGTTTTTTGAAACTGATTAACTTGACTTTTTTGTGTTCAATATGAATTAAAATTACAAAAAAAATTTTCACAAAAAATTTCAAAAAAATTCATAAATCACATTTCTGTTTTCCTTAGTAGCATCCTTTTAACAAAAATCATAAATGCATATGTGTATGGTATATACTTGTATATCAGCACATTTTCATACTACCAAAGGTTGAGTTGACTACTAGAAATATGTTTGATTTTATCAGTCATTGGAGGTATAGTTTCCAATCTCAAAACATAGTCGACTGTAATTAGTGTTTTAGTACATAGTTAAAATCAAATAATTACAGTCATTTCTCAAAGTTGTGATTAAATTGTGAAGATTGTAACATGCTCTACATAGATATAAAGTTCCCTGTATAAATATATGTTACTAATTTCAAATTTGTCTTCAAATAAATATTTAATATGTATTGGAATGAAGTTGCTTTATATTCTGCTTGTGCATTATTGAATTCTAAGATAGAAATGAAATCATTTAAATGAGGAATGATCTTACAAAACAAGAGTCATTTTACATATGTATATTTGTAATAACTGAAACAGTTAATGCTTTCTCCATATATACTCTGTTTAGTTGAAGAGCTATAATAGCATACAGTAAGGTCATATCAATTCTTAACCAATGGATAAAATGATAGCTCTCTATCCAATTAATTTTTATTTTAATACAGAGTATATAGATTTTTCATATATTAATGAATCATCATATCCTTGGAGATTCAAATAGGCAACTATTAACAGAAATAGACAAGTTCTGTTATCTGTATTGTTACATTTTCCTTCACTAAAGTAGTTAATTTAGTATTTGTTGTGCAGGTGTTGCTTAGTTATACAGATTTCAAATGTTTTAGAGCTCAAGTTATGATATAATGTTATATGTAAAATAATATAATTGTATTCAGTATTTTTCACTTTTATTCTTCGTGTATTATACATTTAAATTTGAAATATGTAGTTGTGAATGTCACTGATCAGGAAAATATTGGTTGTGATTAATAAGTTATAATAGTTTTTGAAACCTGTTCAAAATATTTCAACTTATAGAAAATTAATAAAATGAAGGAGCATGTTTTAAATGGAAACAAGGTATGTTGTGGGTAGGCTTTTTTTTACTGTAAAAGGGTTCTGCTTTTACTTGCATTTTGATTTGCTGCTAATTCACTGATTTTGATCATTCATCATGCTCATTTCAAAGGGTTTAAATTCGAATTATCAGTTACTGTTCTAAACAAAGTACTTAGAAGTGTATATTTCTTGGCAGAGTTATACTTTTGCAACGAATTTTACTTTTACTGTTTCAAGAACTGAGCATTGTTTCTTAATTTGCCATTGATACTCAGTATTAATTTAAGTTCTGGTCCATCACTGTTCCTTTTCAGATACAATGTTCAGTTTTCTAATTTTGTGTAATACCAATCTCTTGATTTTTAACACATTTTAATTTGTGTTTTATATTCAATTGACTGTTAATATAAGGAGACTTCTCTTCCTGATGGAATGCACAAGGACTGTTTCAGAGTTATTTTTTTTTTCTTTTGTAACAGAGTGTAAAACCATGTTTTCGTATTAGATTGTAGGAAATTTGTAACAGAGTGCCAGAACGTTTTTTACTCAGAACAATAGCATTGTATATAATCTCTTTCTTAATTGTGATTCAAAGCACTAACATGATTTTACACTTCACAAGGTTTTTGTTTGTAATGCACATATTAATTTTTGTCTTTATTTCTAATGTAATGTATAACTGTGTGTAAACATATTAATTAAATTATAACAAACAACGAAAATTGCTCCTTTGTAATTTGCATGCACTTTTTCAATTTACATAACTGGTTAAATTTTGTAGAAATTTCAACTTTAAAATTTTATTTTATTCATTAATAAGTGCATGCAAAATAAATTATTTGAAGAAGTGGATAATATTTATATATAAGGCACAATTTTAGAAGAAAAGTTAATATCTGTTAATCAATTCAGCCTGTGTTAACCTACAAAACCTTTTTTAAAAGTATTTCATCCATTCAGTGCAATAACTATTAATTTGTCATAGTTTCTTATCGCATTAATCATCCAGTTGCAAAAGTTCTGTTTTATTTAAAGAAAATATGCAGAATTAGTCAGGTATTCTGTAATAGTGAGAATCATGCAAGTATATTCTTGTGCCACCAGGGGGTGGATATCGATTCAGTCAGTAGGGGTTTTAGTCAACTGGTTTTTAATCTGATATTTTCAAGTTTGAGGCCCCACTCTGCCCAGTATCGAAATTTTCCCTGGTACCACTCTGCCCTTGGTAAGATAGGAGACAGCTATTAATTTTGAAAAGTCACCATCTGTCAGATGAGAGATTGATTCATGTTGGAAGAGCCATACATTTTAAATGTTAAAAATCGCATTAAATGACCTTGATGGAAGGGTTCATCTGTCCCCCAACAGTTCTGAAGAAGGTCTCGTATACAGCACAGTAATTTGGGTAATTTGACCATTTAGCCCATTGTGTACAAAAAAAAGCACCTCTCGGGAGTTTTCAATCAACTTTGTGTCACCCTTTTCATTACAGGGGTGTGTAGGACAAACTGTGGTATTTCAATGTAAAATGCAAACAATATAATATTGAAAATAACTCAGTGAGCCTTAGGAATGAAACTTAATTAGAAATGTCCATGCATTTATATAGAATAATATTTCTTTTTGTGTGAAATGATATTCACAGAAATATTAAAGAGAGAAAATAAAAAAATACCAATATCCAATCCAATAACAATAAAGATAACTGCAGGACTAGAGCTAAAAGAAATTTTTGTGGCTTGGGCGGTGATGTTCGAACTAGTTGCCACAACCATAGATGTACCCAGGGAGAAAGGAACAGCTGAATTCCTCCTACTCAAATTCCAAAATTTTACTTCTGCATAAATCAATAAGTTATGAACATAAAAATTTATTGACAGTTCTGTGATGACCTGTTTTAAAAACCCAGCCACTAAATTGCAGTACAAAGCTAAAATTATTTTTGTTGTTTGAATAAATATTGGCATAAACATTTAATCAAAATTTTCCTCACAGATATTCTATACATCAGTGTTTCTCAACCTTCTATGCTTCACGTACTCCCCGGAAATGTGTATGTATTCGTGATATATTATATAATATATTATATAATGTAATAATATATATTATTATATAATGTATTCGTGTATAATTCGTGATACCCCTTGTCATCAGTAAAACTGGCGTACCCCTTGTATAAATGGATAAAACTATAGTTATAGTATAACAATGGGGATAAAATAAAACATATATATACACATTAAATTTTGTATTCATAAATTACATATATTGATAAACACAAAAAATGACATTTTTGCAGATCACTGTTGCCAACTTGCCACTTTTGAGCTCTCACGGTGTACCCCAAAAAATTTTACCGCGTACCCACGTTGAGAACCCCTGCATCAAATGTTAGGTCTGAACCCTACATCAAATGTTAGGTCCTCTGTGACAAACAGCTGTTTTAGGGGTAATTTTATTATTGAGTTATATGCAATTATATACTTTAACCAATAGTAAATTAAATATTTTGCTGCTACATTAATATTTTTCCTTCCATCATTTTTTTTTATTTTGCTCCTCCTTTTCAAATATATTTTCTGGCCAGGTTCCTATAATAAATGGTAGCCAGAATTTTATTCTCCGGTAAATATTTAGATGTTTGGGTCTCCCCCTTCCCTGGTAGCCTTGACTTGGATAACAGAACACCATATTGAATCGGTTATTTGGGACACTTAAAGGCAATTGGTTTTGAAATTTCAGGACAAAATGAATCAAGATCCCTGAAGTAACTTTTTTTGTTGCTAAAAGTGCGAATCGGATTCAGAGCCCAGAATTTCTTAAATAAGATTTTGATGGACAAATGAAGAAAGTTCTCAATAGAATCAATTTGATTTTCGACAACATTTGTGCAGAGCTCAAAATTTCGAACACCAAAGTTTTTAATCAGTTAAAATAATTTGCAAAGTTTATTACAGCAGGTTAACATAAAAGTGATAGACATTGTCTTAAAATTTAATAAATGAGCTGTTGTATTTATATCTATTATGCAGTGATTATTTAAATTTTTGTCAATTTTTTATGATTTTTCAGAATGAGCTAAGTTATTGGTAAATATCCCCTCTGCCATAGCTTTTTTAAGTAGTGAAAAAATATTGTTTAAAAACGAGATTTAGATTTGATTCACACCTTTTAAGCACAGTTTTCTGTAATAAAAACTTATTTAAGAAGGTGTTGAATTCTTTTGTTTTCCTTTTAACATTAAAGTGACCATAGAATGTTAGTATCGATATCAAACGAAACTACGACATTTTAATAGTGGCACACTTAAATTATTATTTATAGTTACTTTCGTTTATTGTTAAATGGTAAAAAAAAATTATATGTAGCTTTACAGTCTGAAATGGCTATTAATATTTGTTTAGGTACTTTTTTTAAATTATATGATCTTGTCATCAGTAAAGCCATTTAGGCAAATGTAAATTAAAAGCATTTCTTAGAGTAATTGTAATCCGCTTTTAGGTATAATCAAATCTGAACTTATTTTAAAGAAAAGAGACTGAAAACAGGTATATCAGTTTATCCACATTGTAAAAGGATTGTCATTGGATAAAAAAAAAAGTTTATATATACTAGGTTGTCGAGAACGGACGGGTTGCTCTAAGCCTTGGGATACTTGTGGCCTGGTTATTTAACCTGTTCTGTCACATATAACTTACCAGGCAGAGTTCAAGTAGGCCAGCTCAAAATAACGGGTTAATATTTTAATTTTGATATTGGTTAAGGTAAACGAAATAAAAGTACAAGATTACGGGATGGTAACGAATTCTTTTAGAAAAGGAAATCTTTAGTAGAACAGGGGTATCAAACTTCCACAAGTATATGGGCCCAAATAATCGAGACGATGGAATCTGCGGGCAAAGTTCCCCTTGCATTGGTTACATAAAACCAATGCAATTCATACCGTTTTCATGAAATGAAAAAGGAAAAACGACAGAAAAATATGAAAAAGTACGTCCAATACAAATGGGAACTTGCTTTCATATTTTTACTCGATAACAGTTACTTTCTTGTATTTTCTTACAAAATTGTATGTTTGTTGCAATTAGTACCGTAATAAACATTTTTTGTTGCAAAAAGAAAGTTAAATGAAGTCTTTTTAACTTTTTAATGACTTTTGCAATTCGTGATTGAATTTTATGGAACAAAAGTTTTAAAAAAATTATAAATTTTAGGCGCAGCTCCTTCTATACAGACATATAACCTTGGAAAGCATCAGCTAATAGTCAAACGTTAACGAAAAGTATCTGCAGGCAAAGTTCCCCTACCAATTTTTTAAGATTTTTTTAAAAAATCTGTTATAAAATTATGTGAATTTCTAAATTCTTATTTTGATTTATTACAAGAAAATACGAAGTTCATGATAAAAATATGAGTGCAGTTTTAAATAACTTTAAAATACAATTTGAATGCTGCTTACACAATAATATTTCTGTTTATCTATTTACAGTAGTAGAATCTATCCAGTTTTGAATTGCATTTTGAAATGAACATGTTTGAACTGTTTCTCGATAATGTGGCATCTTTACTGTAACATGGTAGGTTGAATGCAAGTGTCTTGATTAATTTATTGAACGATCGCTCAGCTTCTGCTACTGTTATAGGAAGTAATGAAATTATTCCAATAGCTATTACCCTGTTTGGATCATTGCTAGTTTTACACAATAATATTTCTGTTTATCTATTTACAGTAGTAGAATCTATCCAGTTTTGAACTGCATTTTGAAATGAACATGTTTGAACTGTTTCTCGATAATGTGGCATCTTTACTGTAACATGGTAGGTTGAATGCAAGTTAATTTATTGAACGATCGCTCAGCTTCTGCTACTGTTATAGGAAGTAATGAAATTATTCCAATAGCTATTACCCTGTTTGGATCATTGCTAGCTTCTTTAAATTCCTTCCCGTACTTCAGATATTGGTATGAAGAGTTCAAAGGTTGGGCCCGGGTCCACCAGGTGGTACTAGCTCTGCACGGTATTGTGTATATACAGATTTGTAATAGTGTCCGTTACTACGACTTGTAGAAATAAAGCTTCCAATTTTCTTGTTTAACAAACCTCGGAATATATACAGTTAATATTGGAAAAAATCGCGGTCAGGATAAAACGGTCACGTGGCCATATGTTTGATACCCCTGCTTTAGAATTTGTGATGTAAACTGTATTTGCTGTGCTTTTGGTATACTATTAAAATTTTTCTCGTTAATAATCTTTTCCTAAAAATTTTGGCTCTATTATTAATAGTTTACAATTTTAACTCTTGCAGCTTATTGTGTGCTGTTTAATAACTGCTATTTTAAACAGAATTGGTAACTATACACTGTTATACGTTTATATGGTATTTGTACAATATTGTATTTTATGACGAGATATCTGTAATTTACATATACACTTTTACATGTATTGTTGCTTTTATTGTAAATAAAGTTTTTTTGATAATTCTTTTCCTATGCAATTTTTAATCCATTCGTTAGTTAATGCGTCGGATCAGACGTAAAATTGTGGCATCCATATGCAAGAGGATTGGTAGGGGTTTTATGTCTCAGGGGCAACTGAGATCATACTGTACCAAACAATATAGTAGGTAAGAGATTGCAGGAGAGCCATACCCTGTGACGTTAAACAACAAGCTGGATAGGTTTAACTGGAAGCTACCAAGAATTTGCGTCATTTGATGCGTTTCACGGATCATGGAGCATCAAATGACGCAAAGTGCAAGTATGAGGCCAGCATGCTGACGCTGCACACCACAGGACATGAAGATTGCATGCTCTGTAAGAGAGCTGTTTCAGATCCTTTCACCACAGTGACTGTGCTGCAGAGTAATTTGTGGACAGTTACAGGGAACCATAGTCTCCTTTTCATCGTCTGGGAAAGGACGTTTTTATTCGCTGAAATCAGAGCGAAACTGTAATGAGATGGAAATTAAAAGTGATAATGGTTTTGGAAAATCCATAATTTCTACGAACAATGTGAATAATTTTTTTTTAATTCAAGCACAAATGCGTTTTTTTTTTCGAATTATTCATGTACTTTTATATGAAACTGCCTATTTGGTCGTAAAAATATTCGAATTAAGATTTTACTGTATTCGATTTTCATCATCCTCAAGCAGCCATGGGCTACAGAGGTCCAACCAGACCTTGCAATTAAGTTCTCCAAGCATATCTGTCCTGAGCTACATCTGGCCACTGCACACCAATTCTAAAAAGGTCCTATTTGACAATGTCTGCCCACCACATCCTAGGTCTCTCCCTCTTTCTGAGGCCTTTAGGCACACTGTTCATAACCCTATACACCGATCTATAATTATCCATACGGGCAACATGGCCAAACTATAGTGCCTGTAAGTATAGTGTGGTATTCGCCTATTAAAATCTGGCAGAAAAAGTGTCCCTTACCAGTAGAGGGCGATGGGGACGATATTCTTGTTAACATTACCCTCTATGGACGTTTTCCTTTTCAATGACTTTTAAACATGGAAGCATTTATGCAATGATTTAACCATTCAAATGCACATTATTTCTAAGTATTTGAACTGAACTAATAAAACTTAGAGAACGCTTGAGCAAGTATATTTTTTTTCCCCAAGAAAATTGATGTCCGTTCCATCAAAACAAACCGCATTCCTCTTTATGTAACAGAGCTCTGAAGTGATCGTTTTGATTGGCTCTTTGGTAAACTCTTCGAATGACACGTGATGTTCATGTCAATAAGTGTGTATTAATTAAATCCATTTTGCTTTAATTACTACACCGGAATAGCCTCATTGAAACAAAAAGCAGCAAAGTTCTGCTTTATTTAAATCATTTGTTAAACATTTTTAAATAGCCTTCATCACTGTTCGCTGCTAATTCGCAAGGCATCATGAGTATTCTTGCCTCACTAAGTAGTCGGCAGATACAGCCGTCTGTGACATGGAGGTAGGAAGATAAGAGGAGGAGCCCTAAGCACTTGAAAATGATGCTTCGGTGACTGCGCGGCAGCCATGTTGTTCTATTCAAAACATTGATCAATAGTATAGGTGAGTAACGAAGTGTTGCGCTATAAAAATTTAATTTTTTTCGACATTTGTATTATGGCAGCCTGTTCAGCTAACGGCTGCACGGATCGCCCTTCAAAAAAAGATACCAGGAATTACCTTTCATCGGTAAGTTTGTCATTTTTATAAAAGTTTAAATAATTATATAATGATACAAGCAACTTCGTGTTGAAATTACGCCGCTATGAAATCGGTTTTATTTCGAGTTACAAACCTCGATTCTTCACCAGATTTTTTTTTATTTTCTTCGGATTGTACTCAGTGATAAATGTGAAGATTTACTTCTTATACTGATTGATTGATTTTACGTTACACTTATTTGAGAATTCCTTTTGCAGGCTTTCTCAGTTAAAAAATTTTGTTGGCTATAATTGAATATTAGTGTGTATTCTATTTAATGGATGATGAATTTACATACTTTTAAATAGAGGTGATTAAAATATCAAGGAGTTTATCTTTTATTTTATTTTAGGTGGAAGTATTAGATATTATTTTATTTAAATGTTTCAGTGTTTAAATTCCTCTCTCTTCATGATTTAATAAGTTCAGTGTAAGAAGGGAAAAGTAAATTACAATATATTTTTCACCTTATGAAAATACTTTAATCTTTCTTTTTTTTAAAATTTGGTTAGCATTTAAGGGTTTTGTTTAAATGTCCCCTTTTTTTCTTGGATTGGAGTCTTATATTTTTGAATTTCTTTTTAGATTAATTTAATGTATCTGGTGTAAATTGTCATAGGTGAGTGACAGCGATTATTAGTTAGGGTGAAAAATTTTAAAATTGTTTAGATAATTTTAGTTAAAAGAGGAGAGGAGAGTAATGCTTTTCTTTTCTTTAATTCTTCTGATAGGGTTATAATTGTCCCTTTTAAGGTGAATACTGAATTTATTTAATTCTGTATGGATTTCAAATAGAGCGAGAGTTTATTGCTTGTAGTTATTTTATTTTTACTTTGGTTGAGGAGTAGGTTAGGCGTACATGAAGGGAGGTATGAGAGACTGAGGAGTCAAGCACTGAGATGTCGGGTTCAGGCCACTGTCTGGAACGTTGCCTATTTTTTTTAATGGATATTATATTCCCTTCACCCTGTGGATATATATATTTTTTTCTTTTTCTTATATTTTTTTAATTTTTTATTAATTTCGCTTAGTATAATTTTTAGTTGCTTTTTTTTTCATATAGTTTTTTCAGATATTATTTTGAAATTTTCCTTTGTGGCTGAGGAAGGATGTATTTCAATCCTTATGGGATTTTTTTTGAGAGATTGTAATAATTGTGTATTTTGTATTGATTGTTAACTCTGGTTGAGGGAGGAGCATGAGATGGGGGAGAGATGTGAAGCTGAGGGTACAAAGACAGAGCTGGTGGGTTCGAGACACCATCTGGGGCGTTTTTTTTTTTGTATAAATATATATTTTTTTTAGTTCTTTTTTTTTTACTTCTTATACTCTTGGCTTTATTTAGTTTTGTTAAGCAAATTTTTTTTATTTTTGTGGAATGAGAATTTTTTTTAACGTAAAACAGCTATTTTCTGAATCTTACAAATGTGATTTTTTTTGCAGTTTAAATGCTGCTATTGCATATAATGTTTAGTGTTTTATCCATAAAATGTTTTCTGCTATTATCAGTGCAGTATAAATAAATTTTCGAAATCTGGTAATTGTTTGTTATTGTCGTATTCAACGAAATACATAAATAGTTCTGCTACACACTAATTCTGTATTGAAATATTCATTGCACTGAAAAAAACAATATAAATTCCAAATAGCTTAAATGGGCTTTCTCTTAGTCGTAAAAAAATAATCTTCCCGTATATAACGCACAGTAAAACTGAGTATAGCACGTGAAAAGTAGGCTTGATTGCAGCGGCAGACGGTTTGTTTTGAATGCAACAATATGGCTACCGCCCTGCTGCCTAAGCATCATTTTCCTTGGACAGGGAACGCGCATTAGGGCGTCTCCTTATCTTCCTACCTCCATGGTCTGTTATCATGGCGGTCAATGCTACGGGAATCGGAAACCTGTCTCTAGCATTACTACCTCAATGGTACAATTCCATCTACCGCGTGAAGATGCCGTTACCGATCCTGCAATGTTATATGATTCCGATTCGTCTTTGTGCAACCTACCCTTACCAGAAGTTTGTACACGCTTAAATGAATCACCCTGTATATTCAAAAGCATATGAAATGAATAATGTGAATATTACGTTCTCTCCCGTTTCTTAATTTATTTTTTTCTTTCCATGAATTTATAATAAACCTTTATTTCATCAGTTTACATTAAAAACAGTGGGAAAATTTCGACTACCCCTTTCGCAACTCCCCTTCCCTGCCCTCTTCCGCAAATCATAATTACGCTACTGTTATAAATAGTTGAAATAACGAAAAAGTTTTCAATTTACAGAGAATAACTTTAGCATTGCTTATTCCTATGAAATGTTATTACTTTTATCTATTCCGCAGGCTTATTGACGCATGCATTTGCGCATATACTACGTACGTACGCATTTTTTTTAATGCATTCTGTCGTTCGTTAGCACAGGTGATAGCACGCTTATTTACGAGTACGAGCAATATGGCGGCGCTCGGCTACAGTTTTCTAGCGAGAGGGCATACCTCATCTTCCTACCTCCATGCTTTAAACTTTGGGTTTAGCCATTGAGGGTTTTTAGCTTTTAGCAAAGTGTTGCTAGGCGCAGTTTCTCATATACAGTAAGCATATGTGGCCGAAACATTTACTCACGAAGAATGTGAAAAAAATGTTAAAACATGAAGTGGCGCTGTTACCAAATCTGCAAAAATTTCTTCGATTATCTCCATCAATAATTTCCTTTAAAATTAACCTATACATGCGTATGATGATTAATCTGTGAAGGTGCCCGAAAGTTCACCATCATCTACTTCAGGTGTCACAATGAAAATAAAATATTACTCTTTATATAGGTTACAGTAGTCCCATGTCTAATCCAAATTTTTTTCTCCTGTTATATTTTAAGAAACCTTAAGATTCTTTTATAATAATATAACAAAAAAAGATCTCGTTGTAAAAAATGAAGCATATTTTTTAGCTTGGCTTACAAGCCAAGCTTTTAGCGACGAAGTGAAATTACGGTTTGACGACCGACGGATTGGCAACCGTGGTTGATTGTTAAAAAACGTAGCTTTTGAAGGAAAAAAGATGATAGTCCGTGGTATGCAAGAAATGTTGAAAGTTTTTCGGCTTAATCCTAGGGTATATTATACAATTTTCCTTCTTTTTAAAATAGAAGATATTAAAGATCACACGCATATTTATGATTCCGCTATAAATAACGTATCATTCATTGTAAATGTTATTTATATGTAAATATCAAATAATATCTTTCCTTATAAAGTAGAGGATAATTTGATGATAATTGAAAATTTTTTCAATCCATAGTAAATAGACATTCCTGTATATATAGAACTCAATAAATAATTATGCTCCCATAATTATTTGTTGTGTCTCTTGTTGCAGAAAACAACTGAGTTGCATTTGTACGTAGATTATAATAGTAATAAAAATGCAAGTTTCGTGTTTAATCTTTTTCACATTTTTAGTCGATTTTATTGATTACAATTATTAATAGTTCATGCGTTTGAAGCCACAATTCACCTATTACAAAAGGTTAAAAATATTATTAGTAAAATGTTTATTAATAGTGAGGAAAAATATTGCAATGAAAATTTTGGAAAGACTAGTTTTTTTAGCCTCTTTTTGATAAGTGCTTTGTAACGTTTTTAGGTGCCAAATGGATTTTTTCAGATTCACAGGGTTTGCAGCCAAGAGACAGTTAAAAGTTCGCAATTAGGTATGTATTTTATTTGTGACTATAATAAATAGTTTTTTCTATAACTCAATGTAAGGCTCATTTATTTGAGCTCTTAAAGTATTCAGATTATTTACCTATGTGTTTCTTTAAACATAATTGACTGTTTAAAAAAGGTTACACTTTCAATACTTAGGACACATTAAAAAACATACCCTTGGAATTTGGCCATTTAATCCATTGTGTGCAAAAAAAGTGCCTCTCAGAGGTAAAGCAACCCAAATGCAATACCTTATGGAGTAACTTTCAGTGTCATTGGTAAGACTCGAATGAATAGTCCGTAAAAACATTACCAATGAGTTACGTAATAAAATTATACGATGTAAAACTGTAGTTAGCCACCAGTTCATGATGCTCTTGCTTCTGTAAAACACCACTTATTGAAATGCATATAAAGAAGATTGTATATATGTTGCTGACTGCTTCTTAACATATCTTTATATTCCTCTAAATTTATGGAACGAGAAATGTAACTTTCACATTAGTCCTCTGTGGTATGAGTTGAGTCATATTGCAGTTGTGCTAATGCCACATGTAAATTCCACTTTTGTATATTGTGGCTTATAATTCATTAAATTGTTTTGAAAAAAAATTATATAAAGTCTTACTTTGATGTAGCACTTTGTGAAAATTAATAAATATGTTATGCAAAGGCTTTGCTTAAAGGACAAGAAACTAAAGTAAATGGCATGTTTTGTACTAGTATAGTAAAGGGAAAGTTAACCCTTCCACGATCCAGCCTGAAAAACATTTACATTCAGAGGTCCAGTATTTTTTCACTATGTTCAGCCAAAATAAAAACTTTAGAATTTTCATGCCAAATAACTTAGTAAAGGAATTATGGCATGTTATATGTGAAATTAATCAGTGTTTAATTCTGGATTTTGTGAAAACATTTAACCAAAAAAAAAACAACCAATTTTAAAAGAGCTTTGTTAGAGTCATGTAAAAATGCATCTGGCAATGCAATTAAAAATTGAAAATAGAAAAAGAAAAAAATTAAAATGGTTATGATGCATATGAATAAAAAGGTTATATCTTGACAACAGGAAAGTAAAATTTTACTTGAAACAAGAAAATTCTCCTACTGTGGCATATAAACTGACAGACTCCTGTAAGACCTCTGTGGCAAGCAGCTGCTTGAGGGAGTATTTATTTTTTTATTTAATGTTTTTCTCAGTATTATAAGAGTACTATGAGAAGAAGTCCAGGTTTTTTGCCAACTGTGTCAAGGTGCAATTTGAACAAAATTTAACAACTTTGCAAATGAAAAAATTTAATTCCAGTTTTATGAAAATGAAAAATTTACACCAATTTTAAATATGTTAACTTTAGTAAGAATTTTTCCCAGTGATGTAGTGGGGAAAAAATTTGGCAATTAAGGCTTAATTTTAAAAAACTTGATGAATAAAAACAGTTAAATTATATATTAGTGTAAAGGAAATTTTTTTCTGAATAATATAATAGAATTTTGTCTAAAACTAGACTTTGTTTATATTATATGTATATATTCATTGTAATACTTGACAACATGGGCCACAATTGCACTAAGTGACTGCATTGTTCATAATTCATAGGATTCTGTCCTATTTATGAAAGTGGAGGAACACAGGAGAAACACACTCTTAGAGGTTTTTTTTATGGGCCTGATGCATTTTTAATTTGGGTGTCACATTTTTGGAAATCTTGGGTAAATTGCAAAAGTATTTTTTTTTTTTTTTTTTTTTTGGGGGGGGGGGGGGTCTGATGAAATAGCTCTCCCTACCACAGCAGGACTGATTTCTGTGCCAGTAAAATTATTTTTTGCTTCCATATCCAAGCCTTCACTTTCAAAAATGAGTCTCTCGGAAGCCAAACTGATCAATTCCACTTTTTTGTAAATTTTTCAATTTTAGTACCTAGCATGTTATTTTTATGTATTTTTACATCTTGTAATATAGAACCTATATCTATAATAATACTCTAAATAATATTTCTTTGTTAGTATATTTCAAGCAAAGTTTTAAAATAAATCTTACAGGATCATCAATTTTCTCCACTTATTATTTTATGGAGTTGATCAGTTTGGCTTCTGGGAGGTTCAAATGATAAAGAATCAGTGTTTCCGACTGGAAAACAAAGAAATAATTTAAAAAATTAACATATAAGATCTAAAAATTATCTACATGGAACAAGCTGTAAGCCAACAATTGTCATAACCATGTTGCATAACTCTGAAAGATTGATAATAGCATATAAATCCATGGAAATAAAATCAAAATCTAGCTGCAGCAACAACCCTGCCATCTTTATAATTAGCGATGCAACTTAACTCCAAAAGATTGATAAAGAAATAAAGTCAGAATAAATCTAAAAAAAATGAATGTTCAATTATAAAAGTAAATAAAATACTAATTTAATAAATGGAAATGAGATCCAGTGTGCAATGCAATTGAGCTGATGCCGAGAATATCAAAATTTTAAGAAAAATGAGCTCATGGTTACGAGTTTAAATCAGGAGGTTACTTCAATGTAGAAAAACCAAAACTAGCAAATCAGGTTTGCCATATATTGGGTCCAGAAAATGATGTTTGAAGGATAAACTTTAAAATTTTATCCCTCATTGACAGAGAACTTTCAGTTATTTTAATTATTTTCTGAACAAGAAGGGCTTTTAATTTTTTTTTAAAATTATTTACAAATGAAAAAAGAAAGATTAATTTTCCAGCTTGAATTATGTATTTACATATGATATATGTAAGTAAAATTTTCAAATGGCAATTTCTATTTTTCAGAAATCGAAATTTCATTATTTTACTAGAAACAGATATAGCCATCTTGGGCCTCTCATTTTGGATTCTATCAATATCTATAATTGATGGGGACCCTAGAAGTGTTAACCCCTTCCCAGGTCCAGGTATTTTTTCACTCTGATCAGACAAAAAAAATTAACTTTAGAAGTTTTTTGTCAAATAACTAATGAAAGGAATTATGGCATGTTATATACCAAATTAATCAGCATTTAATTCTGGATTTCTGAAAATAAAGTATTTAACAAAACAGATGACTAGTTTTATTTTAATAGGACTTTTTTAGTCATGTAATGAAAAATGCATTTGGTAACACAAATAAAAATTTATTTAAAAAACACTAATAGACAAAAATGATAGTAATACACATGAATAGAAAGGCTATGTATTTCTGAATAAAAAAAAAATATTCTTGTTTAAAATAAACATTTTTTTCATTTTGTAATTTTTTTTCTCCGTGTCATACTTTGAGAAAAGTTTAGGCTTGTTGCAGAGTCCAATAAACAAGTCAACTTTAGAATATTTTTAATAAATAACCAATCAACAGAAATAGGTCATGTTATATAGCAAAGGTGGGCAAACTGTGGCTCCCAAGACAATATTGGGTTTCATTCCCAATTTTCCTAAAATTTTATATTAACCCTTTGAGATTCGGGAGAGCAAACGGTCGCTTCCTGTTTGACCCAAGAGGTATAAAATTCAGAAGTATACCATTGAAATCACCATTTTCAATAGATTATGAAGAAAACAAAAACATGCCAAATCTTGTTTTAAACTAGTACGGATAATGCAACTGGACTCTGCGTCATCACTCTTCATGCAGTACACACAAGTTACGTGCTAGTAGTGGTAGCGGAACATAACTAGTGCAGGGAGTGTAGATAAGTACTTCTGTGATTAATAATACTTAAGATTGTTTTTAGTTAAAGTTATAAAACCCTTGTTTAAAGTGACTGAGCAACAGAAGAGTATAAACCGGAAATATGAACAAGAAAAGAGTGTTTAACTAACAATGGGAAGGTTGTTTTGCTTTTACTGTTAAGGGTGAAAAGGCTCTGTGCCTTATCTGTCATACAGCCATCAGCCACTTTAAAGCCATTAATTTAAATATAAAAATTTAATATAAAAAATTTGCATCTCAATTTCTTCCTGAAGCAGAACTGTGAAATAATAAGATAAAATTATTGAAATCTAATTTAGTCACTCAACAAACTAGCCTATTTTCCCTCTGTAAGCAAAGTGATTTGGCTACTACTACTAGTTTTGTCATAGCTTGGAATATTGCTCGAAGTAAACTATCTTACAGTCATGGAGAATTTGTAAAAAAGAATATTAGTGATGGGATTGCAATTCTCGCTCCAGAGAACTCAAAACTTTAAGCAATAGAACAAATTCCTATCACCTGCCGCACTAATTGAAAGATGTATCTCTGAAATTAGTTCTAAAATCAATAAAATATGTTTATTGCAGAGTGATATGAAAAGCTGCATTGCTTTCAGCTTAGCATTGGATGAATCTACAGACACTCAAGATATCCCTCAGCTAGCTAAATTTGTTCACTATGTTACAAATGATGGAAATGTAAAAGAAGAATTCTTAGACCTCATAAGCTTAAAGGAAACCATGAAAGATATTGACATAAAAAATGCACTTAACAAAGCTTTATTAAATGCTCAGCTACCACTGTAAATTGTTAGCATTGCAACAGATTAGCTCAAACAGGCTATAGAGTAACAGCTATGGTAGGTCAAAATACTGGCCTAGTTGGACAATTGACACATGATTTCAACTATCCTGAATGTCTCTTTATTCATTGTATCATCCACCTTAAGCATTTAATAAGCAAACACTTTAAATTCAACAATGTCATAAATTGCATTTTAGAAATTGTGAATTTCATTCGGACAAGTGCAAAAACACACCGTGAATTTAAAAATTACATTGAGGAGCTGGAGCTTGAAGAAAAGCCAAGTGACATTTCATTCTACTGTGTTATAAGATGGCTGCCAACTACCAATCTTTTGAATAAGTTTGTTGCCCTTTTTGAACCAATCATTGTTTTCATGAAAGAAAAGAAAAAGAACTACCCATAACTAGAAGATCACGAATGGGTACAGGATCTGATGTTCTTTACAGATGTAATGCACCTCCAATATTTAAATCCAGCACTTCAAGGAAGGAACAAAGTTATTACAGAACTTGCCCAATCAGTTTTCAGAATAAAATAAAGCTTTTTCAAAGAGATCTGGCAATAAAGAAATTTGACCACTTTCCCAACTTTAAATTAAGAATAACTGCTTTTCTGGATGTTGAAATTAAAGACAGTAAATTGAAACAATACAAAGGAAACCTAGAAACACTTTATAATGATTTTGAGAATAGGTTTAAGAAACTAAAAACGCTAAAGCCATGCTTTGAATTTCTTGTGAATCCTTGTTTGATTGATGTCATCAACGATGGACCTCAGACAACTAGACCTTCCAAACTGACCTTCCTCAGCCTAGACCTTCCAAACCGAAAAGGGCCCCACTGGGGCCAAAGAAGAAAATCTTACTGCCTCCACAAAAGGGAGTAGGGGATCCATGTCCCTTGGACGATACCAAATTAAACAGAATTTAATTACTAATATTATGAAAATAAATAAGATAAATAAATTTTCAAGCATATTGCTTTTAATAAGCCTTTTCCCATGGCCTAGTGGTTAGCGTGCTTGGTTACCGATCTAAGGGACCTGGGTTCGAGCCCCGGGTAAGGCATGGATGTATGTGTCGTTTTTCTTCTGAGGTCCTGTCACCTCTCAGACCTTTTACTCTGGCATATAAACTGACAGGCTCTTGTCAGACCTCTGTGGCAAGCAGCTGCTTGAGGGGGTATTTATTTTTATTTATTTTCAATGTGATATGCCGAAAAAAATATTGAATTCATTTTGGGAAACCTGCTGAATAAAAATAGTGTAATTATATATTTATTGAAAGGAAATTTCCTCCTGAGTAATATAATACACCTATTCCTCGATTTACACAGTACTCAGTTCACACAATTTTGGCTTTGCACGGTCAAAAAATGCAACCAGTTTCGATTTACACAGTACTGACTGAGACGTACATAGAAAGGAAATCTCAGTCAGTACTGTGTAAATCGAAACTGGTTGCATTTTTTGACCGTGCAAAGCCAAAATTGTGTGAACTGAGTACCGTGTAAATCGAGGGATAGGTGTATTCAACCTGAAATATGATTATTTCTTTTAATGATTCTTTTCAGTATCATATATTTTAAACACAGCCAGTGTTATACGTGACTTGAACTCACATTCACAGGATTTTCTGAACTGGTTATGAAATAGAAAAAAAAACCTCTTTGGCTGCTTTTTTGTTAAACAGTGTAAATTTTTTTTCTTTGGGTGTTGAAGTTTGGTGATCTTGGCTAAGTGCAGAAAGGTTTGTGCACCAAAGCAAAAAAAAAAAATCAGCGTTATATCGTCTGTATGGCACAGCCAATGTTCTTTGGGAGGGGGGGGGGGGAGTTGTCTTTAAAATCATTCAATATAAACATAAAAATTCGTAATTTAAGAAAAATTATATTTTTCTAGAGGGGGAGGGGTGAAACTTTCTACGTGAGTTTAGCGGAGGGGATACCTTCCCGAAATTGCCCTCCCACATGACGGCTGATTTCCGTAGCAAGGAAGTCTATTTTGCTTCCATATCTAAGACATTCATTTTCAGAAAACGGTAGAAGCTCAAAGTTTTTTACTAAAAAAAACATTTAAACATAGGTGACGATCACTACGTTACCTGCGTGACATTTTAACGTCAATATATCAATAAATATTTTGTGGAAAAAATTTTGCCAACATAACGGGACTTGAACTCACATCTCTCCAAAAATATGCCAGAGTATTTTTACCGATTGAACTAATGTGGCTCATCTTCATTCCACTAATTTAAGACTTTAAATCTTTCACTGATGATTTTTAGCTCCAACCATTGACGTCATCTATGATCAGTGGGTGGCAACAATTTCTTTTTATATTGTGCTGAGTGAGATGGAAATAATGAAGTCTCTTCGCACTATTTAGTGTGATTTTGTGAGCATATATCGGAAGGTTGCTTCAGCAAATTGGAACGTTAACAAGCAAATCGGCAGTATTGTTTAGTGCCTCAAATAAATGGCAATCAGATGACTTTATAAAATTGTTTATATTGTAGTTTAATAAAAATATGCATCAAATTAAAAAACAAAATATTATTTTTTGAAGCCTGAATTATATATTTTTATAAGATATATATATATAAAAATTACAAAGCAATTTTCATTTTTGAAAAATTGATTTTTATTTTACTCGAAATGGATGCATATATCCTTGGCCTCTCAATTCAGATTCTCTGAACATATACAGATGACATGGACACTGGAAGGGTTAAGGAACATAAATATAACATTTGAAACTACAAAAGACTACTATATTCTAATTAATTACTCAAAACAAACTACCAACTGACTTTGACTCTGCTAAATTCATAACATCACCACCTGCCAAATTCCAACTAGCGAATGCAGAAAATATCCTTACTAACATAAAATCAAATGAAATCTACAACAGATATCACCCCACTTCCCCTAGCTTGACATGTAATCCTCAGGGGACATCACCCCCTCGGAAAACTGACACACTCTTAACAACACTTCTCAGTATTTGAACTTTAATCATTGATTCTAGCTTCAAACATTACAACTATTTACATATATATATCTATACCTCCTTAAAATAAGCATTTTTAAGGAGGCATAGAGATAAATCATACTTGGAATTGGCGATTAGAGGAAGCTTGAACACCATTCCCCACCTATCATCAGACCCTTTAATACCTAATTCAACCCCTCCTTCAATGTATGATAATCAAACCATATGCAAACACATATACATCCACCCAATATAAATAACAGCCATTAATAAGATTAGTCTTAACACATTTATTATAAATTCTGTGTAACATAAAATACCTATAAAATTATTCACACAATAGGTTTCCTCTAATTTTTCGCATCTTGAGGAGTTACAAGAATGCTTAATCACTTCTGTCACACGAGGATCAACTTATGACCATGTGCACAACTCCCAACCATTCCAAACTCTGGAGCTGAGCTAGTGACAATGCAATTTATTTCACCCCACACTTAGCAAATGTGGAACAACTACCTCCCATGTAAAGACCAAAGGATACATAGTACCACCTGATAAAGCACCAGAAGTCAGGGCACAAAATGTCCCTAGTGGAATTTTAAGATATATAAACACACTATGCTACAATAAGTATCATCAGTTGTCATTGGCTGCAGTCATCTGTCTCCCAACAGCTGTCCAGTGCCCACCCCCACCCCTAATCTTCTCTGAGCCATCTAGGTCCTTGTGACCTGGCCATTTAACCCCTTTTGTGACAAAAAGTGCCACTCAGAGGTAAAAGAACCCAACCGAGTAGGTCCCATTTCCTTTACTCATTCCTGAACCCTTGAAAAAAAAAAAACACCAAGAAATCCAGCCTTATGTCACCCTATATTGTTATGGATTTCTGTAGGACAAATGATCTTATTTCAATGTAAAATTAAAACTGAGCAAATGATATTAACCATCAGAAATACAAACTTGATTAGAAATATATAAAATATAGAGTAATTTTTCTTTCTATCAAAAAGTAATATCACAGAAGTATCTGTAAATTGTAACAGTTACCCATTCAGTTATTTAAAAATACTAAGAAAGATTGTCACAAAGGCATAGCCTAAATTTAAGTGTATGCTTACTTTGTTCTGAACTTGAACAGATCTCCAAAATGTGTTTAAAGTAAAGTGCTTGAACATATAAAGTTAAGCTATGCTTTTCACTATAATATTTTGTTTACTTAATCAAAGGGCTGATAATAATTGCAAATGCTACAATTAAAATATTTCATCTGTCTAATTGATTAGTTTGGTGCATAAAATCACATGTTGACAACAATTGCACTTAATGTTAAGGTAAATCATGTCAAAAACAACCAACACTCCTGTTGACAAAAATTTAAGATATACTTGTAAATATGACTAACAATTGTTGTATCAACATAAAACAATTGTTAATCATATCAGTTGCATCAGGGTAAGTTTAGTATTTTGCAGCTACTGTGAAAAAGGTTTGCCTAACTAGTAGTCTAACCAGTGTGGAAAAGTGTTTTGTTCTTTTGCTGTCAGAATTTGAATGTTACATGTTGCTAGAGCTGTTATTGTTGGAATTTCTTTGCAGATGAAATCTAGAGGAATAGTATAATATTTTTCAGATAAATTCCTATGAAATATTTTTTGGCAACTGTAATTCATGTAAGATATTAACAAATGGTTGAAATTGAAATTATATGTATATGTTACATTTCAATACAATTGTATAATTAGATGTGATATAGTAAGTACATACAGTAAACTCTTTAAATCTGACACATTTTACAAAAATATTATTTTACAACTTTGGCACTCTCCTCTATGATCACATTTGTCTTAAAGAAATTTTCACGTTCACCACTACCAAGCAATAACAAGGCTATTGAATATAAGCAATTTTTGCTGGCCATTACTGAAGTATTCAGTTGCCCTATTTTATTGCAAAATTTTTGCCCCATCCTTCAACTATGGCAAGTAAAAAAATACCAGAGAGAAAGAGAGGACAGAAGAGAAAGCGTGTTGCCCTTAGTTTAAAAAAAGTTGGAAATTGTAAAAACGTCTATAAAGCATAAAAGGAAGAGTAAGCTTATGCAGGAATGCAGTATTGGATCATCAAGCTTACATGACATAAAGGGACAGAAAAAACAGTTACTGAATATATAAATATATTTGAATATTTTTTTATTGCCCTTCTGATTCCCTACAATCAACTAGGTGGAAGTCCAGTAGGTGAATCCAACTACTAAGTACTAGGCATGACTTGAAAATTGACATTACAGTATGTAACAACATTTGCAGTTACTTTCTTTATATTTAGCAAATTGAACTGTTATTTACATTTGTAACCACTAGCACTGTCATTCATTATTAAATATTTACAGATGTAAACAAGTTCAATTGTTAGTGCTTAATATTCATTAAAATATGCTTCTCCAGTAAGGCTCTCAACCACTAGGTATAAAATGAATAAATACTCCCTCAAGCAGCTGCTTGCCACAGAGGTCTGACAGAAGCCTGCCAGTTTATGCCATAATAGGTCTGTGAGGATGGCAGGACCTCAGCAGAAAAACAACACAACATCCATGAACCCAAGTCCCTTAGATCAGTAGCCAAGCATGCTAACTACTCTGCCACAGGACGGCAACCACTAGGTATACTTCTGTAAAATAGGGCATCTCTCAATCCCCAAGGGCACCAGATTTCAAAGAGTTTACTGTAGAAAGATTATTTTTTAAGATTAATCATATCCTAAACAGGCTCTAATAATATTTCTGTCTCGATGGTCAAGTTGTTAGTGTGCTTGGTTAGTAATCAAAGGAACGTGGATTCAAGACACAGATAAGGTGTGTTGTATTCTTTCTGTTGCAGTCTTGCCTTTGTCACAGATCTCTATGGTGTATTATATTGACATACAGGCCCTGAACAAATTTGGATATCTGCCACCTCTTTCTTCAAAGTCTGATCTTAGAGATTAATAATTAATTTAGCAATATTCAATGTCATTTTTAAAAGTAAGTCAAAATAATCTATTGAAAAATAACGTTGGGTTGTTTTACCTCCGAGTGGCACTTTTTTTGCACATCATGGGCTATAAATGGCCAGGTCACAAGGATCCCAAAGGCTCAGAGAAGGTTGGGGGAGGGGACCCACTGGAACAGCTGTTGGGAGACAGATGGTAGCCTCCCTTCAAGTCTTCCAGCATGTTCTTTAATGTACGCAGGGTATGACTCTCCTGCCCACGGGGCCACAGCTTAATGTCCCATCTGACGGAAGCAGCCTTTCCAAGCCCATCGGTGTCCCCTACTGACCGTTGGCAGGGCGGAAAGTATTGCAGAGATAAATCTCAACACTGACCCATCTGGGACTCGAACCTGGGAACTGCAGAATGCGATCCTGGCACACTACCGACTGAGCCACCCCCATCCCTGAAAAATAGTGCCACCCCTAAAAGAATGTCATCTGGTGCAATCGCATTGGTTCATGTGCTGTAGCATCGCCCCTGTTGGCAGATTCCTGTTAGACCAATTACAAGTGACTGCTTGAAGGTTAATCTAATATATAAAGAAAGTAGCCATCCCATGGCCGAGTGGTTAGCGCGCTTGGCTACTGACCTAAGGGACCTGGGTTCGAGCCCCAGGTAAGGCATGGATGTATGTGTCATTTTTCTGCTGAGGCCCTGCCATCTTCTCAGATCCTTCTGCTATGGCATATAAACTGACAGGCTCCTGTCAGACCTCTGTGGCAAGCAGCAGCTTGAGGGGGTATTTATTTTTTTTATAAAAAAGTTTGTTTGTTCACTTATGCACTTGGCCCCCAGAAGAGTTAGAGGTTCCAAACTTTGCATGAATGTTTCCTTCACCCAGGAAAATTTGCGAACTTGCTGGGGTCAACCGAAATTAAGGTGGGCGGATTTGAATTTCTCAAAATCCCCATAGACATACCATTAACGGTGAAAAGTTATTCAAAATAATTGTTGTAACCAATAAATTTGGAAAAAGGAATACGTCAAACTAATTTCTGATTTCTCTTGATTTAACATTAAAGGACCCCATCCACTTGTCAGAATGCATGTATGCTGAAACGTGCCATGCATCCTTGCCTGCTGTTCACACCAAGCTTCTACAGTACTTCGTCGAAAGTTTTCAACGAATCGGCCATCCATTTGTCAGTTTTCTTCAAGGCCATCCATTTTGTTCTTTAGCGTGCACAGGATATGGCTCTCCTGCACAGAGGGCCACGGCTTAACGTCCCATCCGATGGCCGGCAGCCTTTCCAAGCCCATCAGTGTCCCCTACTGACCGTGGGCAGGGCGGGTAATTTTGCCGAGATAAATCTCAATGCTGACCCAGCTGGGATTCGAACCTGTTTTTTTTTTAATAGTGTGTAACGAAAGTGTGCTATTGAGTGATATACATAGTTGTTACTACATACCCTAGATAAAATTAATTTGGCCGATTTTTTTTTTTATATTCTAAGCAAAATTTTACGTTTGTAAATAAGCATTTATCATTAAATTCTTTTTCGTGTATTCTAGTTTTACTGTGCCTGCCTTGATAATGTCTATTTCTGTGAAGTGTATTTATAATGTTGTATATTTCATCATCATCATCATCCTCAAGCAGCCATGGGCTACGGAAGTCCAACCAGACCATGCAATTTAGATCTCCAAGCACGTCTGTCCTGAGCTACATCTGCTGCATCCAGCCACTGCACAACAATTCTAACAAGGTCCTGTTTGACATTGTCTGCCCACCGCATCCTAGGTCTCCCCCTCTTTCTGAGGCCTTTAGGCACACTATTCATAACCCTATTCGCCAATCTATAATTATCCATACGGGCAACATGGTCAAACCAACGGAGTCTCTCTCTGCACAATATGCTGCTTAAAGGAGGTTGCAGACTCCTCTGCCTAACCTCATCATTAGTTACAAAGTTGAACCACCTAATACCCAAGATACTGCGTAAGCATCTAGAATCAAAAATTCAAGAAGAAATCTAGTTTCCTGTTATATTGTTTACACAGCGTCCAAGTTTCACTACCATAACTAACCCTAGAAAGAACCAAACTATTATACAATCCAATTTTAGGCTTTAGGTGTATACGCCTATTTCTCCACACTCTCCATAGATTCTTAAAAGTCCTGGCAGCAATCCCTATCCGTTGGTTAATCTCATGCCGCACATCACCAGTATCTGTTACATAGCTCCCAAGATAATTAAAATGTGACACTTGCTCAAGACTGCAGCCATTCAGATTAAATGAATCACAGCTTGCCTGACCAATTTTCATTACTTTAGTTTTCTCTCTGTTTATCACCAACCCTACTCTACTACCAGTCTCATCAACAGCTCGAATGAAAGAGTTCATCTCATCAACATCATTTGCCAAAAGGGCTAAATCATCAGCATAATTTAAATCAGAAATTTTCTTATCTCCAGCCCATTTAAGGCCAAAATCTTTCCCTTGAAGTGAATTTCGCATAACATAATCAATAACCAACCTAAAAGAAAAGGAGACAAAATGCATCCTTGTCAAACACCAGAAGTAATGCTAAACCAGAAGTCAAACACCAGAAGTAATTGCTACAAGCCTTACCAACTCTCACACACAGATCAGTGTTATTATTGAGAGCTTTCATTATGTTAACTAACTTGTCTGGTATACCATATGATCTTACAATCAACCACAAATTATGATGATCAACAGAGTCAAAAGCCTTTTTGAAATCAACAAAGCTAGCAACCAAAGGTTTCTGAAACTCCAAACATTTCTCAAGAATCTGCCTAAGTGAAAATATCTGATCTACACATCCCCTACCACTTCTGAATCCACATTGCTCATCACGCAATTGCCTGTCAACCATATTCTTAATTCTATTAAGCACAATCATGGAAAGAACTTTACCTGGAACAGAGAGTAGGCTGATACCCCTATAGTTATCACAAGAACTGCGATCACCTTTTTTGAAAATAGGGATAATAATAGCTCTGGTAAAATCTTTAGGAACCATGCCTTTATCATAAAAGTTATTCAAAATTTCAGTCATCCAAGTGGTAACCGAAACATTCCCAGCTCTGAGCATTTCGGTAGTAATTTCATCTACCCCTGGGGATTTATGAAGTTTAAGTTTAGAAATAGCCAAAATAACTTCAGATTGTGTTATAGGGCCAACATTAAAGCTGCCAATGCATCTATCATCATTACAAACAATGGGAGTAGAACTAACCACATTGTTTAGAACATCACTGAAATGCTCAGCTACCTAGCCATGATAGAATCCTTCCCTTCTATAACCTTACCTTGTTTATCCTTCAATCCTTGTATGCCTGTCCGTTTTCTACCACATAAAACATTAAGTATCTGGTACAGCTCTCTGCTGTTGTGCTGTCTAACTGCTTCCTCAGCTTTGTCAGCCAGGCCATCAAGCCAAAGATTCTTATCAGTAGCTAACTGATTCTTTACACGTTAATTAAGCTCTCTGTAATCCTTTCTATTAGGACTAGTAGGGTACTGATTAAGGATATTCCTGCAGTTCCTTCTTTCTGAAATAAGCTCAAGTGCCTTATCACTTAAATAATTCTGTCTCCTCTGCTCCTTTTTTCCTAAAAGAATACTGTTAGTTTCCAAAAAAAGCCTGTTTAAAATGGCCCCATTCTTCCTCGACTTCAGTAGTAAGCAAACCATGACTGTCATAATGACTAAGTAACCTATCATGGTAAGCTTTAGCTATAACAGGGTCTTTCAGAGCTTCAGTATTAAAGGTAAATTTTTTAACTTTAGCACACTTTTTAAGTTTAAGTTGCAAGACACTTTTAACAAGGTAATAGTCAGATCCAATTTCAGCTCCCCTATATGACCTGGTATTCCTAACAGAACTAGCCCATTTGCTGTTAATTAATATATAATCAATCATATTCTTATGCAGCCCATTGGGTGAAACTCATTTGTACTTATGTATGTCGCGGTGTTTGTAATAAGTGTTAGTTATTCTGAAACCATTGAGTTTACTTACCTGTAGGAGACGTTGCCCATTGCCATTGCAGCTACCAATACCAAAAGGGCCTATCGCGCCTCCCCAAAGGTCAGAGTCAGTACCAACTTTGGCATTGAAGTCACCTAGAACAAGGGTAATATCTCCTTTCTTGACAGAATTCAAAATATCCTGAAGTTGTCCGTAAAACCTATCCTTCTCATCCTCAGGGGGGGGGGGGGGGCATAACAGCAGATAACATTCAAGTCTTTAACGCTTGTCTGAAATTTTGCTGTAAGAAACCTTTAATGCACTCATATCCTAGAAGATCATCACTAGTGTGTCTGCTGAGAAGCAGACTCACGCCTTGGTGATGTTTATTATCGTTCCTCCCTGAAAAGTGAAATTTAAGATTATTTTTAAGAATCTGACCTTTATTTGTCCATCTGGTCTCTTGCAAGCCGAGAATATCTAAATTATAACGGTGGAATTTTTGTGTGATGACATCAAGAGAAAAAGCTCTGTGCAGAGTCCTCACATTCCAACTACCTATGGAGAGAAAATGGTTAGTGGGATGTTTAAAGAAACTATGTTTATTGAAAGAGGGAATGCCGACAATATAAAACAGCCCCCTGATCGCAGACATGGGGCAAAGACCGTTCCCCCCACCACTAAAGGCTGAAGCCATCTACTCTGGAAGACTTCCCCCAATGTAGAATTTGACGATGCCAGTAGAAGCAGAGTTCAGGTGCCTGCGATGACCTCTGCTCAGGATTATCCACCAGCTGATAAACATATCCTGTGAATCTATTCACTTTGGGCTGTCAACCCACAAACAAACAGAAAACACAGCGGAAGATTTTCCCTCTATAGAAGCCCACCAGTGCAGCAAATTCAGGATCCATAATCAAGCTCAGAGCCATAATTCATTCCAGTAAGTTTATATGGTCAGCACCAGGACCCTGTGTGGTTGACCACTCCTCAGCAGGGTAGGAAAAAAAAGTAGCCAGAGTTGTCCAGATCAGTAGGCCACACTAATCTGGCAGCCCTCCCCTTCCGTTCACTTCCACAAGAGAGTATCTCTTTCGAAAGGTACTAACGGTCTGCACCACGAGAAGGCGGGGTCGGACATTAGGTGCTAGGCCTGGCCGGTTCTATGCATCATCACAGGGGATTGGTGCATAGCTCTCCTTCCAGTGACTACCTAGCTACCATTTACAGACCAATATATTTCGTAATAATTTTCTTTATAGAAGTAAATTAGACTTTTTGTATTAAGTGCGAAAACTTTTTCCGTTTTCATCGGTAACCGGTAGGGGCCGTGAGTTACGTAAAAGTATAACGTAACAATACGTTGCGTCAGAAACAAAATGGCAGTCGTTACCCGCGAACTGCACTGCAACGTATATCGTAATATCACAATGTTAAAGTTTAAATATCATCTGTTCCAGTACCAGCTCGCCTTGTATCAGTCACACTCTTGTATTCTTTATGTAAAGTAGTCATGAACGAATTTTTTTTTTCACTAAGAAATCTCATGTCGGTTTGGGTTTGACTTCGCGGTACATATCCAGAATTTCATACTACAACTACATGTTCTTTTCTCGATTTCTGTAATCATTGTCGCAGATTTTATTTTCCACAGACACGGCATGGAAATATATGCATTTAAGAAACTTTTTAACAAATTTTCAAATAAAGCGCCACGAGCTATCGATGTATACGAGAGATCATAGACGACGACTATAGTTCGCGCAAGCGCAGTCAGATCCAGGAGCACTTCAGCTAAATTATCTATCCTGATCACAAGCCTCTAATCATGCAAGTTCTCGATGGAGCAGCACTGAGCGAGCTTGTTCTTGTTGCCCTTCACGCGAAGTTTTGATTGGAGCAAACTTGTCTTTGCCGTACTTGATACAAGGAGTGTCTAAGGGAGAAGAGAGCTAGCTTCAATAGGCGTAATGTAAACTGTGCGACTGGAGTGCCCTCTAAACATGGCAAATTGGTGCATCGCGGTGAAGCCTCCTTCGAAACCGATAGGGGCATGGTGCCTGTACCATTCATCTTGTTGAATTGTTTTTTTATCTCTTTACATCCCTTGCAAAATCGGCTTAGCTAGCAAGATGAAATCGGACTGGGAGCAATTAAACGTTAAGCAATTTCAAAGATGAAATATTATATTTAGTAAAGTTAATGGAAATCAATATTATTTTTTCTTCGTACTAGCTTTACCAGAATTATTGCAATATTTTTTATTTTGCTGCAATGCATAACCCAATATGAAAAACATTAAAAAAAATCCTGTTTTAGGTTCATATTAAAATCCCTTTTACTTTTGAAAATCATGAACAGCAGGTATAATTATTTCCTTTAATTTTAAATTAGTTTCAATTTATAAATAATTTTTCATATTTCAGTTTCTTTTCTGTTCAATTTTTTTTTCTTTTTTGAAATAATAAACAAGAACAAACAAAAATAATTTTTTTTAAAAACATATTTATTTAAATTCTGTACCAAAATTCAAACCACAAAATCTCTCTCTCAATGTCTGTATTTTACAGAATATTTTGCAAATTTGGCAAATTATTTTCTGTTTGAGAGCATGATTGAGCCAACATCAAAATAGAGCACATACGTGTAGCAAACGATATATCTTAAAAGCAAAACAAATTAATTCACATACTGATTTACACTTTCTAACACTATTACTGCAATACACTTTCAGTAATTTCATATATCACATGACACTTGCACTTTCATTAATTTTCTATATCACAAAAAATTACAGTAAAGCTTCACAGTGCAGTAATTAAAATTAATATATTTAATACTCAATGACACAATGTCATATTTTTTTTATAACATGACATTTTAAGAATGTCATTAATGTGTGTGTGTGGAGCTTCAATTCCCTTCTGCCTCAGCTCAAATAAAAATTTTAAAATATTTGGGTTTTTGTATAGCTTGAAATTTTAAATATGCCATTTTGTGTGTGGGTGGGCCATTGATTACCTTCTACCACAACTGAAATGGAAAAGTTTGCAATATTTGTTGTTGTTTTTTTACGTATTAAATTTGAATTAAGTCATTTGTGTGTGGGGAGGACTTGATTTTCTACCTCAGATGAAAAAAGTAGCTTCCAATATTTTTTTTACAACATGAAATTTCAATTATGTTATTTGTGTATGCCTCAGCAAAAATGAAAGTTGACATTTTTTATAGCATGAAATTTCAATTATGTTTGTTATATTTGTGTGTGTGGGGGGGGGGGGCAATACAAGCATTTGTAACAAATGCCTATATTGAGAGACACTTGTAGAAGATATGATAGAAATTTCAATGAGAACAGATATTGCCTATAAAAATGATCACTCATGCTGTGTAACAGGTCCTAGAAAATTTAAGAGAAAGTTGATGTCAGTGCAAAATGAAATTCAGAGCTTAAAGAAAATGCTATGGTGAAATTACTGTCAGCTAAAAGCCAAGCAATCAGACTTCTATTTTAAAAGATAGATTTGTTTAAGGCTCAAAAGCTCATCAAGATGACATTGAGACACCAAAGCCTGTGTTTCTAGATATAACTTTAAACCTGTTCAGAAATTCACAGCAAAAATGCTGAAAGAAGCAATAGCATATTTTATTGCCAAGAGGTAAATAGGTTTACCATGATATTTTCATTCTCCAAAGGTTTATTAAAAATTGAGGTTCTATTTTTTATTTTTAAAAAGGCTTATGAGTTTGTAAGAGAAAATCTTCTTTCCCAATAGCTCCACAATTTTAACTTGGTGCAAATCTGTAGATGGCCTTCCTGGATTTATTGAAGTTTTCTTCATGGAAAATTTTACTGATAGTAGGCAGAAACATATGATATTCACTTTATTATTGGAGAAGTCAATTAGGAAACAAATACTGTTCAATGGCAAATGCTATTGTTGATATGTAAATTATGGTAATAATGCTAATGATAAAAATTCAGATATAGCTTCTGAAACTCTAATTTTTATGTTTGTTTCAATTTTACGTAGCTAGAAAGTCCCCATAGGCTATTTCTTTAACAGTTGGTTTGTTTGGCTCAAAATATATTTTTACTTAGAAATTCAGCCAGAACCATATTTAATTCTTTTTAAGCTATGATTCTGATTACGCGTGATTGTTCCGTTTGTTGGGTCAAGAGTGAGTGTCCGTGGATAATATTGAAGTCATTCTAATTAAAACGAGCGGAACACAAGATTCTTTATTGAAATAAAAGCTTCAAAAACAAGAATTCGTATCGGAAATTAAAATCCTTAACTTAATTTGAAAAATATGTAAAAGTTAATAAACATAATATGTTAATAGAAGTTTTACTACGTTAAATAATGATGTTTTTCAATAATCATAATTTTTTCATAGTGTCTACATTTTTTGGGCATCTCAGACCATATTTAATTTTCTTTTTTTATAAAGTTACGTATGCCTGGCAAGTTGTGTTCGAAGGACTCTGATGGGTACGAAATGATTTGAAAAGTTCGATTATCTGAGCGAGGCAATTCCGTTTTTTGGTGTAGAAACTTTTGACGTAAGGAGTATCATACGGTGCGTCGAAATAGTTCCATTTCTTTGCTAAAAGAGGGAGAAAATTAAATCGGAGGGGAGTGTTCGTAATGATTTTTATGCCAAATGAAAGCTTGCGACGTGGGGAATGCCATCTACTCTATATTCTAAAGAGTTTCAGACCCGAGCAACGCTGGGTAAATCTGCTAATTTATTATATTTGTAATGAAGCAATGGTTATTGCAAAAAAACAACAACTCAAAAAGTATTTGAAGTTTTTAGTTTGCTGATATAATTATAAGGTTTGTGGCCGAGTGGTTAGTGTGCTTGGTTACTAATCAGAGGCGCCATGGGTAAGGCATGGATGTTTCTATTGTCTTCCTCCTGAGGTCGCAAGCCTTCTACTATGGCATATAAACTGACAGGCACCTGTCAGACTTCTGTAGTAAGCAGCTGCTTGAGGGGGTATTATTTTGAAGTTTTTAGTTTACTGATATAATCATAAGAAGGTTTGAAGTGTTCAAAAATAAAGTATGGTGGAAATGTTAGGGATATGTTACTTATGTTTTGTTATATTTTCGGCATTAAGAGCAAGAAATACACACGTAATGAGAAATGATATCCAAATATGCCATTTTTTACCAAATTGATAGTGGGGGGAGGGGGGAGGGATGACTGGTAAGCTTTTTTTTATCTATGATAAACACACACTATCAATAATTTGAATATACCTTTATTGGTTATACCCCAAATATTTTGTAGATGCTCTACTAGTAAATTTATAAATTCTGTCTAAATCTTGTTTTTATAGTATATGTATTGTATATGCAGGACAAAGTAAGGAAACATCAAGTCCACCTCCACCTCCTTCAGATAATGAGTCTTACCAAGTTCCTGAATATTATCAGCATGATGAGTGGTCATTTCTGGATTTGCAGGTTGCAATGAACCAGCACAGAATCCCACAGCCCTCAAGTAAAAAGAAACTGGCACCATAATAGATACATAGTTTTATTGTATGCAGTTGAAGCTCTCATTAAATGTATTTAAGGTAAAGATTAATATTAAAAAATAAATATTATTTAGTATGGGCTATAATATTTAGATATATACATTTGTCAATGATTTCTAAAAAAAGTTTTGGCATCCTTTAGATATTTAAATGTGTATTTTATCAGGTATCATAATTTTATGATATAGAGCATGAATAATTTGCTTTAAATTTATGCTTTATGTAGTAAAAAAAAACATTTCCTTACCGTCTCTCTTTTTTTCTATATATATATATACACAAACATGAATTATTGGTAAATAAATTTTCATTTTCCACATACCCTACTCCTTAGCACAGGTAGAATTTCTATGAGGACTTAACCACCTGACGTTTTTCAGTCAAAGCTGGGCTGGCCAGTCCAAACTTAGTGAAGAGTCATTAGAAAAAAAAAAACTGCCTCAAGAGTCGCAGAAAAATTTTCAATTGGTGAATAAAAACATATTTCTAAAAAGTAAACTGAAAAAGAAAAACTTGAAGGAATCAAGAATATATTTTTATTAATTTTTTAATGAGTACTATGAGTTGGCAAAATAGTTGTGTTATGTACCTAAAAAATGTTTGATCAAAAAATATAAACGAGCCACATTCTGTATAGTGATTTGTTTTACGATCTGCAAGCCAAGTGGTTAGCATGCTTGGTTACCGATAAAGGGACCTAGGTTCAAACCCGAGGCGAGACATGAATGCTTATATTGTTTTGGGGCGGGGGTGGCTCAGTCGGTAGCGCGCCAGGCTCATAATCTGTAGTTCCCAGGTTCGAGTCCCAGCTGGGTCAGCGTTGAGATTTATCTCCGCAAAACTCTCCGTCCTGCCCACGGTTAGTAGGGGACAACGATGGGTTTGAAAAGACCACGGCCGTCGGATGGGACGTTAAGACGTGGCCCCGTGTGCAGGAGAGCCATACCCTGTGCACGTTAAAGAACACGCTGGATGACCTTGACGGGAGGCTACCATCTGTATCCCAACAGCTGTTCCAGTGGGTTCCCTCCCCCAACCTTCTCTGAGCCTTCGGAGTCCATGTGACCGCCATTTAGCCCATGGTGTGCAAAAAAGTGCCGCACAGAGGTAAAACAACCCAACCTTATATTGTTATTCTGCTGAGGTCCCACTATCTTCACAGATCTTTATGTCGTATTAAACTGACAGGCTCCTGTCAGACCTCTGTGACAGGCAGCTGCTTGGGTATTTTAAGTTCTTTTGCAATGAGCCACGAATTGACCAGTTCTGGTGTTGAGCATTAATGTATAATTTTCCTGTTCTCCCAATTGTGGTTCACGAGAGAGATGTGTTAGTAGCCCTCCCCCCACCCCCACTCTAAATTTTGAAGTGAATGTGATCTTTAGATAAAATTGATTTGCTGAAATTAGTTAAAAAATACCCCCTCAAGCAGTTGCTTGCCACAGCGGTCTTCAGCAGAAACACAATGAAACATCCATGTCTTTTATCTGGGGCTCGAACCCAGATCCCTTTGATCAGTAGCCAAGTGCGCTGAACACTCGGCCATGAAACGGCTAAATCAAGACAGTAAAACTAATGTTTGGACATTATCATAGTCGTGATCAAAAACGTGGCATCTAAAATGGTCAACAAAAACTACATCATGGATTCTTCATAACCAAATTAAGCTAGGAAATTGAGTTTCAAATAATTCACATGGTGAAAAAACTGCAGACATCAAGGCTATAAAAATTGTTAATGCGAGAGAACTGCATAAAGGAGCTCACTGACTTAAACACCTGTCTCAATTGAATTTGCAGATGTCTGAGGTATTTACATTTCACTGCAGGATAAAAAAAATCACTTGTGATTAGAAATTCTTAATATCTTGATTCCACCCTGGGATTAATTTAAAGGGGTGGAACATTAATCTTTCTGCTTCAAATATGAACTCCTTTAGGCCGTTCTCTTGCATATTGTTAGATGATTGTTACATCAGTGACAGCTCGTGACTAAAATTTTTGGTGGGCATTTTGACTAATACAGGCAGGGCCTGGCTGTACGAAAAAAAAACTTTGGGAGATGTCATATTGAACCGAATAAAACAGATGTTTCGTAATGCAATATTCTGTTTTTTTAACCAGAAATTAAAAACACAGGTATTCTTGTACTTAAATTCAGTATTTCATTTCTCCGTGGCCGAGTGATTAGCGCGCTTGGCTACTGATCTAAGGGACCTGGGTTCGAGCACCGGGTAAGGCATGGATGTATGTGTCATTTTTCTGCTGAGGTCCTGCCATCCTCTCAGACCTTCTACTCTGGCATATAAACTGATAGGCTCCTGTCAGACCTCTGTGGCAAGCAGCTGCTTGAGGGGGTATTTATTTTTATTATTTTAATATGCCCCCTAAAATTCGAATAGTGCCGCCGATTACGAAACAAAAATTTTTTAAAGTAAAAAAAATAGTCGCCCGTAAACGGTGTCTTCCCATTACTATGTTTCCCGCTAATAATATTTTATAAAAGTTCACCATGCCCAAAAGGGAAAGTGACATGTCACTGGAATCGGATAAGAAGAAACGTAAAGTTATTTCTTTGGATACGAAACAAAATTAACATCAAAACATTAAATGATTTGATAACGGTCAAAGCAAGGCCCTAGAAAACGTAATTAGCTGCTGTCGTAAATTGTATGAGGAGAAAAAGTAGGCTACGTCTGTTTAAAGGACGCTTGACAAATATTTTCTAGAAAGTATATCCATTTTTCGCTCGTTTTGTAGCTCATTTCTTTAATAAACATTTTCTAGCTTATTTGCTTTTCATTATTCTTTATATTTCTATCGATGTACACAGTTAAAACATATTTTAAAGGTCAAAATTGAGTCTTCTGACGAATGTTTCGAAACATCATGAATGAATTGCAATTTTCCCATCAAATTCCAAGTATAAAAACACTCATTTAGCCGACTGAGCTATTCATGTTCAATACATTATATATATGTCCCTTGGCAAAATAAGCTGGCAATCCAGCTCAAATGCATCTTTCCAGGAAAGTTCAGGTTTGCTGAGTCTGCCACAATCAAATGAAAATATTCGCTAGAACAAGATATTCAATTATTGGTTTCTCTGGTAGAATCAGCCGATCATGTGTCTAGAGCCACTACTAAGTGGTGACCTGGTTCCTGCATTTCGGCGCTGTTTTATTTCCGCATCTTCACATTTGTGTCATCGCTGTGATAGATAATGGTAAGATTCCGGTTGGTGGCCGTAATCCTAAAATTCATATTGACAATGCGGAAGCAGCCGAGGTAGCCTATTCGCAAAACGCAGTGATTATTTACGTAACACGGCAAATAATGATTGCAAAATAAATGCAAAAATATGGATTCAGTTAGATATGACAATTTAAATTTCGTTTAAGTTTGTGATTTTTAGCGTTTTTAAATTTTTGCTGGAGGTGGTGCCCCAGACGCCTACTAATGGACAAGCCATCTCTTGTTACAGCCTTGTTTGCTGCTTTCTTTTTTTTTTTACCACGCCAAGTATATAGATTCCGATGTTATATAGGCTATGAAGAATCCATGATGCTGTGATCACCTTTTTAAAAAATTGGGATAATAATAATACCTCTGGTAAAATCCTTAGAAACACCTTTATCATAAAAGATATTGAAAATTACAGTCAGCCATGTGAAGACAGAAACATTCCCAGCTGTAAGCATTTCAGTAGTAATTTCATATACCTCTTGGAATTTTTATAGTTTAATTATAGAGATAGCGAAATAGGGCCAACACAAGCTAGTAAATGCATCTATCTATTGGCATGGCAAACAATGGGAGTAGAACTAACCACATTGTTTAGAACATCACTGATATGCTCAGGCCATTTAGATACCCAGAATCCACACTTTCAATAACCTTACTACACACACCAGCCACTGAATTCGAAACCTTTATTCAATACAGGTATGGACCTCATTTACCCCGAATTACAACATGTATGCGGTTTGGCATAGATTCCACAAGGTATTAGAGTGCCTTTGAATCTCCAGCATACCAGGGTTCACCAGACAGTCCTTTAATGGGCTCAAATTTGACGGAAGAGAGCTTTGCTCCCAGATCTGTTTTTCTAACATGTCCCATACATTCTCAATGGTGTTCAGATCTGGGCTTTGTGGTGACCAGGGAAAATGGTGGAAGTCGCTGTCATGCTCTCTGAACCACTGCTGAACGCATCTTGCTCGATGGACTAGCATTGTCGTCCATGAAACGGCCGTCACCTGCTGGTTAAAAAGTCCACATTGCTGGATAGATTTGATCGGCAGCAATGCTGAGATAATTCTTGGAGAACACTCGACCTTCCGGCAGGCAATATCGAGGGACTGTACAACAGAATGTGCCCCAAACCATGATACCGCCTCCAGAACCTTGAGTTGTGTTTACAAGGCAAGCTGAGTTCATTGCTTCCTGGGGCTCCCGCCAAATTCTCTACCTACCGTTGGTACAGAACAAGGTGTACCGCGACTCGTCGGACCACATGACTTTTTTCCAGTGTTCTGTTACGTATTCCTGACAGCACTGTAGACGAACTTTCCGGTTCTTCGCAGAAACCAGTAGTTTCCGTATAGTCATGTGACTGCTAATACTGATTCTCTTCATTCCCTGTGCATTGCCGAGATATGGGTTGGGAACAGCCTTCATTGAATGTTTCGGTCAATTGCTGCACACAGTGAGTCCTGTTTCTCTGTACAAGCCTCAGACGACGGCGATCTCGTTCCTGACAGATTGTCGTCGCTCCACACTTACGCCTCTTAGACAAGCAATGTGAGTTATTTTTCCACTGATTAAAAACCAGAAATATCCTTTGTTTTTCCCATTGTGATCAATACTACTGACGAGCAGCAGTCTTAAATAGTTGCCTAGATCACGTGATGATACGCGTGACCACGTATTTGCATATACGCTGCGCAAGTGACATTTACGTACATCTGCATAAAGGTTTCTAATTCAGTGGCCGGTGTATGTATGTTTAACCCTGTGTACTAATCTATTTCTTCCCACACGAAAAATTAACTGTCTGTCTGGCTATCTTTGCTATCTAGCTGTTTTGTAACTAGTCATTTGCACATTTGTTAAGCTCTCTGTAATGCCGTATGTTAGGATTGGTAGGGTAAGGTTTTACCTGCAGTTCTTTCAAAAATAAGGTCCAATATCTTATCACTCAAATAACTTTAACCTCTTCACCTTTTTATCCAAATCAACCAGTAGTAAACCATGATTATCAATGATTAGGTAACCTATCCTGGATAGACTTACTCTAGCAGGGTCTTTCAGAGTTTCATTTTTAAGGTAACTTTATTTTAACCATAACACTTCTTAAGTTTAAGTTGCAAGATACTTTTAACAAGGTAATGATCAGATCCAATTTCAGATCTCTTACATAACTTGATATTTTTAACAGAAATTGTTAATGCAGTTAACTCTAACCGCTATATCTCGGTTTTCTTGTTAACTCAAAAATTTTGGAAATTTTCAATCGAATTCTTATATAATTATTGTATTTTCCCTCTATTTTTTCATTTTCACCTAGATAACTCTAAATTTTATTAAGAATGTTTGAAAAAAAAAAGTTATAAACGTTGGCGGGTGTGGCGAATTGTGTAGTGTAACGTGAAAACGAACCTGATACTTTGAAAAAGACGAGTTAAAGTGCTCATTAGTGGCGCATATCACAATCGAAGCATCCCCGCACAACACATCGAAATGCAAAACAGCTTAACATGAGGATGTTTGTTGTATTTAAACCAGAGATGCAATGAATGACGCATGACATCCGTATTGTAACGGGGTGAAAAAACTCCAAGGAACAAACGCAACATAGATCCAACATGATATGAAGAAAGTGTGTGAAAATCCAGCAAACCACCACTGTTCTATATGTAAGTTTCGGATTTTATGGCGCATTAGCAACTACGGCTATAATGTGCCGAACGAGACTACTGTATAAGTAATGCAATAATAGAGCAGTGGCAGAACTGAAAAATGACAATTATTTCACTTTCAAAACGAACATATTTTTCACAGGTGATTGGATTTTGTAGTTAATTTTTAACTATATTTACACTAGAAAATTGGTGTAAACATGTTAGCATATTTACACTAAGAAAAGTATTACAACTAGAAAATTAGTGAAATTATGCTAACATATTTATACTAATTTTCTAGTTGTAATACTTTTCTTAGTGTAAATATGCTAACATATTTACACTAATTTTCTAGTGTAAATATAAAGTAATTTAATTCTATATGACACTGTTAAATGTTTTATTACATTTAACAGTGTCATAGAGAATTAAATTACTTTAATTACTGCACTGTGTACCTCTACTGTAATTTTTAGTGTAAATATAGTTAAAAATTAATTTTCTAGTGGTAATTCTTTTGTTAAGCCGTCCCTTGGCTGAGTGGTTAGCGCGCTTGGCTACTGATCTACGGGACCTGGGTTCAAGCCCCGGGTTAAGACATGGATGTATGTATCGTTTATCTGCTGAGGTCTTGCCATTCTCTCAGACGCTTTACTGTGGCATATAAACTGACAGGCTCCTGTCAAACCTCTATGGCAAGCAGCTGCTTTAGGGGGTATTTTTTTATTTAATACTTTTGTTAGCATATTTACACATATTTATCTAAGTAGATAAATAGGAGTGTACAACACAAATGATTACGACAAAAGAAATGCGTTTCTTTTAGTCTTTGTCACCTTTAAACTGCATTCATAGGTATAAAAATGATGGCTTTCATAAGCTGAGTTTCCAAAACGATAGGAAAGATAAGAAAATAACCCCTTTTGAAAAATTTAAAAATCAAAACAGGCGAAAACATATATATGATATATTTTACAAGAATAATACTGAAAACCCCAAAAAGGAAGAAGAAACTTTTATTGTATCATTTGGCGAGAATAATTTCATGGGAAAAATAAGTACCTCATTTTTGTTTGTTCGGATTCAGTCCAGTCACTTGCTCTCCTCTCCACCATCACCATTTAAGTTTTTTCTAGATCATGGTTTGAAGGCTAGACGAAAGACGATCATGGACGTATAATGAGACTGGCCTGCTTCAATCCTCGTCATTCATTTTCATATTCTGGCCAGCGTCCATGTTTGAGTTGTGCGCCCGTAGTCTAGACTCTAGAGCAGTGCTTCTAAGGAGATAGTTTCTCGTGTGTATATTACTACGCTGTGGCCGCAGTGGTATGAGAGAAAAAATTAAATGCTAAGCATGTGTGTAGACTTGGTAATTAAAAACGGTTATTTTCAGAACATAAAAACTTTTTTAACCTAATGAATGTTGATCATCAAGTATGCGTAGACTGTACGACCACCATACTTTATACTGCTTGGTTCAAGGGAATGCTTTTTTTAAATATAATAACAACTGCTATAAGTTTCAAAGCCGTCCCGTGGCCGAGTGGTTAGCGCGCTTGGCTACTGATCTAAGGGACCTGGGTTCGAGTCCCGGGTAAGGTATGGTTGTGTGTGTTGTTTTTCTGCTGAGGTCCTGCCATCCTCACAGACCTACTCTGGCATATAAACTGACAGGCTCCTGTCAGACCTCTGTGGCAAGCAGCTGCTTGAGGGGGTATTTATTTTTATATTTTATAAGTTTCAATACATACACTGGCAGAAATTGAAAAAAGAACATTAAAATTGAAGCATAATCTATGAGATTTATTTAGTAGAAACAACTTGTAGAGAAAGGACAGTGATCACTCATGTAAAGTGATTCGATGTTTAACTCTACCTTTTAATGAGTATTACATTTTACAGAAGGCACTTTTTAATAAGGTGTTAAACCTCTTCGAGCAGCAATACAAGCTTCCAATCTGGCATGCAATCGGTCGTACAAATGCTGGATATCATGCTGGGGGATACCCAGCATTCCATGCGCTTGCAACTTGGACGCGTAATTCAGTGATAGTCGTTGCCTGCAGCGGTCCACAGAAGAGTCTTGTCCGATCCAGACATGCTTGATTGGAGACAAGTCCAGAGAGCGTGCTGGCAAGGGCATTTGGTGTACTGCCTGAAGAGCATGCTGAGTTATGTGGGTAGTCGTTATCCTGCTGGAATATCGCATTTGGGATTACACTCAAATATGGCAAGACGACCGATTGTACGATGTCGCTGACGTACATATTGCTATTCAGTGTACCTTGTACAAACACCAGACAAAAACGAGAGTGATAACTAATCGCTCCCCACACCATGATGCCTGGCGTGGGCTCTGTGTGTCGCTGGCAGATGAATGATGGAAGAAACTGCTCATCTTGTTGCCTTCAGACGCATAAATGACCAGACTCTCCTAAGCAGAATTGGTTTTCATCACTGAAGACCACAGACTGCCATTCTTCCCTATCATGAACTCGTTCTTGACACCACTACAAATGTGCTCGACAGTGGTAACTGTGCCAGTGCCACGCGTGCCCGCAGTCCTACTGCCAAAAGACGATTGTGTATCGTTCTTGTAAACACCCTAGGTATGACAGAGGATTGAATTTGTGATGCTGTAGCTGTCCTTACTGTCACCCTTCTGAAACGCCGATCGTCTCATGCGTCCATAACTCTGTGTTGCCCAGAACCACGTTTGCGAGAGTGCAAATGCTCTTCTGACCATCGATGTCACCATCGTATCACTGCCGATACCTCTCATCCAAAATGATGTGCAATTTGATGAAAAGACCAACTTGCTTCCTGAAGACCTGCTATACGACCTCGCTCAAACTCTGCTAACTGAACAAATGTTGCGTGCCTGCATTGTCCAGGCAAGGCAGATTCTTCAAAGAGCATTGAACAACATGACACAAGACAAATAACTTCTTCACACCCTAGTCCTTAAATATGCACTCGCTACATTTGCATGCTGTTGTCCTCGGAGATGTCATGATTTAATCTAATGACTTTCAATCTTGGATCACGGTTTCTGCTGCCCTTAACTATCATAATATCATAATATGACGTTCCTAAAGGAATCCCTTCTGGGTGTTCTTTTTTCAATTTCTGCCAGTGTATGTATATACCTATATATGCTATATGTCATAGAGAAGAAATTGGAAAATTGTGAAGCTATGATATTAAACAACGCTTGTTTCAAAATGTTACTTTCTGTAGAAAACTTGTAAAAAGATAGTAAAAATTATCATTAATAATTTTCATTTCAATTATTGAAATTTTCTTGTGGTAGTATTTGAGAATCACTTCTCTAGAGTCCTAGCGGTGCTGCATTTTAATGTGAAAGTTCCATTAAGGGACATTTCTCTGTACGATATCTAAGTGGTTTTTTAATATGTCGAGTTCATTTTAATATTAACGGACACAGTTCAATATATACTGGATGCAATTTTGTGATCGCAAACACATTACTGTAACACAGCTACAGATCTTTTGCTACTACATTCTGTAACGTTTCTGACGAGGATTAAACTTTCTCCTCAGTCATATATCCTGAATAAACATATTTACCGAGATATTCATGGTGAAAGGGAATGAACAAGCCATCCTTTATAATACATATATTTTTAAAGAAAATGTTTTAAATGCCAATAAAACGGTGGGAAGAATGTGTACCAGAACTGCTTTCTAGCTGCATCCAGTCATTTATGTTATCCTCATTTCCCTTAATTTTTTGTTTAGATTCGAGACTGTATAGATGCAACATTTCTATGTTCTCTTGGTAAATTATAAAATTACATGTAGTAAAATAACAAATGTGTTAAAAGCAAATACACGCTAAAAAAAAACCCAGAAATTTTAAATATGTCGTCTTTTTAATTTTGGGGGCAGCCAGGACCACCCTAGATAGGTACATGCTCAATACTCATAAAATGCGAAAGAAAAAAATTGTGTGATTGTATTTAAAAAAAAAAATTGTGTGATTGTATTTAAAAAAAAAAAGTAAAATAGCAGTTGAATCAGTTCATGTAAAAAAAACAACAACATAAATTATTATTTTTAATAATAAGAGATTCGGTCAGCAAGAATTATTTAGTGAACATTTATTCAAAAGCTACGATTTGTTATGTTCTCCTTTTCCACCTGTGAACTTGTTTGTGTTTTATGTACCAATATAAGTATGTTTGGGTGAAATAAATTTATTCAATTCAATAACGTTTTACAAGTTTTACGGTTATTATTATGCCAGATAATATACTATTTACTGAACTTTTTTCCCATTTGTTTCTATTGAAATGCTGTGTTAAACAAGTTGATAATGATGATAAATTCGTCATTTCCAGTATAGTGAATACTTTATTCTTTTAAATCAGTAAACGCAGATATTCGCAGTAAACAAAATTTGTTACTTCAGAATTCGCCTGGTTTCCAAGGTTGTATAACATCTTACTGATCAGGTGGGGTTCGAAGCAAGGCTTTTTTAATAAGTGCTTTTTGTGTCTGACTCACGCGCTCAGGAAAATCGACCTGGAATTCAATGATCAGGTCCCCTTTGTACTGAGTGCCTTCGACAGGCAAGCCTTCTCCACTTATAACAAGTTGGTGTCCTGGTTTTATGATACCACACACTGGAACGTGAAGGATTTTGTCGTCCACAGTCCATACATCTATGATAGATCCAGTCAATGCATGACCCAGAGCCAGACGTTTTGTCATGATCAGATCATTGCCATCTATTCTGAATCTAGGATCGGGCTCGATTTTGACAACAAAGATAACATCTCCAGGGATTATGTTGGGGCCTTCATCTCCTGCTCCAGGAAAAATGAAACGACGGTAATTTGGGCAACCAGAAGGTACATGAAATGTGTATTTCTTTTCGATAATCTTCGAGATGTGATTGTCATCATCAAGCATTTTCTGCACGAGAGTTACAGTTTTCTTGCAACCATGGTATATTTCTTCCAGATTCAGTGGGACTTGCTTTTCAATTGTGGGGCCAAACTGCTTCTTGGATCGTCCGTCGTCACCCACAAATTTCCCTGGAGGTCCAATGTTAGGGATGAAAATATCAGCGAAAGGACTGTCAACACCAAAAAACTCACGGAACACTTTGTCAGCATCTCCATGGAATGTGTAGACCTCAAAATGCCCCTCTGGCTGGCTTTCACCTGGTGGTTGAGGAACTCCTGCTTTAATTGCTTCTTCGCCAAACTGGTCGTAAAGAGCTCTTGTTTTTGGGCAGCTTAGGACATCATATGCTTCGCAAATAGTCTCGAAAATCTTTTGCGCCTTGGGATCCAGGAATCGCTCAGGATGGTATTTAAGAGAAAGCCTTCTGAATGCTTTTTTAATGTCAAAGATTGAAGCCATGCGGTTAAGCTCCAGAATGCCATAATAATCCAAACCCATCGTGACTTCTTTTTTTTAAAAAAAGCGATTTTTCATGCTTGACCGAAATAATTGTTTTTCCGCAGGACGAATCCTCGAGTATTTCGGATTGCTTAAAAGTTGTTATTAAGCTTCATTGGAAATGATAACTTCAACGTTGCGTAAGTGGACATTATTGTTGGTAGCTGTAATTCAAATTTAATTTCTTTGAGCAATAATAAGAGAAAGTTGAAGTAATTCTTGGGTACTCTTCAACAATAATGTGTGTTACGTAGCTCATACTTTGCGATTAAAATTGTGAATATTTTACTGTAGTTTTAAAATCATCAGTATGCGAATTAAATATTTAATTTTTTGATTTTTTTTCAGGGGGAAGTAATGGATGATAGGAGCAATGTCGGATTTCAACAATATGTACGAAGTGTGTGTGTGTGGGGAGGCGATAAAACCTATCGAGGCACCCACTCAAACTTAGTAGGTGGTATTCAATATAAAATGCCTAACTCGATATTCTCAATGCAGAATTTGTTATAAAAAAATTAGAATTAAAAAAAAAAGAAGAAAAAAATGTAGTCAGAAAAAGGGGAGGGAAATTGGACCATAGCCCCCCCCCCCTTGACTATATTTTTTTTCTTGTTTATTTTTTTGATTCGATTTTTTTTTGTAAAAAAAACTCTGTAATGAGAATATCGAGTTGGCCATTTTGTATTGAATACCACCTGCTAAGTTTGAGTGGGTGCCACCAGGAAAATTCCTGACACGTGATTGAAATTTTACTTAACGACATTTGATAATCTTCAACGATTAAATCCCTTAATTTTCACACCTTACAAAAGAAAAAATTGAAAGCTTAACGGGTCTGGTCTTATGTTACTTCTAGTTTATATAGCATACAAATTTATTATTTATTATATATATGTTACCGCTAAAGCTCGAAAGCCGTTAATGTGCAGATTACCTAGCTAATCTGCAGATTAACTGATTTGCTCCGTTAACGTACAGAATCAAGAGCTTTCCGCATTTTACATAGGTAATGTGCACATTAACGGCTTCCGTATCGTTAAAGTTTAAAAGTTTGTTTCTCTCATAGTGGTGAATCTCTTGAATATGAATCTTCGTGTCACGTGATTCACTCGTCCGCATTATAAAAAACGCCCCAGATGAGCGGAGGCCAAGTGAGAACGAATCAGTAAAGTGATTCATTCTTGATAACGAATCACTAAAATGATTCGTTCTCACTTGGCCTGCTCATTTTGGGGGCGTTTTTTATAATTCGGACGACTGATTCATGTTGACAGAGGGATGACCCTGGTTTCAACTCTACTCTCGGACACTAGATAAATAACATTATGTTAATTTAAGCTTACAGAAACGTTCCTGTTGTTCCAGCAAAGATCTTATTTTCACTTTAACGAGTGCCTAGTAGGTAATGTGCAGATTATCCAGGTAATTTGCAGATTACCTAGGTAATTTGAGAAATGAAACAATTTTCCGCACGTTAACGGATCACCCTAGTTAATCTGCACAATACCTAGATAATCTGTAGAATAACTGATTTCTGCACTTTAGCGGTAACATATATATGTCACCGGCAAAGTTTGAAATCCGGCATTCTATAGAATGCCTAGGTATTCTATACAATGCCTAGGGAAAGTATGTAATAATTCTCATATTTCATACATTGCCTAAAAACGCCTGGTATTCTATAGAATGCCGGCTTTTCATACATTGCCGGTAACATATATACTAATCTTTCTTATATGTAAAGTAGTTTTAAAATTTTAGTACAAAATATTCTAACTGCAAATATACTCTACATGTAGCCCGACAAAATATAGCACGGAACATACGTCTGCTTTCCATTAATAACTTTCCGCGTTAAACGTTTGGTACGTAATTCTGCATTCATAATTTTTACAACGGAGCGAAGGCGACGACTTCCAAATCCTCGGCAAACGGCAAGGAATTAATCTCGACAAATATGGTCACATAATGTGTACCAAATTTGGGACCAGTCAGTCAAGTATCAGGTGAAATTCAGTGGGTCTAGCCTGCATTTATGCACGCTCTGACGTCAGAAAGTTGTCGAAGAAATATAGATGAATTCGGGTGCAATTTATCGACCAACGCCCAAGTTCGCCTAAGCCCAATTTGAGTAAAGAAATTTCCCTGACGCATCATCTAATAAGATAGAACATGGTAGGTGTCCATATATAGATGATTGCGAGTGATTGGCTGATAGGGGTTACGCTAATTCTAACTATGATGCAGAAATGGTGGAGATCTGAAAATTTGCACTATAATGGTAATTCGGGTCGTAGATCACGGAAAAAATTCGAAATCTGATCTCCGACCTATCCTTCAAGGTCAAATGGTGGGCAAATCTTTATCTATGAGTGCTAGAAATATGAAAATCGGTGTCTGGCTCTGTTTTGGATTGCAGATATTAAAAATGTTACAAAGTTTCGGATTGCAGATATTAAAAATGTTACAAAGTTTCGGATTGCAGATATTAAAAATGTTACAAAGTTTCGGATTTGGAGGGAAGGAGGGGGGGGGGGGTGCTCTTCGAGGTAAAAAGGTCAAATTTAGTTGGTTCCTGGGGTTATTTTGAATCGTACATTTCAGAAATGTGGGGAAATATGAGCTGTGCTGGGTTCTTCGAGTCAAATGTAGAATCTATCAGTGTTTGAGGGCTAAAAATTGGTGCCTGCGGATCTTAGGAATTATGCGAAATTTTGGATGCGATGGGTCTGAGGTCAAAGGTTAAATTCGATGTACCAGTGCTGGAAAGCTAAAAAATGGTGAATAGGGCTATTTCGGGCGGTAGAGCTCAGAAATAAGAGGAAATTTCCGATCCGGCATTGCGTTCAAGGTCAAATAGAAGTCGGAGTGGCGGGATAGAAATCAAGAGGTACCATAGACACTGACTGATTTCTAGTAAGATATTACTAAGATTAGTGACACACAGAAATGCATGTCGCTAATCATTTAATCCTTATCATTTAAATTATTTTGTGACAAAATTAAAATATATATTATATATTTTATATTATATATAATATATACTATACATTCCTAGCCGATCCATGGCAGAGTGGTTAGCACGCTTGGCTACTGATCTAAGGGACCTGGATTCGAGCCCCGGGTAAGGCATGGATGTTCGTGTCGTTTTTCTGCTGAAGTCCTGTCATGCTCTCAGATGTCATATAAACTGACAGGCTCCTGTCAGACCTCTGTGGCAAGCAGCTGCTTGAGGGGATATTTTTTTTTTATATACATCCATCCCTCGATTTACACGGTATAGGTTTCGGGAACACCGTGTAAATCTAAACCAACAACTTATGGAAAACAGGGGGATAGTTTAAAAAAAAATCCTTGTTATGAATAAAACTGACATTAGAAGTTTTATTTATACTTATTTATCTCAAATTTTAGTTCACCAGTAATAATAAGCATTAATGTAACATTATTCTGCACTTTATTTGCATTAATTCAGGTAAACTTAGATTAATTTCTCATACATTTCCTTTGGGTCAAGAAAAATACTCATCATTGATGTACATGCACACTATCGAATTTGAAAATGAAATTTGAAATATATTTATGAGCTGAATATAAATTAAAAATTAAGTATTTGTACGAACAATTGGTGTTTTATATAAATCAGTATTTATGTGATATTGTATGAAAGGGTGTATTTTCGAATCAGCTGTATTTAGACTATATAATAGTCTACAAAGTTAATCATATTGCTAAAAATGAGATAAAACAGGTTTATCTAGTCTGAAAAGCTGGCTGCTGATTCAAAATAGGCTTTATTTCATTAAAATGTCGCAAGACGGACACTGGCAAGAAAAATCATTTGAGCGAAATAATATAAATATAGCCTGTTACAAATGATGATTTTATTAATATGGGAATTTTCTATTATCGATTTATTCTTGAAAATAAATGATATCAATTAAAACCATTTAATTCATTTTCATTTTCGGAAGACCGTCTAATTCTCTCTCTTGACTATATACCACTCACTGCTACTTCGAAATATATATATTATACCTACATATATAAGAAAAACTCTCAATCTTTACCGTGTAATTGGATTGGATTGTTTTACCTCTGAGCGGCACTTTTTTGCACACCATGGGCTAAATGGCCAGGCCACAAGGACCCCGAAGGCTCAGAGAAGGTTGGGGGAGGGGACCCACTGGAACAGCTGTTGGGAGACAGATGGTAGCCTCCCGTCAAGGCCATCCAGCGTGTTCTTTAACGTGCACAGGGTGTGACTCTCCCGCACACGGGGCCACGGCTTAACGTCCCATCCGACGGACGGCGGCCTTTCCAAGCCCATCGGTGTCCCCTACTGACCGTGGGCAGGGCAGGGAATTTTGCGGAAATAAATCTCAACGCTGACCCAGCTGGGACTCGAACCTGGGAACTACAGATTACGAGCCTGGCGCGCTACCGACTGAGCCACCCCCGCCCCATTTTTTTTTTTTTTACCGTGTAAAACCGAGTCTATAATCGTGTAAATCGAAACTGGTTGCAATTTTTTGATCGTGTAAATCGAAGGATAGGTGTATATAATATATTAAAAATACTAGTACAAAATGAATAACTCTTTGTGTTTATATGTAAAAAGCTACATAAATGCAAAAATTTATTAAAGCTAGAGATGTGGTTCTCAACCTTTTATGCTTCACGTACCCCCTGGAAATGTGTATGTAACTGGCGTACCCCTTATATAGATAGATAAAACTACAGTTATAATATAATAATGCCAACTTAGCGACTTTGTTACCAGATCTAGCGACTTTTGAGCTCTCACGGCGTACCCCACGTTGAGAACCGCTGAGCTAGAGAATACGTAAAAAATAAGCGGAAGCTGCATGGTGCTTATTTTTTTTTACTAAACTGATTAAAAGGTTGAACGTATAATAAATTTTTTTATAATCTTTTTTTTCAAAATTGCAAGAAATATTGAAATTTAAATTATTTTGAGGCCGAGTCCAAACTCATCTCTAAAACTCTTGCATCGGTCACCCGCCTTTTGAGTTGTCGTCCGTTCGAAATACGCCTATTACTATACGATGATTTCTTTCTAAAGTTATTGTGGGAAACTATCTCAGAATAACATCTCCAGGACTCGGTTCTATTTTTTTGGTCCGTGTATATATCATCATTTCTTGGGGAATGTTTACTTTGGCAAAAAGATTTTAAAACAGTGCCCAATTTAACCGTGAATGAATTTAATTTTCAACTCTCTTGACATAAAAAACGTGGGAGAATACACCAAAAATGAACACATTCAAAAATAAATCAAATACACTTTATTTTTTTATGGATTACAACGTTTATGTTACATTCCAAGATAAACAATACTATACAGTACAAAAATTTATTCCATTGAGGAAATGATGAAAACGTTATCACAAATCTTTGATATTTGCTGTTCTGTTTATAAAAGACATGACACAAATGCACAGTACACACAAAAGATGCAATGGTAAAAGGAAAAACATACGCAAATCAAACTGAGGTGTAAATCAACCAAAATGTAACTTGGACTAGACTGCAAGTCGAACTGTTGCAGTGTTCACGTTACAGAATGGAAAGCAAAAAATAATACACTGCCCTACCCAAACATGATTTTTATAAAACTGAATTGCAGGTTTCCTAACCCTTTAAATACTGAACGAATAGTGTTGAAAATCGAGATTTAATTTGATTTCATTGTGATCTTTAATTTATCATCAGTCCCATTTTTCCGTTAAATGTTTATTTTTGAAGTTGTAAAGCTTCGAAGTTAGATTTTCTCTGAAATAACTTGGAAATTCTCCAATAATTCGGTAGGGCAGTGTACTTTAAAATAAAAGTGACGCAGCATGAGGAGAGACAAGAACTTCAAAGATTCGACAGTCGTTAGATTGGAGGGTTTCAATTTTACTCCTCTGTTTCCTAATGGTGTTCGTTTTATTAGTGTCGTCAAACAGACACGTTATAATGCAAAGATTGCAATTTTACCGTTTATTATAGATATTTTTTTTCAATATCGCGATTTAAACAAAATTCAGATCGACTTATTTTCTTTAGGGACATCTAATCTCCTCTGACGCTAAGTCATTGGTGGTTAAAAACACAAATCTTTGGTTTCATGATCCTAACAACTAAACGTCATTTAATTACAATTGCAATCCATCATATATATATACACAGTCGTATCAGAATAATATGACCATCTACCATAGTATATGTATGGTAGGTGTTCATATTATTCTGATACGACTGTGTATATACTCAGCTATTTCAAGATAGTATAAAACAGGTTGTAATTTTAGAATTTATATCTCAGTGATAAGCTTCGAAATAAGGACATTTTCACACTGATATTCTAAAAAGGCTTTTTTTTTTATCTTTCTTCTTTTTTTTTGAGCATTCTTTAAAGAACAGTTACTAAAGACGATGGTAAGATGTTTGTGAAAATAAAGGCCATTGCCCTTTACTAAAAGGAACTCCAAGAAATGAAGCCCTCAAAGATTTTGTCTGTTTAGAGGGACGTAGGGAACACCTGCAAGATTTAACGGTTTTAGTGTATGGGGAGAAATATTAAATTGAAATATTCGTGATATTGGATTGTTTTACCTCTGAGCGGCACAGTTTTTTGCACGCAACAAGTTAAATTGCCAGATCTCAAGGGCTTAGCGAAGATTGAGGAAGGGGATCCACAGGAGAGCTGTTAGGAGACGGAAGCTTCCCGTCAAGTCTATCCAGCGTGTGTTTCAGTGTGCAGAGGATATGGCTCTCCTAAACAGGAGGCCACAACTTAAAGTCCCTCAAACGTGACGGCGATCTTTCCTAGCTTGTCAGTGTCCCCTTTCTCAACGATAACAGGGTGGGGATTAGTGGAAATAAATCTCAACGCTGCGCAGTTGGCACTCGAACATGGAAGTTGTAGATTATGAGCCTGGCACGCTACCGACTTAACTAACCCTACCCGAAGAAACATTACGTAATCTGGGATTCGAACCCAGGCCCCTATGAAATATTTCGGGAGTCCTATACCAGTAAACTTAAAATACTCTATAATTCCAATAGTTTTTGTTTGGTGTATTTTATTACCTTGCTTTTCTCGTAAGAATCGCAACTTTCCTGCCTCGGATGTTCTTCAGCAACGTAATACTTCTTGATCAGTGACAGTCTATAACAGTTTCAATAATAGAATTTTGGATGAAGGTGAAGTAACAGCTTGAACGCTTTTGAAAGCAATACTCAGTAATTTGCTGGGTAACAACAAATCCGGAAATTTCCCCTACCTACTTGTGAGAAATGTTTAATATAAGATGTTCCAAAATATACATTTTCCCGCTGAACCTTGTAACTAGTAGTGATGAGCTAGAGGACATTTTCACTATGAAAGCGATACGAAGCCAGATGAAGCCAAAGAATGCTGGTCAACTATTGCTCAAATATTAATAGAAGAATCTCAAATGCTGTGTATAAACAGAAGGCAGCAGAAGAATTTTGGGAAGTTTTAAACGCTTCTTGAAACTTTAAATGCTAACCACTAGTTATTGTCATTCTGCTGAGGTCTCCTTCGTCTTCACTGATCTTCTCTGCGGTGTATTATATCCTGTCAGATATTTGTGACAAGTGGGCTGTTTGGAGTATATTTTATACGACTAACGAGAGATAATTAACAAAACTGGACCACGATCATGGCACACAGTTATCTAAAGTCAGATGTCAATATGTTCCATTAATCCAAGTATCAGATTTATTATACATTCATGGAAAATTAAATTATATATTAATTGTTTACACGGTAAAAACCTAACACGTGACAAAACACTGTAGGGTGTGATTCCTCTTAAAACCGAAAAGCAAGAAGTTTTTCTATTGAAGCCATAGTTGTCAAGAGAGAATAACGTGTTTTTCGGTGAGAAAATAGTTGCATTTTCAAAGGTTATTTTAGCATTTTCAAAGGCAACATTGCATTAAACATCGCATTACATTGTTAGTAGGACTTGCATAAGACTAATTTAAAGACATTTACACCAGAAATGCAATTTAAAAGAACATTATTGACAGAAAAAGGAATATTGTCCCTAAAATTGATGTTCCCATCACAACATCCCGTATTACAGAAAAACTGCAGTGGGAGGCTGGAATTATTGTGAGGGCAAATATTTTTGTTAGCAGTGTTTTTTTTTTCTTCTGAAACTTGTATTTCTGATAAAACTTTCATTAAACTCATCCCTAATAGTCTTTCTAAGGCTGTAGTACGATGTTTGATACAATATCACCTTTGAACTCTTTCGATTCCACCCTGCATAAGTGTATGGGTGACACAAGCAAATGGTTTGGAAATCACCGTGTATTTAAATGTGCACTTGATTTATAATGTTAGCTGGGCCATTGCTAAAGCCATTAACAGTTTTTATTATTGTTTTTATATTGCAATATGAATATATCAGAATACAAAAAAGTTAATCGAAAGAGACCATTTTTTATTACTTTGTTTTTTGTTCGGAAGAACCGGATCAATACTGGGACTATGTTCAAAATTTCTTCGAATTGTATTTGCCACAATACAACCTATGTGTTGGAATCATACAATTCAATTGGATAATTATTTTTTTCTCTGAATTTCAAAGTTTACAATACAATCAAAAATGTATTGGAATAGCTTAAATCAATTAAATGAATATCTGTTTTATTTCTCCAAATTATAATAGTTACAATACAACCACAATGTATTGGAATAGCATAATTAATATAATTCAATAAAATGTTTCAAAGCAGTGGTGTTCAAACTTTTAATACGGCGAGCTACTTTTTTTTAATTGTAATCCCGCGATCTACTAACATTTTTTATCAAGCAAATCAGAGCTGGTCGTTAGTTGAATTTTTCGGTTTTTAAGGCACGAAAATTTGTTTTATGTTACTTTTCTGTAAATACTGTGCAAACCACCCTATTTCAAACTTACCCTTAACTTACAAACTAACTTACTAACTAATATATAATCCCCCCCCCCCCCAACAAATAAAAATTTCCTTTAGATTTCCCCTCAGGTACTAAAAAAAACAGATCTAAGACAGGGAAAATAATCCGAATCTGTTAATACCGTGTAAAACCATAATCCCCATCTTCGTGACGTCATACATAACCCGTCATTACATACCTATACGAGATACCTATATCACACTGGTGCCTACGTAATTGGGAATGCCTGCCGATTTCCGCGAATCGCTGTGTTAGCAAGCTAGTCGAAGTCATATGGTAAAGAATCAGGACAGATGCTACAATAAGCTAGAATCTTTCTTGGAGATACAACGGGAATAATGATTTAAACTCTCATAACCAAATATATGTTTAAAAATAATCGTGTTACATTTGAAAATTTATTATCCATTAAAATCCGAAATTTTCAAGTGTTTACCCAATAATATTATTTAACGGTAATTCTTTAAAGAACAAAATTTATTGTTTTTCCAAAGTAATTCTTTATCTAATTTAATAATTTTAATTAATGTTGCAATAGAGCTTATTGTTAAGGGAAATGCATAAGCAATAGATTTAAGCAAAATTATTTTGATATTATTACCAGATTTTTCAATCAAGCATGAAATGGAAAATTTGCTAAAAAAAATTAAAGATTAAAATTAATGGTTTTTAAATGCAATAGGCGCAAAGTTTAGGTTGCAGTACAATTGACGATTTTTATTTTATATAAAGTAGTTCAATTTTCGTTATTTTTCAGTTTAGAAGCATAAAAGGGCTCCATTGAGAATATAGCTCTAAGGCTCCTATTTAGAACCTTGTTCCAGGGCACCCATTTGGAACTTGCTCCAGGTCTCCCAATTGCTTAATGAGCCCTGGTTCATGCATATATTTGTGCATTTCAGAACGCTGACAAACTGTTATAAACTTCAACATTCCACTATTTATATACAAGACTTCTTGAAGAAGAGATGGGGAGGGGTCAAGAGTGTCCAAGTTCGAAGAAAATTAGCGACATTTTTACTACTATACCTAGCACTATTTTTTTTAGTAACACATTATATTTGAATTAGTGAAAAAAATTTTAAATTGGTAATAAAAATATTATGCTCAAAGAAAGCTATAGCATTATCTTTCCATGTTATTTCAATGGGAATCTAATTATGAAGCTCTATAACAGGGAGGGCCAAACTTTTGGACTCTGCGATCGACTCTGAAGACAGAAACTCTTTCTCGATCGACCATAGTACATAGTAAATGATTTAACACTGCTTGACCAGCTAAGCATAAACTAACAATTTAGCATCAAACATATTAACGTGACATTGTTACATTAATTAAAATATTTTCCACCTAAAACTGGCAGCTACGAGATCGACTGTGTGGCCATCTCTGCTCTATAACATCTAAAATATGCATTTAATAGAGGACTGTGATGGAGAAAGATTGTAGACCCGTCAGGGCTAGATTCTTTTCGAGCCGCTCGTGTTTGCAGAAGCAGCGGCAGCTACGAGATCGACTGTGTGGCCATCTCTGCTCTATAACATCTAAAATATGCATTTAATAGAGGACTGTGATGGAGAAAAGATTGTAGACCCGTCAGGGCTAGATTCTTTTCGAGCCGCTCGTGTTTGCAGAAGGGTACTTGACTCTACCATGTCATTTGATGCTTTTAATGAAAAACTGACTGAAGTTAATCAAATTTATTTAAATCTCGTATCTCCTACTGTGGCATATAAACTGACAGGCTCCTGTCAGACCTCTGTGGCAAGCAGCTGCTTGAGGGGGTATTTATTTATTTTTTATTTTATCATCAATATTCGTTCAGTATTTAAATAATTATGAAAATTGGAATATTTAATAATAAATTATCTTGTTTTATAAAAATCATTCATAATTATCTAACATCGAAATAATCATTATGCAACTTTTTAAATTTATATTTCTTAAGTGATTTGAAAGAAATACTTATTAAAGTTTTAATTAATATCTGAAATAAATTCTTATGACCCATTACTGTTGTGAAATATTCCAGCTTCCATAATTCCTTAAATAATAGACGAATTCTGTTGAAAATCGAGATTTAAATAGATAAGATTATGATCTTAAATTTATTTTTAGTACATTTTTTTCATTAAATGAATATGCTAGAAGTTACAGAACTTCGAAATTAGATTTCTTTCACGTAATACGAAAATTCTCTAATATTTTGTTAGGGCAGCAGTGTAACTCAGTTCCGTATATTGTAAAGGTTTCTGCGATTCCAAAATATTATTTATTCAAAGGTGATCTCAGAATTTTTTCTAATTACTGCCGACATATTGATGCAGCCACCTGTCTTCCAAATTCAGTTTGGAAGAGATTCGATAGAAACTGAGTTTCACTTCTGCAAAACATCACACAATACTGCATCATCGTTCAGACTTCTATAGTTAAAGACACCAGAAAGTAGACAGAATAGTATGTAAATCAAATAACCTATACTGCAACGAAGCAAGTAGCAAGCAAAACAGCTGATCGTCAGCGCCACAGCGGACGAAAATGTAACTATCTCTGCTGTCGCTTCACGTCTTAAAATCGGCAGGCATTCCCATTACCGATCACACCGACGCAAACACGTAGGTACCGATCACACCGACGCAAACACGTAGGTACCGATCACACCGACGCAAACAGGAAGTTGGCAGATTGTTAATTGAGTATTACAGCTGACGAAACAGAGTGGGTAACATAGTTCTGCATTGAAGGCACGATCGAGCAAAAAGGACGCCGTGATCGACTGCTTGAACCAAGACCGTCTCAGGTTGAACACCCATGCTTTATAGCAGTGTCTCGCAAACTTTTTTACTCTGCGTCACACTGAATCTAATTTTTTTCCCGCGTCACACTGAATCTAATTTTTTTTTCCGCGGCACACCTGAAAAAGAATAAAACCAAACTCTATGTAATCGTCATTATGTTTGCGCTTTGTTGAAGTAATCAGCCTGGTTTTACTTGAAGATTTGCTCTCGTTCTTTAATTCATAACTCGGTGTTTGTTTTAAATATTTGTCCATTCTATGGCTTGAAATAATCAAAAATTAATACCAAAATTTGGAAAAAGCTTGATAAATACTTACAAGATCCCAGTTGATAAAATCTGAAAGATTTTTATTAAAGCACGTCGATAACACAAATCAAGTCAAAATGAAATCTTTCGAATATCTAGTGTCAATTTGAAAATCTCCCGCGGCACACAGTTTGCGAGACACTGCTTTATAGTATTCACTGGGATAACTCGAAGACATCGAGTAGCTGAAATATATCTGTTAAATATAAAAACTGGATTTCTCGCTTAGCAGCGAAACAAAAAGGTTTTATATCCAGGTCTTTCGATAATCTATTATTTTAATCACTGATTGTGCAATCTGATAACAGACCACAATAATTTCATAGGTATTTGGAACAATACTAAGACTGACAGTGGGGAAATAAAATGGCAGATTTTCAAAATGTTGAGGAATACCTTGTAAGAAAAGTTTCAGTTTATGATTTCACAAATTACGAAATTGAAATTGAATTTGAGGTAAACAGAAATGCAATCTCTCCTTAAACAGCCACAAGACTTTCTACCAAAATGGGTGTATTTTTTACTCTTGTTAAAACTATAATAATTTTAATGAAATGCAATGATTTTTCAAGCAACCGTAGCAGTTGATTAAAAAGTCTTCCTGTTATTTCGATAACCATTGCCATCGTCGTTAGGTTAAGTAGGCTTAAAGTCTCTTTTTATTTGGGTTTTTGTGTTGCTCTATGGTACCATAAAGGTGTTCCAAAATGAAAGTTAAAACACTTTGTTTTTAATATAGAAGCAAATTTTTCAGAAATATTCTGAACAATACTAAATTTTGATTTAGCGAATAGCCAAAGGGGTTGGGATGGATAAACCAACGATGGTAAATTTATTCTGAAGAACACGTTATTTTATCAGTTTACTTTCGCAAAAGCATTAAAAAAAACTTCTAAAAAGTAGTGACTAATCTAGCACACGTCATTGTTTTGATGTAATTAATAAACTTCTACAAGCGTTTGGTCATTAGCTCTGATTAATCTTAGTTTTTTCAATGCAATTTCTAATACATGAATAAATTTGGAGAAATATAAGAGAGCATCATGGATATAAATATCAGCTCATCTACATCAGTTTTAGAAAATCTTGCAACATCTAAATCCAAAAGTGGCGCCTCGGTGGGTTCGAGTCCCTGGATGGCATTAGAACCCCTATATACAGGCCGACCTATCCGCCATTTTTGTTCCAACTGGTCACGTGACTTAATGTTATAGTCAGTGCAGCCGCCGTGTGCGCCGCAGTTTTTCGAATCATTGGTATATAAAAAACAATTATTATCGGAAGATATTCAGCTGCGAATTGTCTAAACAACTATAGGAACAATTGCACAGTGTTTAAATTCCAGACTGATCCAATTAAATGGAAAAAAGTGGGTTGAAAGAATTCGATTGAGAACGTGCATTAAGCTTACAGCGTTCTATATACGCTTACAGCATTCTATAATGTTCCTTTATTATTAGTAATATGTAGATGAATGATGGCTACGTTTAAGTTAGTAGTGATCCATCGTTTACGATTAAGTTTAGTTTTGTTGCCGAGTGGTTAGTGCGCTTGGCTATTGATATAAGGGACCTGGGTTCGAGTCCCGGGTAAGGCATGAATGTATGTGTTGTTTTTCTGCCATTCTCACAGACCTTCTACTATGGCATATAAACTGACAGGCTCCTGTCAGACCTCTGTGACAAGCAGCTGCTTGAGGGAGTATTTATTTATTATTTTATTTATTTAGTTTTGTTAATATCATAAAATATGCTTGTGGCAAATTTCGATCGTGACGGCCGTAACCCGTGCGGGCATACCGAGATACCATTGAGGTGGGGCATACCGAGATCGGCGACTACCGTAGTCGCTAAACACTGATCGTTCGCTGGGAACTGGGAGGCCAATTTTGGATTCGCTGGCAAGTGGTCGTTGTAGTGCAAGTCCTTCCTTGAAAGCGTATGAGTGTCTTAAAATATTATCAAGACCTAACTTAATCGCTAATAAGTAATAACTTCACCGCAGCTTTCTTTAAGGCAATAAAGTGATGGAATAAGCATTTTATAAAACAATATGGTTAAAAAAAACATGTCAAACTTAGTAGTAAAGAATCACAGGATATGTCCTGTAGATAAGGAACTTACGAAATAATAAGCTGAAAAAAAATTGGTTTTTGCCATGAATGGGATTTGAACCCACGTCTCCAGGAAACCTGCCTGTTATGCTACCACTACACTACCAGTGGCTAACCTTTTCTCAGCTTGTGTGACCTTATAAACTTTCCGGATTTTTTTTTTATTTGATTCGCACAGTGGCACCATCTATTCGGGAAGGGGACAACTCTGTTGCCTCATATAGATGGAATTAATATTTCTCACTCACGCTCATGGTGGTAGACTAACAGGCATGTTTCCTGAAGACGTTGGGGTTCCAATCCCACTCATGGCAAAACCAATTTTTTTTTTCAACTTATTATTTCATGTCAAACTTATTTTGTCTCGCCTGAAAATTATAAAAATTGGTACTTTGTATAGAACAGTGGAATTTCTGAACAGTGGCCTTTAATAATCAATGAATTACAGATTTTTGTAATCATATAATATATTGTTTGTAAAATGTTTTCCTTCTATATGAAAGATTTTTCCTATCACCACATTCTGCTACGTGTGTAGTTAACTGTATAGTTAAGTATAAATGAATCCAAAATTGGCTTCCCCGTTCCCAGTGAAAGATCTGCGTTTAGCGACTACGGTAGTCGCCGATCTCGGTATGCCCGCAAGGAAGAGGAGGGTTACGGCCGTCACGATCGAAGTTTGCCGCATTCATATTTCATGATATTAACAAAACTAAGCCGTCCCGTGGCCGAGTGGTTAGCGCGCTTGGCTACTGATCTACGGGACCTGGGTTCGAGCCCCGGGTAAGGCATGGATGTTTGTGTTGTTTTTCTGCTGAGGTCCTGCCATCCTCTCAGACCTTCTACTCTAGCATGTAAACTGACAGGCTCCTGTCAGACCTCTGTGGCAAGCAGCTGCTTGAGGGGGTATTTATTTATTTTTATTAAACTTAATCGTAAGCGATGAATAACTACTAACTTAAATGTAACCATCATTCATCTACATATTACTAATGTATATATCACATAAATGAACATTAAAATACCGAAGCAATAGTCAGAAGTATATATTATAGAACCACGCTTGGCTACTGGTTCCTTGGTACCTGGGTTCGAGCCCCGGGTAAGGCATGGATGTATGTGTCGTTTTTCTACTGAGGTCCTGCCATCCTCTCAGACCTTCTACTATGGCATATAAACTGACAGTCTCCTGTCAGACCTCTGTGGCAAGCAGCTGCTTGAGGGATATTTATTTTATTTTATTTGTAAGCCTAAATGCACGTTCTCGGTCGAATTCTTTCAACCCTTTTTTTCCATTTAATTGGATCAGCCTGGAATTTAAACACTGTGCAAATTGTTCCTATAGTTGTTTAGACAATTCGCAGCTGAATATCTTCCGAAAATAATTGTTTTTTTATATACTAATGATTCGAAAAACTGCGGCTGCATTGATTATAACACTAAGTCACGTGACCAGTTGGAACAAATATGGCGGATAGGTCATCTCCCCCTTTTGGGAACTTTAGATGGCATGGTGGTGTGCTCTATCGTAACTTGTAGATAACTAGTAGCTTTACGAGTCTAATCATAAATTGAAATAAAAATAAGACAGTAAGCGTAAGCGTAAGGGAAACAAACGTTTGTATTCCTTGTCACACTCTTCTACGTGTGGATTGGAATGTTTTATCTGAACGGAAATTCTGCTCTTATAACAGGCTATTTTGCCAGGCCACAAGGGCTCAGAATTATTAGGGGAAGGGGATCCACTGGGCAACTGTTAGGAGACAGTGGACGCCTCCCCGTCAAAACCATCCAATGCGTTCTTTAATATGCACAGGGTAATGGCTCTCCTGTACATGAGCCCACAGGTTAACTCCCCCATCTGATGAAAGAAGGTCTTTCCAAGACCATCGATGTCCCTTTTCTCACCGAGGGCCGGGGGCGGGTGGGGGGGGGGGGTGTTAGCGGTGATAAATCATAACTCTGGCACAAGGGGAACTCGAACCTGGAAACTGCAGATAACGAGCCTGGCATGTTACCAACTTAGCGAATCTTCTCCTCTCGCATTTCTAGACTTTTTCTGAACAAACCGTAGCCAATAATTTTTACCTAATATTTATTAGCTAAGCTGAAATTTGTATCCGTGGCATTGTTTTATTTTACCTATCTCCACATTTCTGTTACAAAATGTGTGGGAAAAACTAAGATTGAATTAACTAATGACAGAAGGCAGGTAAAGTTTACGAACTAATTCAAATAACACTTTGTTCGCATTTTAAAAGTTACTCACCTTTGTTTGGGACACAACATTTGTTCTTTTGGATACCACTTTAAGTAACAATCACTAAGTTTAAGGACAAATTTCATTGGTGGAGGAGCGGCCTGTAAAATTCCACTCGTAGATTTAAAGAAAATCTACGAGTGGAATTGATACGCTACGCAAAATCTAAACTCCGATAAAGAATCTATATTTTTTACAAACATTAAATAAAGTGCAGTTTTAACGGCTTAGCTCAGGAAAACGTCTAGAGACCATCTTCTCTTCAACGTCCATTGTTCTGTAAAATTTATGATTGTGCCCAATGCAACTGAAAATATTCGGTAACAAATAGGTAAACATGACTGTTGGTGTAAGTACTCCAAGAATCACGGCCAGATTTTCTTTTGCATTTAAATAAAATATTTCAGTTTCCTTATATTTATTTGTTACTTTTCCATAAACTGAAACATTTTTGATGTTTATTTTTTAGCTTTATTGTAGGACAAATTTGTTACCAGAAACCAATAAGAAAGTTGTTTTACTATTCTCTACAATGTTTAATAACTTTTTAAAAAATCGTGTTCAACAGAGAAAAACTGTAAATAAGAATTTGTTAAAATTTAACTTCATTAATCTTACTTTTTAAAAGTAGGAGAATCACTCAAAAAGTAATGCCGCAGAATTTTTTGCATATCAATATTTATTCTACCGCCTGATACTTGTGCAGTATAAAGGTACAGTTTTCCCATCCCTTTTTATAATGACATCGTCTTCCCACAGGTGGTGCTACCGAAGCAAAAATCAGATTTTTGGGACATCAAAAGCAACTGCAGAATGTGTACAGGGACAATGCTGTTAATCGTGACACTGTTGGTTAGTGGACCAAATGGACATCTTCAAAAGACTGACACATAGATCTTCATAACGATCCAAACAGCGGTTTTTACCAAGAAGGCTTACAGACTCTGTGCTAAGGTAGACCTAAGCATATACAGGGTGATTCAAAACTTATCGTTCAAATTTCGTGGGGAGGTAGGGAATACGTCAGGAAATCGATTTCATATAGGAAAGTATGTCCGCAAATGTACGCATGCGTATGTAGAGGGCGCTGTGTGTACCCAACCAGTGTACAGATCGCTCGACCACTCCCGCTATCATCAGCGATCGCTTGGCCACCCAGGTCACCTGATTTATTGCCCATGGATTTCTTTTTGTGGGGGGCCATGAAATACCATGTGTACGAGACCCCCGTCGACAGTGAAATGGACCTTGTTGCACGAATAGTGGCCGCCGCAGGCATTGTCCGTGATATGCCAGGCGTTTTTGAAAATGTTCGGCGATCAATGCAACGGCGCTGTGAATCCTGTGTCCGTGTAAATGGTCGCAATTTTGAGCACCTACTGTGAACCTGTATTTTACCTTGTTGGAATAAAAGTCACATTCGTTACCACTTAACTGTACTGTTTCCTTGTGTTCACTTTACTTGTCCATTTTGTTCATGTAGATGACGTTTGCGGACATACTTTCCTAGTGAAATCGGTTTCCTGACGTATTCCCTACCTCCCCACGAAATTTGAATGATAAGTTTTGAATCACCCTGTATAAAGAACAATAATGCGGAATAAATATTGCTCTATAAAAAATTATGAGGCATTACTTTTCGAATGACTTAGGTATCATAAAGGTAAAATGGAAGTAAACTATTGGCAGAAGCAGGAACGATTTAAGGCTGTGTTTGATTACTCGATTCAGGAAGTAAGATATCTAAAATACTGACAGATGTAAGAGCTGAGCTCACCTGCACACCACTGGCAGTTGCAGTAGCTGAGCTTACCTGCACACCATTGGCGGTTGTACGAGCTGAGTCTATTTGCATCTCGCTGCTGGAAGGCTGCAAGCAACAGTCGTTCTGGTCGTTAACTGATGTCATGTCTGGCTTTGGTGCATATAAATGTTGTAGGGGATGAACTGGTGAAAGACGACTTGCAGGGAAGAGATGACCGAAATTTCCACTTGCTGACGAACGGTGTGGATGTAGAAATGATGACGATCCTGTTGAAGAACTGGTGAAAAAATTCTGTGTCTGTGGTGGTAACCACTGGCCGATTCTCGTGATATTCGGAAGGGGATGGTAAGGTGAATGGGTAAAGCAGTTATCACAATGAGGGTTTCCTGTGGAAAGCAAATTACGATTAAATAATTTACGATAGCACAATGATTATCAAAATATTGCTTCAGACGCAGGGCCGTTTTAAGACCTTCGTAGGCCCCAGGCACTTTTTTTTCTAGAGGCCTGTGTGTCGGATATTTTTACTCATTTTTATGCTAATTTCATCGTTTGCACGCACAAAAAACAATTTATGAATTTTGAAAATACTCGCAAATTTTAATGCACCGTGCACGCCTCTGAACCTCTACTAACACAAAATCATGGGTCCGCCACTGGTTCGCGATACCTGCAATGCGTAAGGTTGTACGCAAAACAACATAACCCTGGAAATAATTTCGAATATTCTGAGAAACGCGACGACTTAAATTATTGTTTTTGTCATTCAAATATCTAAATAAATAATTTAAATTAAATTTTGATGTTTTTTTCTTATTCTGGGATTTTTTTATGCATTTTTACGAGTGAAATATTGTAGGCCTTAAAAAGTTCGTAGGCCCTAGGCACTGTGCCTAGTCGGCCTAATGGATAAAGCGGCCCTGTTCAGACGTATCAAATTTTGTCTGATTAGCCTCAAAGCTAATTAAAATTTAATTAACTGAAGTTTTAATATTTTTTACAATTTTTGTTGTGTTAATAGTTCATAAACTTTTCAGTTATTTAAATATGTGATTTCAGAATGTGAGTAAAAAATCTGAATTTTTATTTAGCACCAATCAAATTATTGTATTTTCTTACATAAAAATATTAAAACTTAAAACTTTATTGTAACTTTCTTATGCAAAATGCCGAATTTTGTATCATGCACATTAGTTGTTTTATTAACATAAATTGAAACTAGATTAAAGAACAGTAATAACAAATGAACGATTAAAGATTGCGGCAAGTATTAATTACAATTCAAGATGCAGCAATAGTTTTATTCCCCTGTAAATCCATGAGGCATTCTTGATCAGGACACGTTCAAATTGAAACTTGCTTATTACAAGTAAGAATTTTTTAGTAGCTACATAGAGAAGAATCCTAGGAGCTATTTTAGCTTATGCAGGCCTTCAAAACAAAACTAAGTAGAAATTTTATCCCCACTAAAATACACTGGTTTCCATAAATTAAGGAACAACTTATGTCAATGAGAAACTAACGTCGAAGTATAAAATAAATGTATCGTATTGTCTAAAATATTTTTTTTTGTTTTGAAAATGTGACAGCATATAAAGATCTCAATCAAATATGTCAATATTGTATTTCCATTTTCAATATTATTCGCTCGGTATTTAATGAGTTATGGAAGTTAAAACAATAACAATAACAAAAATTGACTTCACAAGTTAATTAAAACTTAGTAATAAACATTGTATCAAAGTGTTTTAATAAAATAAAATAAATGTGTATTTCAGAAGTTTGCGTAAAGAATTCTTTCACTATTCATCAGTTTTGTATAAGTTTAACCTTCCTTGAACAGAAAGAAGTACAGTAGTCGTCTTTAAGCAGCATATTGTGCAGAGAGAGACTCCGTTGGTTTGGCCATGTTGCCCGTATGAATAATTATAGATTGGCGAATAGGGTTATGAACAGTGTGCCTAAAGGCCTCAGAAAGAGGGAGAGACCTAGGATGCGGTGGGCAGACAATGTCAAACAGGACCGTGGCCGGATGCAGCAGATGTAGCTCAGGACAGATATGCTTGGAGAATTAAACTGCGTGGTCTGGTTGGACCTCCGTAGCCCATGGCTGCTTGAGGATGATGAGGATGATGATGATTCGGAAAAGCTTATTTACAGAAAACCAGTAGTTGTGAAAATTGCGAGTATTAGATATTATTGATTTACATCATGTTGTTGTTGTTTTTCTCAAGTTTCCAAAAGGAAATTGGCATTATATTTTCATTATGCTCGATGCTTATATGTTAAATAAAAATTGGTGCCAAATACTAAACTCAGGAGGCGCATTCATAGGTTGTATCTCAGTTATGTCCCTTTATCACTTGCAAATAAAATGATCTGTTGTGTCAGCGAAATGTTCTGGTATACAATCAGAGGCAATTAAATGAAAAAGCAAAATTTCAAAATCCAACGGAACTTACTTTCTGGGGAAAACGACCCTCTAAAATCTCTCTGTAAATATTCTGATGCCATACAGGGGACATTTCGATCAGCATGAGGTGGAAAGTGTAACGATGAGGGGCTCTGCAGAGATGCTGGTGGTGGTGGCGGTGTTGGTAGCGAAGAAAATGGTGATGATTGCAATTCCAACAGATGAGTCTGACTTGGATTTATAAGAGGTGGATGGAATCCGGTCACTGAAAGAAATTTGAGTTGAATCAGAGAAGAAAAAAATTAGTTATCTACCGACTGAGCACAGAATTATGGAGTATCTAAGACATTTTAACACAACTGATCACTAATAACAAACGAGTAATTCAATTTTAGTAACTCGCAGGAAGTCGCGGATCCAAGGCGGGCAATCGGTGTGCATTTTTTTACCTATGAGCGGCACTTCCTTTGTACACAATGACCACAAGGGCTCAGAGAAGGTTGGGAAAGAGGATCCACTGGACAGCTGTTAGAAGACACGAAAACCTACTGACCATTCTTTAACGTGCACAGTTCTCCTGCTCACGGCGCCACGCTTTAACATCCCATAGGACGGATGACGTTCTTTATAATCTCATCGATAAAAGAACGGCAGTTAGCGGAGATAAATCCGAAAGCGGGCACAACTGGGACCCAATTTGGGTTGTTCTTGTTGTTGGGTTGTTTTACCTCTGAGCGGCACTTTTTTTTCACACCATGGGCTAAATGGCCAGGTCACATGGACCCTGAAGGCTCAGAGAAGATTGGGGGAGGGAACCCACTGGAACAACTGTTGGGAGACAGATGGTAGCCTGCTGTCAAGGCCATCCAGCGCGTTCTTTAACGTGCACAGGTTATGGTTTTCTCACACAGGGACCACGGCTTAACGTCCCATCCGACTGACGGCGGCCTTTCCAAGCCCATCGGTGTCCCCTACTGACCGTGGGCAGGACGGGGAATTTTGCGGAGATAAATCTCAACGCTGATCCACCTGGGACTCGAACACCTGGGAACTACAGATTACGAGCCTGGCGCGCTACCGACTGAGCCCCGAATTTGGGAACTGCGGATTACGAGCATAGCTTGCTACCGAATGAGCACCCCCCACCCCCACCGTGCTCTCTGTGAAAATTGATTTATATTATTATAAATTTAACGGATGGAAACTGATCGTGAGTTCAAAAAAATAATATTTACAACAATAATTCTAAAATAAGGCAATTACAAAAGTGTGAAAATAAACAACGTTCCTGTTGTTCCAGCAAAGATCTTATTTTCACTTTAACGAGTGCCTAGTAGGTAATGTGCAGATTATCCAGGTAATGTGCAGATTACCTAGGTAATTTGAGAAATGAAACAATTTTCCGCACGTTAACGGATCACCCTAGTTAATCTGCTAGAGATCTGATAATCTAGATAATCTGTAGAATAACTGATTTCTGCACTTTAGCGGTAACATATACACTGGTTTCTCACATGTGCAACTAAAATATATAGATGACTGTGAGGAACTGACAGAGCGAATCACATTAATTATAACTGTAATGCGGATATAGTAGAGCGCTGAAAATTTGCATCAATGAGTAATCCGGTTCGTAGATCTCGGGAAAAATTTGACTTTTGACGTGTCCTTCAAGGTCAAATAGAGACCACATAGAGATCAAATCTCGATCTTCGAGTGCCAGAAATGTGTAGCAGTTAATTGGGTTGTAGATCTCAAAAACATTGCGAAATTTCGGATCCATCAGGTCCTTCAGATTCAAAGGCCAAATACCGAACTACAGGGGATAGAAAGCTAAAATTGTCCTTGGGGGTATTTCGGGTCATACATCTCGGAAGGGCGGGGTTGGCTCAGTCGGTAGCGCGCCAGGCTCGTAATCTGCAGTTCCCAGGTTCGAGTCCTAGCTGGGTCAGCGTTGAGATTTATCTCCGCAAAACTCCCCACGCTGCCCACGGTCAGTAGGGGACACCGATGGGCTTGGAAAGACCGCCGTCCGTTGGATGAGACGTTAAGCCGTGGCCCCGTCCTGTCCATGAGAGCCATACCCTGTGCACGTTAAAGAACACGCTGGATGGCCTTGACGGGAGGCTACCATGTGTCTCTTAACAGCTGTTCCAGTGGGTCCCCTTCCCCAACTTTCTCAGAGCCTTCGGGGTCCTTGTGACCGGGCCATTTAGCCCATGGTGTGCAAAAAAGTGCCGCTCACAGGTAAAACAACAACAACATACATCTTGGAAGCGTTCTGAAATTTTGGACTGATGGGTACCTCGAAGTCAAAGATCAAATTTCGATATACATGTGCTAGAGTCTTAAATACGAATCTTAAATAATGAGCTTCCGCAGAGAAGAGGAGAAGCAACAGGGGCAGAAATGCGGAATTTTTTTTAAAGCTATAATAAAACAACCATTATTAAAATTAAGCCATTTATCATTATTTACAAAAATAGCAATGGCGTTGCTTTGAAAGATTCTTGCTCCCCCCCCCCATCCTCCTTTTCCGTCGAGATAATAAAGGGAAATAAAATAACTATGTCTTCATCTATAGTCCTATAAAATGAAAATTAAAACTTACCAATGAAGAATTAAGAGCTTACTCATTCATATTAACTTCAAAGGAAGAAAAGGTCTCAATCCTGTTTTTTTTTACCATTTAAAAAAAAAGTGCCGGTACCAATATTCTATTGATAAAAAAAATAAATAAATCCCTCCTCAAGCAGCTGCTTGCCACAGAGGTCTGACAGGAGCCTGTCAGTTTATATGCCATAGTAGAAGGTCTGAGAGGATGGCAGGACCTCAGCAGAAAAACAACACATACATCCATGCCTTACCCGGAGCTCGAACCCAGGTCCCTTAGATCAGTAGCCAAGCGTGCTAACCACTCGGCCATGGGATTAAAAATTGAGAAGTGATATCATCATTTGCATTTTTTACTTTTTAGGAGACACAGAAGAAAATATATCTCCCTTCCCAATTAACGGCCTTAGTGACACATTTATTTGGACTACTCTGATAATTGGTATTGCTATGAAATATTCAAGCTGCAGTAACTTTAAATACTAAACGAATATTTCATGACATTTCGTTACAAAAAGCTTATTCTAGAAGTTATAGAGTTTCAAAGTTAGTTTCCTATAACATTGATGGTCTCTGTTTATTGTTTAGGCAGTGCATAAATTAATAATAAGCTTAACTATTAGGAGAAGAGAAATGCCACTTACCACTATTACCGAAAGTATTTATGTGCAATTCATTTTGCTGGAATGCTAAATATCTAGGAGATGAAGAAATGCTCTCTTCTTCAGAAGCAGATGGTGTCAGGGATGAGGTGCTCATCTGATGAGATTGGTTTGGAGAATATTGTTCATTCCCTACAAAGATGAAATCAATTTTAGAGCGATTCACTTTAAATAGCAGCGATCAATTCTTAAAGTGGAAATATCGATTAAATATCAGGATAATTTCTTTCGTTTATTTACAACAATTGTTATAATGTCACGAAAAATTGAAATGAGTTCACAGCAGTTGAGTTGGCAGTTGGGCTGTTTGTTTTAGCTATGGGCGGCACTTTAACTCACAACGGCACAAGTAAATAGCTAGATCACAAGGATTCCCAAGGGTTCAGAGATGGTTGGGGGAAGATTGTGTTGTTTTGTGTTGTTTTACCTCTGAGCGGCACTTTTTTGCACACCATGGGCTAAATGGCCAGGTCACATGGACCCCGAAGACTCAGAGAAGGTTGGGGGAGGGGACCCACTGGAACAGCTGTTGGGAGACAGATGGTAGCCTCCCGTCAAGGCCATCCCGCGTGTTCTTTAACGTACACAGGGTATGGCTCTCCCACACACGGAGCCACGGCTTAACGTCCCATCCGACGGACGGCGGCCTTTCGAAGCCCATCGGTGTCCCCTACTGACCGTGGGCAGGGCGGGGAATTTTGCGGAGATAAATCTCAACGTTGACCCAGCTGGGATTCGAACCTGGGAACTACAGATTACGAGCCTGGCGCGCTACCGACTGAGCCACCCCCGCCCCGGTTGGGGGAAGGAGACCTGCTGGACAGCTGTTAGGAGACAGATGGAAGCCTCCCGTCAAGGTCATCCAGCATGTTCTTTAATGTGCAAAGGGTATGACTCTACTGTACTCGGAGTCATGGTTTAACGTCTCATCCGACGGACGACGGTCTTTCCAAGCCCAGGTATCCCTTTTTAACTGAGGACAGAACAGGAGTTAATGGGAAAATTTTTCAATATAGGCACAGTTGGGACTCGAACTTGGGAACTGCTGATTACGAGCCTGATGCGCTTTCGGCTCCCCTATATAATAAGGAAATTAGATACCTGTTATTGTACATATTACTATTTATTTCGATATAGTAACATTACTTTTTGGGCGATCTTAGGCTGCATTTTTTTCTCATGCTATTCATCTTAACATTGCAGCTTCATCGATTAAGAAGGAAAACTTTAAAACCAAGATGCATTTTATCAAAAATGTGCATCATTACTATGCAAGTAGGATCAATTTCTTGAGGTTTACGCCTCTTGTGTACGAATGCATTTAAACATGTGCTGACATCTACATGTTAGACACTTCAACAATAGGCACAGGTTGCACGCCAGACTCGTAATCTGCAGTTCCCAGGTTCGAATCTGCCCTGGGTGAACGCTGAGATTTGTCTCCACCCAACGCTCACTCTGCCCCTCAGTGAATAGGGAACACCAATGGGTTTGGAAAGGCCGCCGTTACGTCCGATGGGGCATTAAACTGTGGTTCAATGTGCGGAGAGCCATACCCTGTGCACGTTAAAGAATACATTGGTTGTGACCTGGCCATTTAACTCATTGTATGAAAAAAAGGACCGCTCAGAGAACAATCCAACCCTTTAACAAGAGAAGAACTTCAAGTAGCGTATAAACTAAAAAATTAAAACAAAATTCTTTTTATAAAAATATTGTATTTCGGCGAAAGCTGAAAAATTCCTTAGACATTCATTTAATGTCTTTTGGAAAGTGAATTTATTATTTCCTTTAATATATTATTAAAAATTATAGGCAAATACATATGACAGTACTTTGCAAAAGAAAATCAAGGCCGACTAACGAGTCTCTCCTTTCTTGAAGGAGCCACCCCAAAAGTTTCAAAAATGGCACTATTCCAGACCCATAACCAGCTGAGAGAAACAGGAAAGGCATTTGTAGAAGTAGCTGACCAAAAATTTTTTATAAAAAATACGAACCAGACCTGTGAGTTATACTCAAATATTTGCGTCGGCATTCCTAATGTAAATGATTCCTTATAGTTTTGAGTAGCAAAGAGTGAAAAATCTGAAAAATTCAAGTAGACTAAAGAGCTTGCTAGAGGGTCTTGCCAAATCGGGACAGGGGCTCACACCTCTCTCACTTAATATGTAGTATACAGAGGGGCAGGGCCGCCGAGAACGGGCCCGGGCCCCTGGAAAACAATAATTCCGGGCCCGATGCCAGAAAAAAAAACTGTGTGTAGATAGAAATTGTTCTTTATTTTTTCTGTAATATAATACGAAAATTGAATAATAGTGATACAATATTGGGTAAATACAAAATAATAGTTGTTTAACAAAAAATTTCCACTAGTATAATAAGGTTAATCTCAATAAACTATCATATCAGATCACAAAGTAAAAAAAAATCACACCTTGAGTCTTGGATTTAGACTAAATCAAAAAGGTTTCAAATTAATCTATTACTTTTGAAAAATCACAACGTTTGGCTAGCTGAGCCTCGACTGATAATAAATCCAAAAACGAGAGTCGGTTTTGATGCATAGTTGACGTAACACATTTTTAATCCTTGATAGGCAACTGAAAGATCGTTCTGCTTGAGCCACAGTCTCTGGTATTGTACAAAACAACCTTAAAGCAATAACAATATTGGGAAATAGTGATTCAAGATTCAGATGTTTTATTTCATTGAACAACTGTATAGGTGAAAGATTTTTTTTCCTGTATATTTGCATCATATATCGATTTCAGATGTATTAGTTCTTCAGAAAACTGCTCGTTAATATCATCTTCATATTTGTTTTGTAGTTCTCTTGCATTTTCTCGAATTTCTACTTCATTTAAGTCGTGAAATAACCACATCACACTGAATACAATGTTTATTTCTTTCGCTGCATCAAATCGAGTTGTGATGTTACCAATAACACTGTCTAAAAGAACATTAAGCTTGAATAGTTCGTGCTATTGTCGATTCTTCAGCATTTCTTTTCCTCCTCCTTTGCGGTCGATCTGAATATTCAGCCTGCACACTTAAATTTACAGCTACGAGCTTGCATTCCTTTAGGATTGCCTCCCAACTATTCCTAATCTTTTTCAAATCTGTCAAAAGTAGAAAGATTTGCTACTCGATGTCGATGGTGATATTTCGTGCTTGTAAGACCGTGCTTAGGTAGTTTATGGCTGATAGAATTTTGAACCAAACTGTTGCCATCACGAGGCGTTCAAACGACTCCATATATGTCTTTATACCATTCAAATATGTTCGAGTGTCTGCAGTTAGATTTAATTTTAGCACCATGTTGATTGACTGCTTTATTGAAAGAAGCTTTTGTGTAAATGGTTTCATATTCTCAATTCAAGCAGACCAACGTGTGTTGTACATGGAATGAAGCGAACGGTTGGTGTTTTTTTTTTTTCAACATTTCCCACCTCTGAGGACTACCACAGCTTCTGTACACCAAAAAATGTTATTACCTTACAACATTCTTCCGCATGAAAGCCACAGAGATTCAAACTGTGACATACACAAGGAGAAAAAATGGTCAGGGATTAATTTCCCAAATTCGAGCTTGAAGACCCTTGTATGCTCCACTCATATTAGAGCCATTATCGTATCCTTGCGCGCGGCACTCACTTATTAGGATATTACGTTTTTTAAGTGATTCAGGAATTAAATTTACAATGGCGTCTCCTGTTTTCTTATTACAATCTACAAATTCCATGAATCTTTCTAAGATTTCATATTCATTTGTTTCTTTGTTTGTAAGAACATAACGCAAAATGAATGTCGTTTGCTCCATGTGGGTGGAATCTGGCGTTGCATCTACAATTATAGAAAAGTATTTTGCAACTTCTCTTTCCTTTAAAATGCAGCTAAGAACATTTTCAGCACAGCACGAAATAAATTCATTTTGAATTTCGGCTGACAAGTAATGAACCTGCAATCTTTTCTTTTCAACTTGTGATTCTTTCACTTTTTTCAAATGCTCGTCAAGGAGAGGATCATAATGACTTGTGATCTCTTGCATTCCTAAGAAATTTCCATTTCTTGAATCACCAATCAAGTTACTGCTTGATTCTTGAAGACTTGTGATCTCTTGCATTCCTAAGAAATTTCCATTTCTTGAATCACCAATCAAGTTACTGCTTGATTCTTGAAGACTTGTGATCTCTTGCATTCCTAAGAAATTTCCATTTCTTGAATCACCAATCAAGTTACTGCTTGATTCTTGAAGACTTGTGATCTCTTGCATTCCTAAGAAATTTCCATTTCTTGAATCACCAATCAAGTTACTGCTTGATTCTTGAAGACTTGTGATCTCTTGCATTCCTAAGAAATTTCCATTTCTTGAATCACCAATCAAGTTACTGCTTCCCCTAAAAGTTAATCCACGTTCGGAAAGAAATAAAGCTACATCCAGATATCGCCGTAGTAAGTCTTTTCATACCTGCCTTTCACTTTTTATTTTGTGCAATAATAAATAATTCACTGTCGTGTTTTTATGCAGATTGTTTTGTAAATTTCGCCACTCTACTTAACACGCTCTGTGACTGTTACTGTTTCCATGATCAGGTATTTTGTCATAAAGCTTTTTATAGATCGGTGTAGTTCAGGTAATTTGCAAAATAGACGACACGGAAAGCAGAATAAAGCTTGTTTGGTTTTACTCCAAACTAGCCAGTCTCGAGGAACTACTTCATTATTTCTTAAACGACAATTCAGCACGTACAGTCGCTCAAAAAAGTATCCGAACACTATGGTCGATCACAGAATTCAGAAAAAAATATCTGGCAACAATTTTTTTAGAAATTAGTGATCTGGCAACTTCGAGTCACGTGACACGAAGTTGCCAGATCACTAATTTCTAAAAAAATTGTTGCCAGATATTTTTTTCTGAATTCTGTGATCGACCACAGTGTTCGGATACTTTTTTTGAGCGACTGTACACGGAAAATTTATTTCCGTCGTAAATAAATCAGTAGTATCAATATCGTCCTCAATCAGTAGGAGATATCGAAGGAGTTGGAAAAACTGCCATCCGTCGGATGAAACATTAAACCGTGGTCCCGTGTACGGGAGAGCCATAGTTTGTGCATGTTAATGCGCTGGATTGTTTTGACTAGATACTATCATATGTCTCCTAACTGTTGTCCAGTGGAGTCTTTGTGACGCGGCCACCTAGCCCATTTCGTGCAAAAAAGGGTCGCTTAGAGGTAAAACAACCCAACGTTCGTAAGCTGGGTCCGCCCGTATTCGGTGCACCTAAATACTTAACAACGCATGTTGTCTGTGTCATAAAAATAAAAAAAAATAAATACCCCCTCAAGCAGCTGCTTGCCACAGAGGTCTGACAGGAGCCTGTCAGTTTATATGCCATAGTAGAAGGTCTGAGAGGATGGCAGGACCTCAGCAGAAAAACGACACATACAGCTATGCCTTACCTGGGGGTTGAACCCAGGTCCCTTAGATCAGTAGCCAAGCGCGCTAACCACATAAAAGGAGGTAAAAAATGTTTTTCTGCAAGTTATCATTCATAAGACAGTTTAGATGAACTTCGTTTTCCATATATCAATTATTTACGCCATCGTTAGAAAAGATCAACGAGTCTACTGTACGACTGCAATTTCGGGGACACGTGCGAATAACGCTTTGGGCGATAAACACAACTTAGGGAGTACGCATTTTTCCTGCAACTGCATGTGAAAGCCACCAATTCGAAGTTTGTGAACAATGATGTCTTACAGTTTACATAATTCTTTTCTTTTGTTACGATATCTTTCACTTGACAGAGAACGGAAGATTGTCTCTCTTACGAAAGCAACCGATCCACCAGAAAGTGCAGAAGGTTCACGGCTTTCCGTAAAAGCGACGTAGAAGTTGGCTTGCTTTTATTAGCTTTTCAGAATATGGGTTTTTCCACTCCAACATTCTCTCTCCGCAAAAGGTTCGTGCTGAGTGAGTTTTTCCTTGTGGAGGTTTGTTTGCTCCCGTGAGCGTAGACCGCCACGCCCACTGATCGTTGACTTAGCGGAGTCAAAGTTCAAGTCGTTTCTTTTTCTCGGGAGTTTCCGTATTGAGCTCTTCAGTGATGCTAGGTCGAAGTCGTTTCTAGAAACTCTAAGATGGCTTCCTTGCCGCAAACTGATGACGTTTCTCCAACTGAGACTGTGACGTCATACAACAGAGCGTTCCAAGAAATTTTTTTCGAAAATATTATCCCTTTCGCGACCCAGATTGCCTTCATACCATCAATTATATATTTAGGTTGGGTTATTTTACCTCTGAGTTGTAATTATTTTGCACATAGTTGGCTAAATGGTAAGGTCACAAGGACCCCAAGGGCTCAGAGAAGATTGCGGGGGAGGAGTCCCATTGGAAAGCTGTTAGGAGATAGATGGAATTCTCCCGTCAAGGCCATCCAGCGTATTCTTAAACGTCTGCAGTCAGAGGCGTAGCCATGGGGGGAATGGAGGGAGGCTCCCCCCAAAAGTAACTCGGATTTGGCAAAATTCGAAGCGACTTCGTAAAATCTAGGTGAGTTGTGAAAATCTGTAATCTTTTTTTTTTGGAAAATTAAGGGGAGTTGTCAAAATCGAGGCAACTTGGCAAATCTGAGGCAGTTTGGAAAATGGAGAGACGGCAAAATTTAGAGCAGTTGGCAAAATTCGAAGCCACTTAGTAAAAACAGGTGAGTTGGCAAAATCTTAGGGAGTTGGAAAAATTCGGAGTGACTTCGTAAAATCGTGGAGAGTTGTCAAAATTCGGAGTGACTTGGCAAAATCGTGGGGAGTTGACAAAATTCAGGTGAGATGCAAAAATTAGGATTTTTTCTGTAAAATTATGGCGTGTTGGCAAAATCGAGGCAGCTTCGCAATATCTAGGAGAGTTGGAAAATCTTGGGGAGTTGGCAAAATTCAAAGTGGCTTTGCAACAATCAGGTGTGATGTAAAATTGGGATTTTTTTTTCTGTAAAATTGTGGCGAGATGGCAAAATCTAGAGCAGTTGGCAAAATTCGAATCCACTCGGTAAAATACGGGCGAGTTGTGAAAATTGGGATTGTTTTTGTAAATTTAAGGAGAGTTGACAAAATCGAAAAAACTTGGCAAAATCTAGGGAAGTTGGCAAAACTTTAAACCGCTTGGTAAAGTACAGGTGAGGTGTAAAAATTGGGATTGGTTTTGTGAAATTAAGGAGAGTTGGAAAAATCGAGAACTCTTGGCAAAATTCGAAGCCACTTGGTAAAATACCGGGGAGTTGTGAAAATTGTGCCTTTCTTGTGCAATTAAGGAGAGTTGATAAAATTCGAAGTGATTTGGCAAATTCAGGGAAGATGTAAAAAATGCGATTTTTCTGTAAAATTACGGCGAGTTGGCAAAATTCGAATCCACTTGGTAAAATATAGGCGAGTTGTGAAAATTGAGTTTTGTTTTGTGAAATTAAAGAGTGTTGGACAAATTATTGAGGAAACTTAACAAAATGTAGGGCAGTTGGCAAAATTGGGGTTTGTGAAATTCAGGATAGTTGAATAAAATCGAGAAAATTTGGCAAAATCTTGGGGAGTTTGAAAAGTTTGAAGTGATTTGGCAAATTTAGGAATTCGTGAAATTAAGGACAGTTGGCCAAATCAAGGGAAAATTCACACTGACTTGCTACAATTCAGACGAGATGTAAATATTGGCATTATTTCTGTTAAAATATGGTTATTTTGGTTGGTAAGTTGGCAAAATTGGAAGTTAAATGGTAAAATGCAGGAAAAGTTTTGAGTTGTTGTGACAATTGCATCAAATTCCCCCGCCCACCCCCACGGAGCGAAAAATCTAAGTTGCTCAGTTGGCAAAATTATTTTGAATTTTGGAATTTCGAGTTGACAAAATTTCGATTTCTCTCCCCCCCCAACCCTAGTCCTTCGCTATGCCCCTGTCTGCAGTGTACGATTTTCCAATCCACGGATGGTGGTCTTTCGGAGCCTATCGATGTTTCCCTTTTTCTTTCGTAGCCTATCGATGTTTCCCTTTTTCTTTCGTAGCCTATCGACGTTTCCCTTTTTCTTTCGGAGCCTATCGACGTTTCCCTTTTTCTTTCGTAGTCTATCGACGTTTCCCTTTTTCTTTCGTAGCCTATCGATGTTTACCTTTTTCTTTCGTAGCCTATCGATGTTTACCTTTTTTCTTTCGTAGCCTATCGATGTTTCCCTTTTTCTTTCGTAGCCTATCGATGTTTCCCTTTTTCTTTCGTAGCCTATCGATGTTTCCCTTTTTCTTTCGTAGCCTATCGATGTTTCCCTTTTTCTTTCGTAGCCTATCGACGTTTCCCTTTTTCTTTCGGAGCCTATCGACGTTTCCCTTTTTCTTTCGGAGCCTATCGACGTTTCCCTTTTTCTTTCGTAGTCTATCGATGTTTCCCTTTTTCTTTCGTAGTCTATCGATGTTTCCCTTTTTCTTTCGTAGCCTATCGACGTTTCCCTTTTTCTTTCGGAGCCTATCGACGTTTCCCTTTTTCTTTCGTAGTCTATCGATGTTTCCCTTTTTCTTTCGTAGTCTATCGATGTTTCCCTTTTTCTTTCGTAGCCTATCGATGTTTCCCTTTTTCTTTCGTAGCCTATCGACGTTTCCCTTTTTCTTTCGGAGCCTATCGACGTTTCCCTTTTTCTTTCGTAGTCTATCGACGTTTCCCTTTTTCTTTCGTAGCCTATCGATGTTTACCTTTTTCTTTCGTAGCCTATCGATGTTTCCCTTTTTCTTTCGTAGCCTATCGATGTTTCCCTTTTTCTTTCGTAGCCTATCGATGTTTCCCTTTTTCTTTCGTAGCCTATCGATGTTTCCCTTTTTCTTTCGGAGCCTATCGATGTTTCCCTTTTTCTTTCGGAGCCTATCGATGTTTCCCTTTTTCTTTCGTAGCCTATCGATGTTTCCCTTTTTCTTTCGTAGCCTATCGATGTTTACCTTTTTTCTTTCGTAGCCTATCGATGTTTCCCTTTTTCTTTCGTAGCCTATCGATGTTTCCCTTTTTCTTTCGTAGCCTATCGATGTTTCCCTTTTTCTTTCGTAGCCTATCGATGTTTCCCTTTTTCTTTCGTAGCCTATCGATGTTTCCCTTTTTCTTTCGGAGCCTATCGATGTTTCCCTTTTTCTTTCGGAGCCTATCGATGTTTCCCTTTTTCTTTCGGAGCCTATCGACGTTTCCCTTTTTCTTTCGTAGTCTATCGATGTTTCCCTTTTTCTTTCGTAGTCTATTGACGTTTCCCTTTTTCTTTCGTAGTCTATCGATGTTTCCCTTTTTCTTTCGTAGCCTATCGATGTTTCCTTTTTTCTTTCGGAGCCTATCGATGTTTCCCTTTTTCTTTCGGAGCCTATCGATGTTTCCCTTTTTCTTTCGGAGCCTATCGATGTTTCCCTTTTTCTTTCGGAGCCTATCGATGTTTCCCTTTTTCTTTCGTAGCCTATCGACGTTTCCCTTTTTCTTTCGGAGCCTATCGACGTTTCCCTTTTTCTTTCGTAGTCTATCGACGTTTCCCTTTTTCTTTCGTAGTCTATCGATGTTTCCCTTTTTCTTTCGTAGCCTATCGATGTTTCCCTTTTTCTTTCGTAGCCTATCGACGTTTCCCTTTTTCTTTCGGAGCCTATCGACGTTTCCCTTTTTCTTTCGTAGTCTATCGATGTTTCCCTTTTTCTTTCGTATCCTATCGATGTTTACCTTTTTCTTTCGTAGCCTATCGATGTTAACCTTTTTTCTTTCGTAGCCTATCGATGTTTCCCTTTTTCTTTCGTAGCCTATCGATGTTTCCCTTTTTCTTTCGTAGCCTATCGATGTTTCCCTTTTTCTTTCGTAGCCTATCGATGTTTCCCTTTTTCTTTCGTAGCCTATCGATGTTTCCCTTTTTCTTTCGGAGCCTATCGATGTTTCCCTTTTTCTTTCGGAGCCTATCGATGTTTCCCTTTTTCTTTCGTAACCTATCGATGTTTCCCTTTTTCTTTCGGAGCCTATCGATGTTTCCCTTTTTCACTGAGGGAAGGATGGAAATTAGCGGAAATAACTCTCAACGCTGGCACAGTTGGGGCTCGAACCTGTGAACTACAGATTACAAGCCTGGGCGCTATTAATGGAGGCAACCCCAGTCCCCATTGCATTTAATGTTGTAGGTGTAGATTATGATATAATCAATGATTTTTTTTTTATTTCTTTAAAATGTAGACACGTTCAAAACTATTATCGACCCTTATTATAAAATAAAGTTTCCAAATCTGTTTTTTTTCCTCGTTACTCTGCCTTAATATTCCTTAGTACTCCATCCTGCCCTCCGTGAGAAAGGGGACATCGATGTCTGATGGAACATTAAGCCGTGGCCCTGTGTGTGGGAGAGTCATATCCTGTGCATGCTAAAGAACACACTGGATGCTACACTGATTGGCGGGAGGCTTACAATTGTCTCCTAACAGCTGTCCAGTGATCCCCTTCCACCAACCATCTCGGAGCCCTTGTGATCTGGCCATTTAGCCCATTTTGCACAAAAAGTGTCGCTCAGAGTTAAAACGACCCGAACTCCTTTCTAGAAAAGTTTCTTCAGAAATAAACGATGCTCTACTATTGAACATTTTTAAACATTTATTTTTTTAAGGTGGAATTAGGGATGGGGTCAACATTGTCTTTTTTCCCTTATTTTCTTCATATTGGTTCTTAACTTACCTGTCCATAAAATCATTCCTGAGTTATTTATTCCGTCTCTTTCTTCATTATATCCATTTCTACGTTGTCCGACTGTTGTCATCTTCTCGTTAGATCTGAAAAACAAGCGAAAGGAATCAGAATTGTATCACGGTTTTAAATGCAGCTAATATCGAATACGTTAAAAGACATTTTGGTGAATTTATTGAGTTCCCGATTAGCAATACCTCTTACCTTCTATCTCTTCTGTTCCTGAAAGCTTTAGCATAAGGATTATGCAGAACCTTCAATTCTGTTACCTGCAAAGACAGAGGTTGCATTTTAAGTTTGCATATTGATCACTTACAGAGAAAAAAAAAATACCTGATCTTACAAATAACGATTCTGAACAGGTCCGAATCTCGAAAAAAAAAAGGACAAGCGACGCAATCGTGCAGGAAACAGATAAAAGAGGCTTCTTTCCTTAGTTTTAGAAGTTTTAAAAAATTTCTTGAAAAAGATGTGAAATATTCACAAGTTTAATAAATTTTGATCTTCATTACCCTCACTAGCATTCTCAAAGGGGTCCTTGCTGCCACCCCTTCCCATATCCGCCTTAGGTGGTGGTGGTGGTGGTGGGGGGGGGGGGGCTTAGTCACTCAATTGCTCCGTAATTCAATTACGAGCCTGGCGCTAGCACGCCAGGCTAGCAACCTTCGTGTAACACGAAGGTTGCCAGATCACTAATTTCTAAAAAAATCGTTGCCAGATATTTTTTCTGAATTCTGTAATCAACCATAATGTTCGGATATATTTTTGAGCTACTGTATGTGTCGTTTTCCTGCTGAGGTCTTGCCATCCTCACAGACCATCTACTGAGGCGTATACACCTACAGGTTCCTGTCAGACCTCTGTGGCAAACTGCTGCTCGAGGGAGTATTTATTTTATTTATTTATTATTATTTATTGGTTAAGAGTAAGTGACAGATAGTGAAGTAATGGAGACATGAGACTTCACATCTGACTTTCGACAGTTCGTATTGATTGATTAGTTTGATTGACTTATTTGATTGGTTAACTGACGAGAGATTTTGACCAATGATCTCTAAGTACTGTCGAAACGTCAACTGCGCAGTCTCAAAGGTTCCCCAGTGCCACTCACATTTCGTCACTCTTTAATGCCAATTTTAGAATAACTAAAATTAAAAACAAATTACATGTGCATCTTTTCAACAACTTTGTCTTTACCACTTCAATATTATACAAAGAGTTAAACGTTTTTAAAAGCGTATTGGTATTGCAAATATAATTTTGGAGGAAGATTAAAAATAAGAGTTTTACATCTTCCAATAATAATTTATCTAGATTTCAAATATGTTGTTTACACTACCGAAACTATTGACTTCCTTACATATTTTAACACGAAAATGAGAGACTCGATTCATCTACCGCTTCCCGAATCACAACTACCACGATCAGAACGCGCCAAAAAAACCTCCATAGGAAATTTCTGGTTACACCACTGTTTGTCTTCTTCAAAACTCTTGAAAAAAGATCTTAAATAAAAAAAAAATGCAAAAAAAAAACTGGCGCACTTTACAATATAGTTGAATAGCTGTAGTGATGTGAAACAATGATATTGAAAAAAAAATTCATTCAAATTTAATTCATTGCCTTGCAAATAAAAAGGTTAGGAATGATTCTAAACTGTCCCTTTCGAAATGGCCATCTCGAAATCGATTGCAAGACTGAGAAAAGAAAAAAAAAAATAAATAAATTACCCCTCAAGCAGCTGCTTGCCATAGAGGTCTGGTAGGAGCCTGTCAGTTTAATATGCCATAGAATAGATCTATGGCGAGACCTCAGCAGAATGACAACGCAAACATCCATGCCTTAACTCGGGGTTCGAGCGTAGGCCCCTTTAATCAGGGGGGCGGGGGTGGCTCAGTCGGTAGCGCGCCAGGCTCGTAATCTGTAGTTCCCAGGTTCGAGTCCCAGCTGGGTCAGCGTTGAGATTTATCTCCGCAAAATTCCCCGCCCTGCCCACGGTCAGTAGGGGATACCGATGGGCTTGGTAAAGGCCGCCGTCCGTCGGATGGGACGTTAAGCCGTGGCCCCGTGTGCGGGAGAGCCATACCCTGTGCACGTTAAAGAACACGCTGGATGGCCTTGACGGGAGGCTACCCTCTGTCTCCCAACAGCTGTTCCAGTGGGTCCCCTCCCCCAACCTTCTCTGAACCTTCGGGGTCCATGTGACCTGGCCATTTAGCCCATGGTGTGCAAAAAAGTGCCGCTCAGAGGTAAAACAACCCAACCCTTTAATCAGGAGCCTAGCGTGCTAACCACTGAGCCACGAAACGACCTGAGGAAGTAAACAATTTATATATTTAAGATTATATGTTTCACGAAATAAAACTAGCCAAAGTACGTTTCAATCCTATAACGTGGTCCACTGGATTCCTGAGATAGATGCATTGCAGAAATCCCATTTCCATTGATTTACCTGACGGTTCTGATAAGCAGTAACAGCGATGAATTCGGCGTGTGGCAAATAGTAACTGCAGATCGGTGTTCTTATCCTCATCCCTTCTTCGGCATTGCAGATGACGAGGCGGATGCGATACTTGTGCAGCGAATTCAAATACACACGGAGTGGAACCTATGAAACAAAAAGAATAAAGTTAGGAAGGTTTAATTCATTGCATATATTTCTATATGTTTAAAAACAATATATATACATCCATCCCTCGATTTGCACGCAGATAAGTTCGGGAAATGCCACATTAAATCAAGGTTGGGTTGTTTTACCTCTGAGCGGCACTTTTTTGCACACCATGGGCTAAATGGCCAGGTCACATGGACCCCGAAGGCTCAGAGAAGGTTGGGGGAGGGGACCCACTGGAACAGCTGTTGGGAGACAGAGGGTAGCCTCCCGTCAAGGCCATCCAGCGTGTTCTTTAACGTGCACAGGGTATGGCTCTCCCGCACAAGGGGGCCACGGCTTAACGCCCCATCCGACGGACGGCGGCTTTTCCAAGCCCATCGGTGTCCCCTACTGACCGTGGGCAGGGCGGGGAATTTTGCGGAGATAAATCTCAACGCTGACCCAGCTGGGACTCGAACCTGGGAACTACAGATTACGAGCCTGGCGCGCTACCGACTGAGCCACCCCTGCCCCATTAAATCAAGACCAACTATGGAGAAAAGAGGGATAGGTCCCAAAAATAAAAATCCTGATCACGACAATTACTCATCGTTAATGTACTGAACAAGTTTACTACCGAATTGAAAGACGAAACAAGAATATTTATGAACTGAGTATAAATTAGAAATTTAAGCATTTGTCCAAACATTTAAAAACGTTTCATACAAAATAAAGCATTTTGTGAAACAGTATACTTGCGAATCAGCTATATTCAGCCTATGTAATAGTCTACAAAGTTAACCTTGCTACTAAAATTTAGCTAAAACATGTTAAGTCTGAAAATAAGTCCCATTTCTCAGTCGATCCAATACTGGTTTATATTTTATTAAGATGTTGCGAAACTGGTGGCATTTACAATGGCAAATACAATTAACGAAAGACTATGAATATAATTACAGATGACATTTACAAAAAAATACAGGAATTAACCATTGTCCATTTATTCATAAAATAAATTGATATAATTTATTTTATGAATAAATTGATAATGGTTAATTCTTGTATTTTAAGAAGAGATTTAGTTTATTTTTTTGGGGGGGGAAGGATTTTTTAGTCTAATAGTCTCCCTTGAGGTTATAAAACTGCTACTTATAAATATATATATAATAATATTTATTGTATCATTACTATACGTATGTAAAAAAAGGAACTCTGAATCCGTACCGTGAAAACCGGAGTCTATCATTGTGTAAACGAAACTGGTCGCATTTTTTTGACAGTGTAAAACGGAAACCGTGTAAATTGAGGAATGAGTGTAAACACACACAGAGCTTGTCCCAGAAAAATGTCTGCATTTCTAAGCCTGCAAAATATAAAGGCATGAGTTGACAATTATTATTGAGCAAACTTCTCCAATTTTTAAACCATTGCATTTGTGAAAATATTACATTAGATAACAAATGGAAACTTTTTTTTTATAACATTGGCCAAATAGGATGTTTTTAACTAATTTTAGGGTGTTGATTCAAATATGTTCTGTGAAAAATTTCGGCACCTACAGTTTTTTTTTTTAAATTACCGATTGATGTATTTCAAATTTCAATCTGGGAAATGAAAAGAAATGTGACTATTTTATTAAATTGCAACTTAAAACTCATTAATTACATAATTACTGTGAAAAAAATTAGAAACATCATAGATATACACCACTGAATATAAAGTAACAAATGAAATCATATTGAAACGCAAAATAAGAAAACTTGGGTAAGGATCTTAAAGAATATATATATCTTAAAGGATACTTACAAGAAGTTCATTTTTGTCTTTTATGTGCTGAGGTATCTTCCTTCTGCAAGAACCAGCAGTAGTCACCCATCATTGCTGGGTCCCACCTGCCTTGGTATCTCTCCTCTATGGTTCGGATATCCTGGTGAAATCTTTCCCCTTGCTCATCACTGACAGCTCCTCAGTTTTTGGGAAAGAAGTCGAGATGCGAGTGCAAGAAATGGATCTTCAAAGACATTCAGCAGGCAAGATTTTCATAGTTTTTTGAGTTTGCCATCATTAGTTTTGGAAATGTTTCCTTTAAGTGCAAAAACCCTTTACCAGTTTTGTCCACAGCCTTGACAAAGTTTTTCATAAGCCCCAGTTTGATGTATAGTGGTGGGAGCAGAACATCAGACGGGTCAACTAGAGGCTTATACCTCACATTATTCTTTTCAGGAATAAAAACCTATCTTTTGGGCCATTCTTTTGTAGTGTTCCTTTCTGGCCCTACTGTCCCACAAACACAGAAAACAGCAAAAATTTGTGAAGCCTCCTTGAAGCCCGAGCAAGAGAGATATGGATTTTAGGTCAACACATATTGTCCACTTAAACTGGTCATATTTATAGCAGTGAGTATTTTTTCATGCTTCCATAAGTTTCCTTCATTCCCACAGCGTGTGTCACTTGGATGGAAGGTTTTGGTTTCCTTTATGCAAAACGACAGCTTTTAAGCTGAACTCTGGTGAATCTATAAACAGACACCATTCCTTAGGGTCGGAGTTCTTCCAATTTCTTCCATCAGCCCTGAAATATCTTGCAGAAACACAAACATCTTGCATCTCGTAATAAACAGATAAAGCGAAATTTCTCTTTCTGAACAGAGAAACTCTGGTACCCTTGGCCAGAAGATTCCACTCTTGAAGTCTTGAACTTAAAACCTCAGCTTGTTGTTTGTCGTTTAGTTCATTTTGCTGAATCAAATGAGGCTCGTCTAACTTTTTACGGGTGTATGTAGGATCAGGATCTGTATGTCCCTCAAAGTCTTCCTCTGATGAATGAGAATCCATCTCCTCCCAGTTGGTTGGAGATGTTGGTATAGGAAGATCTTCTCCATGAGGAACTGGCCTTATGGTTGAAGGCACATTTGGATATTGTATTTTGCTTTTGTTCTTTTTTGAAAAGCCCGACAGTTTAATTAAACTAAAATAGCAATCATGTAAGTGACTAGTTGGCTAACGCTAAACCATTGGAACTGCAAAGGGCATGAATTTTATCTTACTTTTCAACCATTCACTCAGGCCAACAAAGCACGAAATGCAGCACGTACGTGGAGCCCATGTTTTATCCTGATCTCCAACATGACATCCAAAATACAAGTGTATAGACTTTCTTCAGAATCTTTGTCAAAGAACGACCCTGGGATTTTAAAATATAATTTCCACACACATAACCAAACTTATCTGGCACATTAACACATCCGCAACGCTGTCTTTGCGCCATTTAAACGCCAAAATTCACTCTTCAACGTACAGCACGTGTTCCTCCTACAATGAAAACAAGAATGGCGGTCTGAGGTTAGGTTACTGTTACGTTTTCTCCCTCTTGGCAATCAGTGTTGCCAGCCACAAAAAGTAAAATACCTAGTATCCTCCCAGTTGCCTGGAGGTGTTGGTTTAGGAAGATTTTAATAGGAGTCAAAATGACCAATAACATAAAAACGTGACGTGCTAGCCATTTTTTAAAACCAGATCTGAAATTAGCACCTAAAAAATAGTTAAAAAACCAGATCTGAAATTAGCACCTAAAAAATAGTTAAAGTCAACTACAACTGTTCATGCTATAAAAAACCTTGTGAATCAGTGTTGTTGAACATTAATTTTAATTCCAAATATTTCAAGAACTTATTTGCAAACAGTAAAACAAGTGCAGAAACACAAAATTTGCACAGATTTGAGCAGTACTGACTCTGTAAAGTAATAGATTTTCATCACTTTACTGAGCTACATGTTTATGAGGTCAATAAAGACTTTTAGTAATATATATATTACTAAAAAGTATATATATGCAATAAAAATATGAGTATAGTCTCAGTAAAGAGAACAGAAAGCATGTTATAGATGTATGCATGTCAGCATATCAGAAAATTAATATGAATTAAAGAACAATAAATTATCCCTGAAGGAAAAATATTATAGGGCAAAGACGTACCAAATTCAAAGGAGGACCCCCTCCCCAAAAGTCTCATCGAAACTGTGGAGAACCTGGAGTAAGATAATGCCAGATAGGTCTGACAGAAACCAGTCAGTTTAACACGCTGTAGAATAAATTTGTAAGGTTGGGTTGTTTTACTTCTGAGTGTCACTTTGGGCTAAACGGCCAGATCAGAATAATCCCAAGGCTCAGAGTTGGTTAAGACAAAGGATCCACTGAACAGCTGTTAAGAGACAGATGGTAGCTACTCGTTAAAACTGTCCAGCGTATTCTTTAACATGCACAAGATATGGGTCTCTTGCACACGTGGCCTACTTTACGTCACATCCGACGGACGGCGGCATTTTTAAATCACTCTGTATCCGCTTTCTGACCTAGGAAGGATGGGGGATTAGCAGAGATAAATCTCAACGCTGGTATATCCCCCCCCCCCCTGCTCTTTCTCCTTGGCCACCGGGAAGGACAAATATGGATTTCAAAAGGGTTAATGAGAGAGTTTGGAAGAGTAGAGAGAAGTTGGAATCTACCCTCCCATTTCGTTCAATCAAAAAAAAAATTAAGAATGCTCCATCCCCGAATTGTGCATAAGTGTTGTACAAACAGAAGAAATGTTAAGCAAAGAGTTTAGATAATTAATTGTAGGAAGAATAGTAGACAAAGAAGACTACTACTTACGGAATTTTCCTGATCCTCTTTGTTGTTGCTGATTTTCAGTTTATTAAACAAGATCTTGGACTTCATCCAGTGCTCTCCGTAATTAGGAGATTCTGGATGCTGGTACACGTTATATAACGGAACTTGTTCGCTGTTGTTTGCAACGATCCAACTTCCCTTCTGGTATTTCAATTTGGGAGACACTTGGTCGAACTGCAACTTGATGCAGTACAGCGAAGTTGGAATCAAACCTTTCACTTGCAATTGCACTGAAGGAAACATATTCCTGCGAAAGGGAAAAAAAAGAAAAACTATTTTACTTCATTTCATTCACACGGGTTTCATTGTGGGTAGAGACATGAATGCCAATGAAAAAATGAATTACCCGTCAAATAGCTGATTGCCCGAAGTGACAGGAGCCTGTGATTTCAATACGACATTGAGAAAATTTGCGAGGTTGGGTTGTTTTACCTCTGAGCTGCACATTTTTGCACACCATGGGCTAAATGGCCAGGTCACATGGACCCCGAAGGCTCAGAGAAGGTTGGGGGAGGGGACCCACTGGAACAGCTGTTGGGAGACAGATGGTAGCCTCCCGTCAAGGCCATCCAGCGTGTTCTTTAACGTGCACAGGGTATGGCTCTCCTTACACGAGGTCACAATCTGCGAGGAAAGCGAGAACTCAGTAGAAGGATAATACAAGAAAGAAAACAAATATGCCTTATCTAGGTTTCGAAATGAGATATTTAGGTTTTGAATTCAAGTCCCTTTGATCAGAGTAATGTGAGCTAACTCTAGGAAGCGCAAATTTTCAATATGTTGCGAACACATGCCCTTTGCAGGGCCGTTATGGCAAGCTTTATGCAAACCTCAAAATATAAATCCGAAAAAGCAAGATCAATATACACTGCCCTATTAAAATATTAGAGAATTTTCAAGTTTGTTGGTCTTGAAGAGGTTTGGAAAGGTCGCCGTCCGTTGGATGGGACGTAACACGGTGGCCCTTGAGCACGTCAAAGAACACGCTGCATAGTCTTGAAGTGAGCCTTCTATCTATCTACTGTCCAGTGGGCCCCTTTCCCCAACTTTCTCTGAGCCCATGGGGGTCTTGTAACCTGACATTTAGTCTACTGCGTCAAAAAAATGCCGCTCAAAGGTAATACAACCTTACTCAGATTTATGAGGTTTGAAAATTTCGGTCCTTTGATTTTCAAATTAACTAGGTTTTACTGTAATATTTGTTTTCAAAATGAAATTCTCAATGTTCGTTATTGATTTTATTCCTTGAATTAACTGCTGTTGATATTATATACATTGTTCATTCTTTAAATGTTACTTATGGGTTCAGTCCTGAATTTTCGCCTAACGACCTTTCCACCAATTAAATCGCATTTATGATTTGAAGGGACCACCATTCTCATGCATCAGCAGAGAATCGAAGCCGACATCATGCCTAGCATTGGAATCATTTTGACGTGGCTACTGCATATTAAAAATGTGCCTCTCAAATAAATGCCCCCCCCCCCCCCCCAAATAAATGAAATCATGTTTCGCAAGATACTGATTTATCTCCTTCACCTTTCACATTGCAGTCACTTTAATTTCTTCTTTAAAAGCGATGATAGGACATTACACCATGTTACAATAATTCTTTAGAAAGTGATTTCATACTGAAATAATATATAGTTCATAATCTAATGCTAATATTTTATGATAACCTCGTAAAGTCTAAATTTGTGTGAATTTGGAATATAAATGTTTTTAAATGTAATTTTATTAAGAACACAGTAGTAGTTTATTTTCATATTAATTTGACATATCCAATCGTATATTTGGGTTTCACAAGAATAATTTCGTTCTTTTGCATGCATGTTTCAGAATCTCCCCAAAGCGGCACTTGTCATTGTCAGTATTGCGACAAGAAAAGGAAATGCATTTACTGCAGCAACATCGAATCTAGGCATTACGAAAAGAGTTCAATGTTTTATTTTTTTTCCCTTCGAACCACATCTCGATTGGAGCCAAACAGAGAATGGAGCATGTGCATTAGATTCTCTTGGGAGCTTTTACCTGATGACCTCGACGGGAGGCTACCATCTGTCTCCCAACAGCTGTTCCAGTGGGTCCTCTCCCCCAACCTTCTCTGAGCCTTCGAGGTCCATGTGACCTGGCCATTTAGCCCATGGTGTGCAAAAAATTGCCGCTCAGAGGTAAAACATTCCAACCCTGATGGCCTTGACGGGAGGCTACCATCTGTCTCCCAACAGCTGTCTGTTCCAGTGAGTCCCCTCCCCCAACCTTCTCTGAGCCTTCGGGGTCCTTGTGACCTGGCCATTTAGCCAATGGTGTGCAAAAAAGTGCCGCTCAGAGGTAAAACAACCCAACCCTGATGGCCTTGACGGGAGGCTACCATCTGTCTCCCAACAGCTGTTCCAGTGGGTCCCTCCCCCAACCTTCTCTGAGCCTTCGGGGTCCTTGTGACCTGGCCATTTAGCCCATGGTGTGCAAAAAATTGCCGCTCAGAGGTAAAACAACCCAACCCTGATGGCCTTGACGGGAGGCTACCATCTGTCTCCCAACAGCTGTTCCAGTGGGTCCCCTCCCCCAACCTTCTCTGAGCCTTCGGGGTCCTTGTGACCTGGCCATTTAGCCCATGGTGTGCAAAAATTGCCGCTCAGAGCTAAAACAACCCAACCCTGATGGCCTTGACGGGAGGCTACCATCTGTCTCTCAACGGCTGTTCCAGTGGGTCCCCTCCCCCAACCTTCTCTGAGCCTTCGGGGTCCTTGTGACCTGGCCATTTAGCCAATGGTGTGCAAAAAATTGCCGCTCACAGGTAAAACAACCCAACCCAAAGCTTTTACCTCACTGTGTTTCGAACCCTGGGAAAGAAAAGGGAAATGGTCGTGCCCTGGGCAAGAGTTATTTTGCATCCTTTTATATAAGAGTTGCGTTGTGAACATACTAATAAAATTTTACCATGTAATAATATGAATTATTTCATTATGTTTGATTTGCGGATGGGGCATATCCCCACTAGCCCTTGGCAAGGCCCTGAAGACTTCTCCCCCCCACCCCCTATTTTGCTTGATGCTCTCGAACATGACAACAAACAACATGACTTATCAACAAGCAACAATATGCTCAAGTGTTTTATTTTTCAATGGCGAAACCAGTAATTGGAGAAGTTTGAGAGAGAGTTGGGGGGGGCTAATTTTTTTAGAGTTCTGTCTTTAAGCTTGCAGTCACGCAAAAAAAATATAGAAATATTATACCGTGCGAAAAAAGATTGTGTAAAAGACCCCCCCCCCCCACAATAGGGGACCACCTTGTCGTGGTGGTGGTGGTGGTGGTGGTGGTGGTGGGGGGGGGGGGGGCTAGGGCCCAGCAACCCGGTCGAAGGCTGTGCTGACCGGATTGGTGCCCCGGTTGGACATAGCCAAGGCCAACCGAGGCCAACGATGCCGCTGACCGGTCGGAAGGCCGGTTGGATGGTGACGGTGTCCGCGGCCTCAACAATCAGGTGCTCTGGGTGAGCAGTTCGGGGGCTCTGCTGAATGGTCTGAGCCCGCCTAGTAGGCACGAGCCCTCAAAAAAGTCTGGGTCTTACTAAGAGTCTCCACCCCGGACGCCGAGCGAACTTGGATCTATATATCCTTGTTCAAGGCTAACCGGGGAATAGATTAAAGTAAGGTTTCTTCCGGTGGTCAGCTTTCCTTCTATAGGACTGCTGCCATGTGAGGCTGGGGTTGAGGTGCGCCTATAGGGCGTATTCCTTGCCCCCGGCTCTAGATAAGCACGGCTTTTCATAACCAGGTAGTGCTGTACAAGCGGAACCGGGAATTGCCGTGGTTGCATAAGATCGCAACAAAGAGGTCAATTGTGTAAAAGACCATCCACAAAAAAACAACAACCTTAAAACGACAGACGGTTTTCCTGAAGCTTCAGGCATGGTGGAAGTCGTTATAAAAAAAAATACCCCCTCAAGCAGCTGCTTGCCACAGAGGTCTGACATGAGCCTGTCAGTTTATATGCCATAGTAGAAGGTCTGAGAGGATGGCAGGTCCTCAGCAGAAAAACGACACAAACAGCCATGCCTTACCCGGGGTTCGAACCCAGGTCCCTTAGATCAGTAGCCAAGCGCGCTAACCACTCGGAAGTCGTTATACCACTGAAAAATTGGAGCAATCACATTCTTAATAGGAATTATCCTACATCTTTAAAAATAAAAATATATACCCCGTCAAGCAGCTGCTTGCCACAGAGGTCTGACAGGAGCCTGCCAGTTTATATGCCATAGTAGAAGATCTGTGAAGATGGCAGGACCTCAGCAGAAAAACAACACAAGCATCCATGCCTTACCCGGGGCTCGAACCCAGGTCCCTTAGATCAGTAGCCAAGCGCGCTAACTTTAGCTCCTTAAAAAAAAAAGAGTTATTATCTTCCTCTTATTTTTCTTCCATCTCTCTCCAGATAGAACTTTTTTTTTAAAATAGTAGGTCCTAATAAAAAATTTCTTTTTGATTTGGATTAGTTCTGAGCGGCACTTTTTTGCACACCATGGGCTAAATGGCCAAGTCACAAGGACCCCGAAGGTTCAGAAAAGATTGGGGGAGGGGACCCACTGGAACAGCTGTTGGGAGACAGATGGTAGCCTCCCGTCAAGACCATCCAGTGTGTTCTTTAACGTGCACAGGGTATGGCTCTCCGCACAAGATCCACGGTTTAACGTCTCATCCGACGGACGGTGCTCTTTCCAATTCCATCGGTGTCTCCTATTGACCGTGGGCAGGGCGGGGAGTTTTCTAAGCCGGTCGGTGTCCTCTACGGACCGTGGGCAGTGCGGGGATTTTTGCGGAGATAAACTCAACCCTGGCTCAGCTGTGATTTAACCCTGGGAACTGCAGATTACGAGTCTGGCTCGCTACCAACTGAGCCACCCCCGCCCCTACAACTGTTAGAAATAGGCAGTAGACTTTCGTTAAGACCATCAGGGCATTCTTTAGCATACACAGAGTATGATTCTCCTGCACACGGACCGCAGGCTTAACATCCTTTCCGATGGACGGCGGCCTTCCGAAGCCCATAGGTATGCCCTTTCTCACCGAGGGCAGAACGAGAGTTAGCAGAGATAAATCTCAATGCTGGCACGGTTGGGACTCGAATCTGAGAACTGCAGATTAGGAAGCTGGTGCTCTCCCATTTGAGCCAACCACCGCCCCCGTATTTGCAGTTATAGCTCAGAATCTAAAGAACCCGGCAGTGTTTTTTTTTAATTTAATTTTATAATTCTCTATTTATTTTGCCGCCTCGGTGCGTAGTGGTATCGCTTTGGTTTGGCGGTGACACTGTTACTGCTGGAGTCCGGGTTCGAGTCCCGAGATAGAGTAATCGTTTGCTCTGTCAAAGTTGCAGGCAAAGTTAGTAGTTTTGCGGGTCTGATCAGAAATCGATAAAAAAAATATTAAACAAAATGAAAACGAATGAAGACTGTCCCGTGGCCGAGTGGTTAGCACACTGATCTAAGGAACCGGGGTTCGAGCCCCGGGTAAGGCATGGATGTGTGTGTCGTTTTTCTGCTGAGGTCCTGCCATCCTCTCAGACCTTCTACTATGGCATTTAAACCGACAGTCTCCTGTCAGACCTCTGTGGCAAAGCAGCTACTTGAGGCGGGGGGAGGGATTTATTTTATTTTTTAAACAAAATGAAATAAATTTATGAGCCATCGTTGCAGATAGAATTGGTTCTGCCCCACCCACAAGTATACATCCGGCATCGGCCCTTCAAAAGGGATGGTTCCATCGTTTACATCCCTGCTTCCAAGCCAATTTAGCCGTTTCCTTTGGCAATAGAATTATCGTGGGAAAATGCAAAAGGGGTGATGCGTGACCTTCGTTGGGAAGAAACGTTACGTTAAGAAGTCTTTCTACTAGGTAAGGTTCGCGTACGAATTAGTAACACTCTCATTTATCATAACAGCAATCAATGACTGACAGGTGGGGCGATTGAGAGAGAGCGAAGTAGCGGCGTTAATCAGAAGGTCTGGCAAATGAGCTGTGGGACGGCGGTGGCTAATGTCTGTCTCGTATTCCGCGAAATTCTGTGTCGGCCCCGTAACCAGAACACTTGAAGGGTGGGCGTCTGGCCTGTTAGGAGAAAAGACCTTTTACCGACAATACCTTGGGGGGAGGGGGGGAGGGTCAGAGTTCTGCTCAGATATATACCTTGAAAGGATTTTCCCCTAATCAATTAAAAGTGAAGTCGGAGTTTAGACTGGATTTGCTAGTGATGCAGTTAAGGAGAATAGATTTTTAAAAAACATTCTTATAATATTATTCATCGTTAACGCTTGGCTATTGAACTACGGGACCCGGGTTCGAGCCCCGGGTGAGGCATGGATGTATGTGTCGTTTTTCTGCTGAGGTCCTGCCATCCTCTCAGACCTTCTACGCTGGCATATAAACTGACAGGCTCCTGTCAGACCTCTGTGGCAAGCAGCTGCTTGAGGGGGTATTTATTTTTATTTATTTAAGTGACGGGGCAGGCCGCAGCGCGCCAGCTTTGGATAGCCTTGACAAGAAAAATGCCGATCAAAGGAAAAACAACTCAATTTTTTGATACCCCTTACCTAACACAGGGGGGGTGAGGGGGGCGCTCATTCGGTAGCGCGCCTGGCTCGTTATTTGCAGTTCCCAGGTTCGAGTCCCAGCTAGGTCAGCGTTGAGATTTATTTCCGCAAAACTCCCTGCTCTCAACGCGGTCGGTAGGGAGATACCGAATGGTTTGGAAACTCGCCGTCCGTCAAATGGGACGTTAAGCCGTGGCCTCATGTGCGGGAGATCCATGCATGTTAAAGAACACACTGGATGGCCGTGACAGAAGGGTACCATCTGTCTCCTAACAACTGTTCCAGTGGGTTCCCTTCCTCAACCTTCTCTAAGCCTTCGGGGTTCTTGTGACTTGGCCATTTAGCCCATTGTGTGCAAAAAAATGCCACCCAGAGATAAAACGACCCAACCCTTTCACACTGACTCTTTGGATCTTTTCCGCTTGGCACAGGGCCAAGGGCAGCCTAGTAAGTGTAAACATACAACTGATGTATAGAGCAACGGATGCCAATTTTATGTTCGCTTCGTAATCCTGAGGTGGGAGGAGGGGGGGAGTCGTAATCACATTGCTTAAATGAACGATCAAATATCGTTGCGTGGCGAAGCTACTATTTGCATAAGATTCTATACAGAGAGTGTGTTTTTTTTTATCTCTGAGAAGCACTTTTTTGACTGGGCAGCTGTTAGGAGATAGAAGTTTCCTGGCAAGGCCATCCAGAGTGTTTTTTAACGTGCACAAGATATGGCTTTGACGCACAAAGGCACCACGGCTTAACATTCCATCTGACAGACGGCGATGGAATTCTTTCGAAGCCCACTAGTGTCCCCTTTCTGACAGAGGGCGGGGTAGGGGGGTTAGCGGAGTGAAATGGCAACGCTGAGATAGATTGCGAGCTTAGAGTCAGATTACGAGCTTGGTGTGCTACTGAGGTAGCCGTCCGTGGGATGGGATATTAAATTGTGGTCACGTTAAAGAACATATTGGATGGCCTTGACTGGAGGCTTACACCTGACTCCTAACAGTTGTTCAGTGGCTCTGCTTCCCACAACCTTCTCTGAGCCTTTGTGGTCCTTGTGACCAGGCTACTTCGCCCATTGCATGCAAAACAAGTGCTGCTTAGAGGAAAAACAATCTTATTCGAACCACAAACGGGGTGAGTCTCCAAAAAAATGAAGGAGGTCGGCAGAAATGAAATTTTTCTTTCAACAAGAAAGAAAAGAGTTGGGGCGTGCAAGAGGCTGCAATTCGATTGCAGTAGAACATTTTCACCTTCTTTACGAGATTTCTTGAATGCATGAACCATATATAAAAAAGCTTCATCAAGCAGCTCTTGCCAAAGAGGTTTGACAGGAGCCTGTCAGTTGATTCGCCATCAGCAGATCTGTGAGGAAGGCTTCAGCCACCTCAGCAGAAAGACAACAATAAACATCCATGACTTATCTGGTTCGAACTCAGGTCCCTGTTACCAGAGCCAAGAACATATGCTTCATAATTTTTTTAGTCTCCATTACCCTTATTAGCATTTGCAAAGGGGAGGGGGGAAGTTAACCCTCCTGGATCCGGACCTGATTTTAACCATTTAGTTAATATAATATCCATAGTCTTATATGAAACAGTATTAGCACTGCTCTGAAATTTCTTAAGTTCAGTGAGGGCGGGGTTGGCTCAGTCGGTAGCGCGACAGGCTCGTAATCTGTAGTTCCCAGGTTCGAGTCTCAGCTGGGCCAGCGTTGAGATTTATCTCCGCAAAATTCCTCGCCCTGCCCACGGCCAGTAGGGGACACCGATGGGCTTGGAAAGGCCGCCGTCCGTCGGATGAGACGTTAAGTCGTGGTTCCATATGTGGGAGAGCCATACCCTGTACACGTTAAAGAACACGCTGGATGTCCTTGACGGGAGGCTATCATCCCAACAGCTGTTCCAGTCGGTCCCCTCTCCCAACCTTCTCTGAGCCTTCGGGGTCCATATGACCTGGTCATTTAGCCCATGGTGTGCAAAATAGTGCCGCTCAGAAGTAAAGCAACCCAACCCTCTTAAGTTCACTATCACAGTCCACAAGAACCATTTTACTGTAGGTTCGTCATTGGATGTTGTCTGTCCGAGGAGAAATTTCCTCTGATCTTTTTGGTGTTATTTATTTCAGAATCCTGCGCCTTGAAACGGGTCAGTTTGTTAAAGCACGTAATATATTCACACTTAAAGTATTTGCAAATCAGGTACTTGACCTTCTAAATCTAGGTCAGGGGCTTAGTTTAGTGTCAGAAAACCAGAAGTTATTTGCTCTTGAGGCATTAAAAAGCCCTCAGTCTTACAGAGCTTTTATGACGAAGAATTCGGAATTGTTTGCTAAGTGGGTAGTCAAAGGCTTTGTTGAAATGCCCTCTGTCAGTATCTGCGACATCAGATTAATTCTGCAAGGAGGGTCTTAATCAATGCTCTTTTCCTTCCAATGAAGTGGTCAGATTATTTTGTAATGATGAAAACGTTGCATTACGTAATAATTAACTCTCAGGAATCTGCGAAATGTGAATTGGATACAAAAGCTTCAAAACACAAAACGGTCTATAGAAGTTTAGATGTGTTACACGTAAACAGTTTTTTTTTTGTGATTAAATGATTTCATAATTAAATAAATACTGTTATTACATCCATAATAATAACTGACAGAATGTATTTGGTTGTCGTCCAAGTTGCAGTGGTCAATTTCATGTCGAAATTTCAAGGGGCGGGGAGGGGGGCGTTATATGGTATGATAATTATTATTACTAGAAGCAAATATTTTTGCTTGCTTTTCTTATGGGAAACGGTTATCACTGATAAATCCATTGTCAGTATGGGTTTGTGTGCATTTATTTTGTAATAACTTTCCTTGACATTATTTCACTGATTCCTCAAATTCCCCGCCCTGCCCACGGTCAGTAGGGGACACAGATGGGCTTGGAAAGACCGCCGTCCGTCGGATGGGACGTTAAGCCGTGGCCCCGTGTGCGGGAGAGCCATACCCTGTGCACGTTAAAGAACACGCTGGATGGCCTTGACGGGAGGCTACCATCTGTCTCCTAACAGCTGTTCCAGTGGGTCCCCTTCCCCAACTTTCTCTGAGCCTTCGGGGTCCTTGTGAGCTGGCCATTTAGCCCATGGTGTGCAAAAAAGAGCTGCTCAGAGGTAAAACAACCCAACCCAACCCAACTGATTCCTCATGTAAAAGAGGATGTAAATGTTCAAAAATCACGTCCAATGATGAAACACCAACAAATTGAATCTGTGCTAAGGGATTTGGGGGGAATAGGGGGGGGGGGGTATTCACAAACTAACTTTTGTGAAGTGAAAACCAGAATGTACAGATTGCATTCTAAGAGTGAGACCCAGGCAGTGTCTGGTACGATTGGCGGATTAAGGTAATCCGCCAACCTGAAGGTTCCAGACGAGAAAGATTCGAGACCGCGCAAAATATTTGAGTGTCCTCCAACTGTCCGGAAGTGGGTAGGGAGTTGGGGTGTTTTACTTATGAGCCGCACATTTTTGCGAAAATGGCTAAATGGGCTAAATGACCAGGTGAAAAAGACCCTAAGAGCTCAGAGAAGGTTTAAGAGTGGACTCTTTTGAGAGACAAATGGTACAGTCGCTCAAAAAAAATCCGAACACTATGGTTGATTACAGAATTCAGAAAAAATATCTGGAGCGTGTACAGCAACTGTACACGCTCCAGTTACCGTTCACAGCAAACTGGAGCGTGTGCAATTATACGCTCCAGTTTGCTGTGAATGGTAACTGCACACGCTCAATATTTCTGTGAGTGGGCCCACACGATCCAGGTTTTTGTGAGCTCACACGATCCAATGTGCTGTGAACATTAACCGCAACCGCTCCAGTTTGCTGTGAACGATAATTGCACACGCTCAATATTTCCGTGAGTGAGCCCACACGATCCAGGTCTTTGTGAGCTCATACGATCCAATGTGCTGTGAACATTAACCGCAACCGCTCCAGTTTGCTGTGAACGGTAACTGCACACGCTCTATATTTCTGTGAGTGGGCCCACACGATCCAGGTCTTTGTGAGCTCACACGATCCAATGTGCTCTGAACATTTACCGCAACCGCTCCAGTTTGCTGTGAACGGTAACTGCACACGCTCAATATTTCCGTGAGTGAGCCCACACGATCCAGGTCTTTGTGAGCTCACCGATCCAATGTGCTGTGAACATTAACCGCAACCGCTCCAGTTTGCTGTGAACGGTAATTGCACACGCTCCATATTCATTGCATTATATATTCATACGCATTATATATATTAAAAAAGTATACGAACACTGTAGTTGATTACAGAATTCAGAAAAAATGTCTGGCAACGATTTTTTAGTAATTAGTGATCTGACCTCCTGCCAAAGCCATTGAGCGTGTTTTTTTAACATACACAGGGTATGACCCTCCCATGGAAGAGGGACCACGTCCATCCCATGGAAGAAGGCCTTTCCTAGCACATCATCCCATGGAAGAAGGCCTTTCCTAGCACATCATCCCATGGAAGAAGGCCTTTCCTAGCACATCATCCCATGGAAGAAGGCCTTTCCTAGCACATCATCCCATGGAAGAAGGCCTTTCCTAGCACATCATCCCATGGAAGAAGGCCTTTCCTAGCACATCATCCCATGGAAGAAGGCCTTTCCTAGCACATCATCCCATGGAAGAAGGCCTTTCCTAGCACATCATCCCATGGAAGAAGGCCTTTCCTAGCACATCATCCCATGGAAGAAGGCCTTTCCTAGCACATCGGTGCCACCTACTGACCGAGCGGGGAGTTTTGTGGAACTAAATTGTGGGACTCGAACCACCCCTTTTAGATGTGTGTGCGTGTGTGAACTCAATCTACAAAAAATTTTATAACTTAAGAATAGAAAAAAATATATGCAGCAGCTTAAATAAATGAAATTACAGAAATGCATATATAGAAAATTTAATATGTATTATTACAAACTTGAATATACTGGAAAACGAACCAAAGCTAAATTATAAACGAAAACAAATATCTGTTCATTTTAGTGTATTTAAAAAAATCCACACATCATATTTGTTTTTAATCTAAAACAGGAGATATTAACTAAATAATACTATTTTACTGATTGGTGGATATTCTATTTAATAAAATGTTCGAGAAAAAAAAAACTCGAGTTTTGAGATACCCATGAGAGCGCCTATGTGGTAATCCGCCGCTACCACGTCAAGCAGCCATGGACTACGGAGGTCGAACCAGACTGTGCAATTTAGTTCTCCAAGCATGTCTGTGCTGAGCAACATCTGCTGCATAGGGCTACTGTAGACCATTTCTAACAAGGTCCTGTTTGACATTATCTGCCCTCCGTATCCTAGGTCTCCCCCTCTTTCTGAGGCCTTTAGGCACACTGTTCATAACCCTATTCGGTAATGTATAGTTATGCTTACGGGCGACATGGGCAAACCAATGGAGTCTCTCTCTGTACAATACGCTGCTTAAAGGAGGTTACCGACTCCTTCACTAACCTTATTATTACTTACAAAGTTGAACTACCTAATGCACAAGATATTGCATAAGCACCTAGAATCAAAAGCATCACGTTTCCTGTTATCTTATTTATAAAGGGATAAGTTTCGCTACCATAACTAACCCTAGAAAGAATCAATTATTATACAGTCTAATTTTTCTTAGTCTTTAGGTGTATACGCCTATTTCTCCACACTCTCCATAGAATCTTAAAAGTCCCAGCAGCAATCTCTATTCGTCTGTTAATCTCATGTCTCACATCATCAGTATATTTTATATAGCTAACAAGGTAATTAAACTGTGACACCTGCTCAAGACTGCAACCATTCAGATTAACTGAATCACAACGTGCCTGACCAATTTTCATCACTTTATTTTTCTCTTTGTTTATAACCAAACCTACTCTACTGTCAGTCTCATTAACAGCTCGAATGAAAGAATTCATCTCATCAACATCATTTGTCAAAAGGGCTAAGTCATCAGTATAATCTAAATCAGAAATTTTCAGATCTCCACATCATTTAAGCCCAAAATCTTTCCCTTGCAGTGAATTTCGCATAACATAATCAATAATCAAACTAAAGAGAAAAAGAGACAAAAATTAACTTTTGTCTAACACAAGAAACAATGCTAAACCAATTGCTACAAGCTTTGAAACTCTCACACAAGACTCAGTGTTATTATAGAGAGCTTTCATTACGCTAAGTAATATCTGGTATGCCATAAGATCTCACTGGTCTGGTATGCCATAAGATCTCACGATCAACCACAAATTATGATGATCAGCAGAGTCAAAAGCCTTTTTGAAATCAACAAAGCTAGTAACCAAAGGTTTCTGAAACTCTAAACATTGCTCAAGAAATCTGCCTGTGAAAAAATACGATCTACACATCCCTACCACTTCTGAATCCCTTAACGAACGATCGTTTGCTTTCTGTGATTGCGCCAGAATACAGCCTTTAATGATTCGTCCGTTAGAAGTCTTTGATGTTACCTCCATCGCAGGATTGGATTGGATTGTTTTACCTCTGAGCGGCACTTTTTTTGCACACCATGGGCTAAATGGCCAGGCCACAAGGACCCCGAAGGCTCAGAGAAGGTTGGGGGAGGGGACCCACTGGAACAGCTGTTGGGAGACAGATGGTAGCCTCCCGTCAAGGCCATCCAGCGTGTTCTTTAACGTGCACAGGGTATGGCTCTCCCACACACGGGACCACGGCTTAACGTCCCATCCGACGGACGGCGGCCTTTCCAAGCGCATCGGTGTCCCCTACTGACCATGGGCAGGGCGGGGAAATTTTGCGGAGATAAATCTCAACGCTGACTCAGCTGGGACTCGAACCTGGGAACTACAGATTACGAGCCTGGCGCGCTACCCACTGGAACAGCTGTTGGGAGACAGATGGTAGCCTCCCGTCAAGGCCATCCAGTGTGTTCTTTAACGTGCACAGGGTATGGCTCTCCCGCACACGGGGCCACGGCTTAACGTCCCAGCCGACGGACGGCGGCCTTTCCAAGCGCATCGGTGTCCCCTACTGACCATGGGCAGGGCGGGGAAATTTTGCGGAGATAAATCTCAACGCAGACCCAGCTGGGACTCGAACCTGGGAACTACAGATTACGAGCGTGGCGCGCTACCGACTGAGCCACCCCCACCTCCATCGCAGGACAAGACACCCAAGGGGACGAGAGAGCGTGGGAGATAGGAAGGGGCGATGACCATTGTCAATTAGAGTCCTGCTTCACGACGCCAGGTATAATATTTAACACATAATTGACCAATCACCATTAAATATGCGCAGATTGTGTACAACGGCCACATTTTATACGTCATTAATTTAAGGAAAAGTTTTTATAATAAAACAACGAATGCTATAACTGATGCTCTTGTTTAAAAAGGTTCTTTTGGTGCAAAATTTATATGACAAATTTGTAAAAAAAAAATTATAAAATTTTATTATAATATTTTCATAACTCTCTGGCCATTAATGAAAGCAACTGTAAGTGGGGGAGGATCATCAACCTTCATTCGAGGCAACAGTTGCCTAAAGAGAGAAGTTTTGGAAAGGAAATGAAAGGAATCGGTGCCAAAAATGGCTTTGAAAATAAGTCGAAAATATTAAATTCTTTCCTTGCCATTGAAAACTAACTGCACGGCCAATTAGGAGTTAGGAAATATGTCACTAAAATGAAGTTGGAACGCTTTACCTTAGGTACATGGGCATCGACGGGGAAGGAGAAGGGGGGGGGGAAGAAAGACATCTCCCCTGAAAAAAAAATTTATCGGAAATAGGGCGGCCGTAGAGTAAAGGCAGAGAAAGAGAGCATGTTCCCTTTTTTTACAACAAAAAAACTTTTCTTTCGTTATTAAAAAAAAATTCTCAGGAAACTTTTAAAAACTAGTGTTACATAAATTTGATCATTAGCATAGGGAATTCTGAGAGGAGAGGTAGAGAAAGAAAATCTCATTTTTCTAATAAGAGAAAGAAAATCTCATTTTTCTAATAAGAGAAAGAAAATCTCATTTTTCTAATAAGAGAAAGAAAATCTCATTTTTCTAATAAGAGAAAATTTTGGTAGAAGTGATTCTCAGAAAGGAAGAAATTGATATTAAGGTGTTAGATTCATTTTTCTGAGATCTTCGCGCAATTGTTTTAGTTATTAAGCACTTCAACAAACATTTGAGCAATTATTACAAACATCTGAAAAAAATTATCGCTGCCACGGAGGAATCGAACTCGCAACTCTCTAGATACATACCAGAGCGCTCTGGCATGGATCTCCTAGCGTTGAGATTTATCTCCCCAAAACCCTCGCCTTGCCCTCTGTCAGTAGGGGCAATTGGTAGGGGACACCGATGGGCTGCGAAAGGCCGCCATCTGTAGGATGGGACGGTAAACCATGTCGTGTGCACGTTGAAGAACACACTGGATGGCCTATCAAGGCCATCCAGTGTGTTCTTCAACGTGCTGTATTGGGGGAAGGGGGCACACTGGACAGCTGTTAGGAGACCTTTTTGGTCTCCTAACAACTGTTCAGTGGGCCCCCTTCCCCCAATACTCTATGAGCCCGGGGTCCTTGTGTCCTGGCCATTTAACCCATTGTGTGCAAAAGAAGTGCCGCTCAGAGGTAAAACAGCCCAACCCTCTGTAAGATACTATTTGAAGGTTCTTTGTTGGCGATGTGTATCGTACTAGTTGCCCAAACAGACAAACAACACATTAGTGTATTATAATGTCTAGCATATAATGTTAGTGTATTATTTATTAGACATTATAACACACCAATGAAAATGCAAAGTTCGTGAGTTTTAATATAAATTATGTAAATATTATATGGGAAAGGGTTTCTAAATCATATTTTGATACAATCTGTTAAAATCAAGTTTTTCATCAGTATTCCTTCAATTTTAAAAATATGCTTAAACTGAATTGTATAAATATTCCTATCCGAACCTTTTTTTAAAAATTGATTGAAATAATGCAAGCTTATAAAAACATAAAAACAAGATTGTTAAAGACCATTTACGTTTTAATTTAGTTAAAAAATTGGATTGGGAGTACAGCATACCAAATTGCATCTGCCACCACTTTTTAAAAGGTGAATAAAGTTGGAAATATCAAGATTTATATAGAGCTCTAAAACACATTTAATTTTTCTACAGTACTTTTTTTTCTCCATCCTAAAAAAATCCCTTCAAGCAGCTACTTGCCACAGAGGTCTGTCTGACAATAGCCTATCAGTTTATACGCTATAGTAGAAGGTCTGTGAGGATGACAGGACCTCCGCAGATGAACAACACAAACATATAAATATACCTTACCTGGGACTCGAACCCAGGTCCTTTACATCAGTAGCCTAGCTTGCTAACCACTCGGCCACATATTTTAAAACAGTGATTCTCAGAAGACAGGCCCGAATAAAAAAAAATAAACACTACAATTTCCATTGTAGCATAATATTTCCTCTTCATTTTAAGGTTTTTAAAATATTTCTTGAAAAATACCTGAAATGTAAATTAAAAGAAAAAAAATAAATACCCCCTCAAGCAGCTGCTTGACACAGAGGTCTGACAGGAGCCTGTCAGTTTATATACCAAAGTAGGTCTGTGAAGATGGCAGGACCTCAGCAGAAAAACGACACATACATCCATGCCTTACCCGGGGCTCGAACCCAGGCCCCTTAGATCAGTAGCCAAGCGTGCTCTACCACTCGACGATTTAATAATTTTTGGTCTTCATTACCGTTCTTCCACCTCTCAGGAGATAATTTCTCGTAAATGCATTCAGAAATATTAAATGAAACGAAAGATTAATCAAGTATGTACAGAGTTGTAAACTTATAACACAAAAGCAATTTTTTGAGAATGTGAAATCTTTTATTTTTCATTTTTATGACATAATTAACCAATCACCATTAAACATGCACAGATTGTGTACGACGGCCACATTTTATACCTCATTAATTCAAGGAAAAGCCTTTTTAATAAAACAACGAATGCTATAACTGATACCCTTGTTTAAAAAGGTTCTTTTGGTGCAAAATTTATATGACAAAATAAAAATTATGATTAATACTTTTATTTTCATCTCAGTCATTGATATTTTCTGGTGGCGCACTTGAGAACGACTGTTTTAGAAGTTAGTGAATTCTAATTTTTGGTTCCACTTAACATTCCCACACTCACTTTATTGTGAAGAAGCAATATTGTTCAGCATTGAAACTGTATTGCCTGAAGCAATCTCTGTGATATCTAATTCTGAAAATCATTTAAAATTAATTATTTATACCTCTTTAATTTGCTTTTCCTGGATAAAAAATTCCTACTATAGTTGAATGAAATGAAACATATGAAACACGAGACATCTCTGCTCTTCAAAATAGACACAAGAATTTCTTTTGCTCAGTACAGTCGCTCAAAAAGGTATCCGAACACTATGGTTGATTACAGAACTCAGAAAAAATATCTGGCATTGATTTTTTTTAGAAATTAGTCATCTGGCAACCTTCGTGTCACGTGACAAGAAGGTCGCCAGATCACTAATTTCTAAAAAAAATCGTTGCCAGATATTTTTTTCTGAATTTTGCAATCAACCATAGTGTTCGGATACTTTTTTGAGCGACTGTACATATAATAAACACTGCCCTATCACAATATTAGAGAATTGACATCTTAGGTTAATGGAAATCAAACTTCGACGAAGCTCTGTAACTTCTAAAACGTTAATTTAATGGGAAAATATCAGTAAAAATAAAAATCATAATCAAATCTATTTAAATCTAGATTTTTCAATATTATTTGTTCAGTATTTAAAGAGTTGTGAAAGCTGGAAATATTTAAAAATTAACTATCTTGTTTTATAAAATTATTCATAAATGTATGATATTGAAACAATTATTTCGCAATTTTCTAAAACGAATACTTATTTTGTTAAATGGTTTAAAGACAATACTTGTTTTTTTAAGTTTTAATTAATTTCTGACGTAAATTTTTATGACGCATTACTGTTGTTAAACATTCTAACTTCCATAATGCTTTAACTATACTGTTGAAAGTCGATATTTAAATAGATTTGATTATGATCTTTATTTTCAGTCAATATCTCTATTAAATGCGTATTTTTCAATTTATAGAGCTTCGACATAGATTCTCTAATATTTTGGTAAGACAATGTAACTTTTCAGTTTGTTTATTTCTTCAGAGTATTACAATAAACACCTGTTTAAATTTATTAAGTCAAAAAACTAGTAGTGTGTAAAAAAAAAATGCTTATTTGAAATAAAATAAAAAAACATTAATTTATAAATTATAATTTGAATCCGTTTTGCGCCTTTAGCCGTCCCGTGACCGAGTGGTTAGCACGTTTGGCTATTGATCTAAGGGACCGGGTTCGAGCCCCGTGTAAGGCATGGCTGTTTGTGTCGTTTTTCTGCTGAGGTCCTGCCATCCTCACAGATCTTCTACTATGGCATGTAAACTGACAGGATTCGAGCCCCGGGTAAGGCATGGCTGTTTGTGTCGATTTTCTGCTGAGGTCCTGCCATCCTCACAGATCTTCTACTATGGCATGTAAACTGACAGGCTCCTGTCAGACCTCTGTGGCAAGCAGCTGCTTGAGGGGGTATTTATTATTTATTTTTTTTTGCGCCTTTTAGAATGGGTTTTGAGGTGTGCCGTAGAGTGATAAAGGTCATGGAAAGCTCACCTAGAGCAGTATTTTTCAACAGTGACCATTACTTGGGTATTCCACGAAATATATTTTCTCCCAAAAAGGCTTTTATGTCAACTTTGTTATTCTTAAACGTTCGGTGACTGTGAAAACGTTGACAAAAATCGACTCAAACAATTTATGCAGTTTCAATTTCGGACAATGCATACGTGATAAAAATGGAAGAAACAGAATCATGAAATTTAAAACTCACCTTCCCGCGCGCGTAATGATCATTTCAGTGTGATGCGTACTAAATTGCTTCCAGAGCCCCGCGTTTATGAAGGAGACGTCTACTCCTTGCATCTTCAGTTTTTTCCGCTGTCGGTTTGTGAGCATCTGACAACACTCTTCTAACAGCTGTGGAGGTTGATTCAGCAGCATCCCTCCCAAACCTGAATCGACCAATAAGAATGCTTCTGACATCCCTCGTTCGATGCGCAGTTCTCCCGCCATTTGCAAGGGAGTGACTTAGAAAGGAACGACTGCAAGATTGATTGGACCAGAGTAGCGAAGGAGGGTCGCGATTGGTGTTCATCAACAACAGGCAACTCGATGGATACGTGGGGAGCTGGCACCGACATATCCAGAAAGTTTTCTTTCTAGCTGCCCTGTGGTGTTAGCAAGGAGGTGAGATATCACATATGAAATTTAAAAGAAATATATATGTATTGATGGATCAGTAAACTTGGCAGAAAATCTTGCTTTTTAGATCCAAATGAAAATTACAGACATATACCTAACTTAAAATACTGCATCACATTTATAGAAACAGAACTTACTGTAATAAATCGAGCATTAATATGAATTCAAAATTAAAAAAGGAAATAGTTATTTTCATATATAGCACAAAGCTCCCTCTTTTTCATTACTCTACAAAAGAACCATATAAGAGCAGCAATCAAAATCTGATTCGAAATATTTTAATCGTATGTGAAATAAATTAAAATAATAAAAAATAACTATGTAATTTTCCAGTAGGTTCCAGTAATCGTATTGGATTCACTGGAAATGTGATTGTACTGTGCTAAGGAGCAGGCCTTATAAGTCTCGTTATGTCCACCATTTTCAAAAAGAAAGCTCAAAGCAGGAGAGGTAAGATGGGAATTTTTTCATCACAAGTGGAAGATGATATCTTGAAAAATTAAGAAATGCTTCCTCTTAATAAATAAAATAATAAAGACCCCATTCTTCATTCTTTCTTTTCATAATGGTACCTTGCCGGTACCAATATTCTATTGATAAAAAAATAAGAATAAAATCCCTCCTCAAGCAGCTGCTTGTCCAGAGGTCTGACAGGAGCTTGTCAGATTATACGCCATAGTAGAATGTCTGAGAGGATGGCAGGACCTCAGCAGAAAAAACAACACATACATCCATGCCTTACCCAGGGCTCGAACCCAGATCCCTAAGATCAGTAGCCAACCACTCGGCCACGGGACGGTTTCCTCTTCTATCTCTTCTTATTTTTCCTAGATCTGATCCTGATCACAGCTACATGTGAAAAACTTTAAAAAAAATAATAAATACCCCCTCAAGCAGCTGCTTGCCACAGAGGTCTGACAGGAGCCTGTCAGTTTATATGCCATAGTAGAAGGTCTGTGAGGATGGCAGGACCTCAACAGAAAAACAACACACACATCCATGCCTTACCCGGGGCTCGAATCCAGGTCCCTTAGATCAGTAGCCATTAACTGATTTTAATTATATGCAATGTAATTGACCCCTCATTATCTGTAATTAATAAATAGGTGCGGGATGGTGAATTTGTGGAAGATTTTTCCTTATCAGCTTTGAAATAGATCTTCCAAAGGTTTCTTCCTTTTCGCAGCTCACCGCAACTGAAAAATTGACGTCTCTTCGTCTAGACAACTGAGGCGACATCCACTCGTCCCATCTCAGCTCCCACGCCCTCATTTCTTGATGGATGCCGAAGCGTAACTTATGCAGCATCCTAAACAGTCATGGAAATCACCATCACTCATCTTCTACCGGATATTGGAACCCTTTGAGCTGCAGGTTGACTCACTGACAAAGCAATCGACTGATGACCTTTTCTATCTTAAGCGATGGATGACATTTCTTTCTCAACAGCGATGCGGACGTTCTCTACTTTCTGCCTGTCTCAGGATGTGGCAGCAGAGGGACTAGCTGGGATCTTTTGGCTTTCATCTCCTACTCTTTTGGTCGTTCTTGAAACAATTCCAGATCTATTAGGGGTCATGAATTATTTTAATTATCTCCCGTAGTCGAGTGGTTAGCGTGCTTGGTTATTAATCAAAGGGACTTGGATTCGAGCCGGGTAAAGCACAGATATTTGTGTTGTTTTTCTGCTGAGGTCTCGTCTTCCTCACAAATCTTCTCTATGGCATATTATACTGACAACTCTTGTGTTATTATGTTATAATTCTTTATTCGTTGTTGTTGTTTGTTGGGTTGTTTTACCTCTGAGCGGCACTTTTTTGCACACCATGAGCTAAATGGCCAGGTCACATGGACCCCGAAGGCTCGGAGAAGGTTGGGGGAGGGGACCCACTGGAACAGCTGTTGGGAGACAGATGGTAGCCTCCCGTCAAGGCCATCCAGCGTGTTCTTTAACGTGCACAGGGTATGGCTCTCTCGCACACGGGGCCACGGCTTAACGTCCCATCCGACGGACAGCATCCTTTCTAAGCCCATCGGTGTCCCCTACTGACCGTGGGCAGGGCGGGGAAATTTTGCGGAGATAAATCTCAACGCTGACCCAGCTGTGACTCGAACCTGGGAAGTACAGATTACGAGCCTGGCGCGCTACCGACTGAGCCACCCCCGCCCCTCTCTTTATTCGTATTAACTCTTGTGTTATTATGTTATGATAATCTCCTGTCAGGGCTCTGTGTGTGCAAGCATCAGCTTTTTTTTTTATTTTGCGCTGAATAAAGTACACGGTTGAATAAACGGGGTGGAACATCCCCGACGCAGTAGTGAATTGATCACGGGAGTGGAGGGGAAAGTGATAAGAGGCACTAAGTCTTTCCCGAAATTTCCTACCGTTTTGCTATCCGAGAAAAATGATTCAATTCATTAATTTCATTAATGATTTACCAAATATACTTAGTTCTTGTAGTTGTCTAATGTACGCAGATGATGTAAATTTTATAGACAGATTGACTCAATTAACGATTGTCATTTTCTACAGTCAGATTTGACTAAATTCCACAACTGGACTATTCCGAATGGACTCCAACAGAATATTTCAAAATGCTCAATTTCAAGCTAGTCTATTTTGTTACGTACAATTATAATATCAATTCTTATGCTATTTCACGGAACTGTTTTGTCCGTGATTTAGATATCTTGTTTGACTCGAACTTTAATTTTAATAAGCATAATGGTAGCTAGGCATAAACTGGAAGGAGAGCTGTATACCAATCCCTAGTGATGATGCAGAGAATCGGCCAGGTCTAGCACCTAATGTCCGACCCCGCCTTCTCGTGGTGCAGGCCGTTAGTACCTTTCAAAAGAGATGTTCTCTTTTGGAAGGGAACGGAAGGGGAGGGCTGCCAGTTCAGTATGGCCTACTGATCTGGTCATCTATGGCCACTTTTTTCTTTTTTTTCAACCCTGCTGAGGAGTGGTAAACTTCACAGGGTCCTGGTGCTGACCATTTATACCTACTAGACTGGACTTGTTTATGGATTTGAGCTTGATTATTGATCCTGGACTTGCTGCACTGGTGGGCCTCTGTTGAGGGAGAATCTGCCGCTATGTTTTCTGTTTGCTTCTGGGTTGCCAACCCTAAGTGAACAGAGGCATGGGATACCTTATATCAGCTGGTGGATAATCCTAATCAGAGGCCATCGCAGGTACCTGAACCTTACTTAGCTAGTTGGGCATCGTCAAGCCTAAACTGGAGTAATGTGTCTCAGGCAGGCCATATGGCTCTTGAAAAAGTCCACTTGAAAAGGTGGTGCCTGAAGTTCCTACCAGCATCGGTGACTTCAGCCTTTAGCAGAGGAGGAACAGGTCTTTGCCCCATGCCTGCGATCAAGGGGCTGTTTGATATTGTTGGCCCTACCTATCTCAATAAACCTAGTTTCTTTAAAAATCCTACTAATCATTTTCTCTCTGCAGGAACGTGGAACGTGAGGACATTACGCAGATATTATTCTCTTGATGTCCTCACGCAGGAATTCCAGCGCTATAACCTAGATATTCTAGGCTTGCAAGAGACCAGATGGACAGGTAAAGGTGAGATACTTAAAAATAACTTTAAATTTCTCTTTACAGGGAGGGAGGATGGAAAGCATCACCAAGGCGTAGGTCTGCTGCTCAGCAGACATGCTAGTGATGCTCTTCTAGGATGAGTGCATTAATGAAAGGTTTCTTACAGCAAAATTTCAGACAAGCATTAAAGACTTGAATGTTATCTGCTGTTATGCCCCCACTGAGGATTCTGATGAGGATGAGAAGGATAGGTTTTACGGACAACTTCAAGATATTTTTGATTCTGTCAAGAAAGAAGATATTACCTTGTTCTAGGTGACTTCAATGCCAAAGTTGGTACTGACTCTGACCTTTGGGGAGGGGTGATAGGCCCTTTTGATATTGGTAGCTGCAATGGCAATGGGCAACGTCTCCTACAGGTAAGTAAACTCAATGGTTTCAGAATAACTAACACATATTACAAACACCGTGATATACATAAATACACATGGGTTTCATCTGATGGGCTGCATAGGAATATGATTGATTATATATTAATTAACAGCAAATGGGCTAGTTCTATTAGAAATACCAGGGCATATAGGGGAGCTGAAATTGGATCTGACCATTACTTTGTTAAAAGTGTCTTGCAACTTAAACTTAAAAAGTGTTGTGCTAAAGTTAAAAAATTTACCTTTAATACTGAAACTCTGAAAGACCCAGTTATAGCTAAAGCTTACCATGATAGGTTACTTAGTCATTATGACAGTCATGGTTTGCTTACTACTGAAGTTGAGGAAGAATGAGGAAAACTAACTTTTTGGAAACTAACAGTATTCTTTTAGGAAAAAAGGAGCAGAGGAGACAGAATTATTTAAGTGATAAGGCACTTGAGCTTATTTCTGAAAGTAGGAACTGCAGGAATGTCCTTAATCAGTACCCTACTAGTCCTAATAGAAAGGATTACAGAGAGCTTAATAAACGTATAAAGGATCAGTTAGAATCTTTGGCTTGATGGCTTGGCTGACAAAGCTGAGGAAGCAGTTAGGCAGCACAACAGCATAGAGCTGTACCAGATAGTTAATGTTTTATGTGGTAGAAAACGGACAGGCATACAAGGAATGAAGGATAAACAAGGTAAGGTTATAGAAGGGGAGGATTCTGTCATGGCTAAGTGGGCTGAGCATTTCAGTGATGTTCTAAACAATGTAGTTAGTTCTACTCCCATTGTTTGCAATGATGATAGATGCATTGGCAGCTTTAATGTTGGCCCTATAACACAATCTGAAGTTAGTTTGGCTATCTCTAAACTGAAACTTCATAAATCCCCAGAGGTAGATGAAATTACTACAGAAATGCTCAGAGATGGGAATGTTTTGGTTATCACTTGGATGACTGAAATTTTGAATAACTTTTATGATAAAGGCATGGTTCCTAAAGATTTTACCAGAGCTATTATTATCCCTATTTTCAAAAAAGGTGATCGCAGTTCTTGTGATAACTATAGGGGTATCAGCCTACTCTCTGTTCCAGGTAAAGTTCTTTCCATGATTGTGCTTAGCAGAATTAAGAATCTGGTTGACAGTCAATTGCGTGATGAGCAATGTGGATTCAGAAGTGGTAGGGGATGTGTGGATCAGATATTTTCACTTAGGCAGATTCTTGAGAAATGTTTAGAGTTTTAGAAGCCTTTGGTTGCTAGCTTTGTTGATTTCAAAAAGGCTTTCGACTCTGTTGATCGTCATAATTTATGGTTGATTGTGAGATCATATGGTATACCAGACAAGTTAGTTAACATAATGAAAGCTCTCTATAATAACACTGAGTCGTGTGTGAGAGTTGGTAAGGCTTGTAGCAATTGGTTTAGCATTACTTCTGGTGTTCGACAAGGGTGCATTTTGTCTCCTTTTCTCTTTAGTTTGGTTGTTGATTATGTTATGCGAAATTCACTTCAAGGGAAAGATTTTGGCCTTAAATGGTCTGGAGATACGAAAATTTCTGATTTAGATTTTGCTGATGATTTAGCCCTTTTGGCAAATGATGTTGATGAGATGAACTCTTTCATTCGAGCTGTTGATGAGACTGGTAGTAGAGTAGGTTTGGTTATAAACAGAGAGAAAACTAAAGTGATGAAAATTGGTGAGGTAGGTTGTGATTCAGTTCATCTGAATGGTTGCAGTCTTGAGCAGGTGTCACAGTTTAATTACCTTGGGAGCTATGTAACAGATACTGGTGATGTGCGGCATGAGATTAACAGACGAATAGGGATTGCTGCCGGGACTTTTAAGAATCTATGGAGAGTGTGGAGAAATAGGCGTATACACCTAAAAACTAAAATTAGACTGTATAACAGTTTGGTTCTTTCTAGGGTTAGTTATGGTAGTGAAACTTGGACGCTGTGTAAATAAGATAACAGGAAACTAGATGCTTTTGATTCCAGATGCTTACGCAGTATCTTGGACATTAGGTGGTTCAACTTTGTAACTAATGATGAGGTTAGGCAAATTAGTCTGCAACCTCCTTTAAGCAGCATATTGTGCAGAGAGAGACTCCGCTGGGTTGACCATGTTGCCAGTATGGATAATTATAGATTGGCCAATAGGGTTATTAACAATGTTCCTAGAGGTCTCAAAAGGATGGGGAAACCTAGGATGCGGTGGGCAGATAATGTCAAATAGGACCTTGTTGGAACTGGTGTACAGTGGCCGGATGCAGCAGATGTAGCTCAGGACAGATATGCTTGGAGAATTAAACTGCGTGGTCTGGTTGGACCTCCGTAGCCCATGGCTGCTTGAAGATGATGATGATGATTAAAAAAATTGCGAAGAAAACTAATAAAATTTTTTGTTCTCTTGTTAGAAAAATAAAATACTTTAGTAATACAAGGGCTATAATTAATTTATTTAATTCATTAGTTCGTTCAAACCTAGAATATGGAAGCTTAATATGGGATCCTTACTATCAATATAATATTCATGATACGAAATAATTCAAAATAAATTTTTTAGATTGCTTTACTACAAAGACACCGGAATTTATCTTCGAACTGAACGAATTAGAAATATGTATAATGGTTGCTTATTAAGTAATATAAGAAAAGCTTTGTGTCTAATATTGTGTCTAATCCTGGTAACTTAGCCATTAGCCCATGCTGTGCAAAAATCCAATCCCTCTATTTACATTACTTCTCACGAGAAATTCGTATTAGATTAACACGATTTCAATTTACAGGAATTTTTTGAAGACAGATACTGGACAGAGAATTTTATCTCAATAGAAAATTACATTCAGAGCTCAATAACTTTTTCAAGGTGATTTTTAATGAAAAATAATATGGCCGAGTGGTTAGCGTCCTTTGCTACTGATCTAAGAGCCTGGGTTCGAGTCCCGGATAAGGCATGGATGTGTGTGTTGTTTTTCTGTTGAGGTCCTACCATCTTCACAGACCTTCTACTATGGCATATAGACAGGCTGCTGTCTGCCCTCTGTGGCAAGCAGCTGCTTGAGGGGGTATTTATTTATATGGTAAAAGCTAAATTGAAAATCTCAATCAAGTTTATCAAAACCTCGATTTTAAATAATATTTGTTCAGAGTTATAAACGCTGGAGGCTACGAAAAATTAATTAAAAGATTGACACAAACACTCCATTAGGGTCAACTATGATCTCTTCCTGAGCCACACTGGGATCAGAGAGAATGAACAAGTCGACTTTACTGATAAAAATGCTTCAAATTTATCGAAATTTACTGAAAAATAATTTTTTTTTAATCATTATGAATTTCAAGTTACTAAAATTTTTTTACATTTCAAGGTTCTCCCAATAACAATTTAGAAACTTTCTTTTTATCTAAAGATATCAATTACTACAAACATTTCTCTCTTCCAAGAATCTTAATTACGAAAATAAACCGTCTAAGAGTTTATCTTCCTGATCTTCTCAATCCATTCTTATTCAAAATAAAAAAACCCACAACACCAAATTGCAAAACCTTAGAAAATGTTAATCACGTCTTACTAAATTGTCCTCTTTACTCAAATGCTAGAACCTCTTTAGTTTCATCACTAGAAAAAAATTTCTAAAAATTTAACCTCCAAAATCCTACTGAATCATCCAAAATAAAAAAAACTTCTTATTTATGAAGCTCGTTGAGACTTCCTAATTAAATCAGATTTATGGACCCGAATTTAAACAAATATTAAATACTGTAGCTAAGATTTAAAGAAAAGAAAAAAAAACCGGTATCATTCATCATTTCATAAATTTTGTACAAACGAATAATTTTGTTAATGATTTTTGTAAATTGCTCATTTAACTTATAAATAATAGAATGAATACTCCCTCAAGCATCTCTTGCCACAGAGGTCTGACAGGAGCCTGTCAGTATATATCTCTAAGCAGTGGCGGACTGGGTCTAAAAATATTGGTTGCCAGGAGACAAAGGGGACCCACTTACAACTATAAGACTATTATTTTTAACATATTGTCTAATGTTTAAAGGAGCCCACTTGCCATTAGTCAAGCTGAGACCCTGGCCAATCCGCCACTGCATCTAAGTAGAAGGTCTGTGACGAAGGCGAGACCTCAGCAGAAAGAAAACACAAACATCCATGCCTTACCCGGGGCTCGAACCCAGGTCCCTTAGATCAGTAGTCAAGCACGATACTTACTTGATTTTAATATATTTTTTTTTATTTCTTACCTTTTGTAACCTCTCATTAATCAATGTACTTAAAAGGTGTTGGGAAAACGTTTAGAACCAGTTCCCAGAGCATGTAATATATAATAAATAAATAAATAAATAAATAAATAAATAAATAAATAAATAAATCCAATGCTCTCTGACCTCTTAATCTGTTTCAATTAAATTTTGGGGTCAATTTTTTGTAGCCTATTTATTATTAAACAAAATTTTGTTTGATACTGAAAGTAGATTATCGACTGAAAATAACTGGTTTTTATTTGAGAGCAAGCTTCGCATTTTGGAATTTCTGATACAAATATTTTTCGAACTTTTGCTCAGCCTCGAGTTGAGAAGTGAAATGATGCCCTTTCGGCAAAGTACTAATCCCTAAATTTTACAGTTTGTTGAAAAAAATTGAGATTAAGATGCAATTAATTGTTAATATATATCCCCTGGCAGAATGGTTACGCTCTTGGCTAGTGATCAAAGGTATTCGAGTTCGAGCCCAGGTAATGGATGTATGTGTTGTCCTTCTACTGAGGTCTCGTCTTTTCCACAATATTAAAAATTTTTCGATTTTTACTTGACTTCCTTAGAAAAACAGACATATGGAATAAATTATAAATAAAAAAAAATTTCCAATAAAAAAATTTATAATAAAAATTCTCAAAAAAAAACATATATAAATAAAAATAATTAAAAAAAAATCCAAAAAAAAATCTTTAAAATAAAAAATACAAAAAAGGTCGTTAAAAAAAGAAAGCTTAAAATATAACCTGAAAAAAAAATCTTTAAAATAAAAAATACAAAAAAAGGTCGTTAAAAAAAGAAAGCTTAAAATATAAACTAAAAAAAAAATATATATTAATATTCAAGTTATTTTTCCACTTAATATTAAATGGGTAAGCCTGAAAAAGGACCATCCAATTCTCGTGAGGTTGGTGGGGTGGGGGTGGCTCAGTCGGTAGCGCGCCAGGCTCGTAATCTGTAGTTCCCAGGTTCGAGTCCCAGCTGGGTCAGCGTTGAGATTTATCTCCGCAAAATTCCCCGCCCTGCCCACGGTCAGTAGGGAACACCGATGGGCTTGGAAAGGCCGCCGTCCGTCGGATGGGACGTTAAGCCGTGGCCCCGTGTGCGGGAGAGCCATACCCTGTGCACGTTAAAGAACACGCTGGATGGCCTTGACGGGAGGCTACCATCTGTCTCCCAACAGCTGTTCCAGTGAGTCCCCTCCCCCAACCTTCTCTGAGCCTTCGGGGTCCATGTGACCTGGCCATTTAGCCCATGGTGTGCAAAAAAGTGCCGCTCAGATGTAAAACAACCCAACACAACTCGTGAGGTTGAAATAATGAATCTTCTGAGGTCTCGTCATCCTCATAGACCTTCTGCTATGGAGTATTAAACTGACAGCTCTTGTCAGACCTCTGTGGTAAGCACCTGAATGAGGGGATATTTATTTATATTTTCGATAATACATGAATCATTTGTTTGTAAAATATTTGTTTAACCCTAATTTTTTCAACTCGTTTCTTGAAATGAGCTATTGTTTTAAATTTGTCATCTTTCTACATGTGTTCAACTTTGCTGTTTTTTGATATAAAAAACTCTTTTTCGGTTCGATAGGCATGAATTTTACTAATTGAATTATTCGAATCGTTCATTAGTTTCAGCTGTCATCGTTACAAGGCGGAAAATTAGGAAAAACGACAAGCATTGTTCTTTTTGAAAATGCATTATTCGCTAGATCGTTCTCCTACTTATTGTACGTTGAGTTGGATTGTTTTACCCCTGAGCGTCAATTTTTGCGCACCACGTCACGGGACTCAAGAGCTCAAAGAACGATGGGGTAAGGAGACCCACTGAACAGCAGTTAGGAGACACGGTGGAATCCTCCTGTCAAGGCCATCCAGCGTGTTGTTTTTAACGTGCACAGGTGTCATGGCTTTGCGTCCCATCCGATGGTCGGTGATCTTTCCAAGACCAACGTGTCCCCTTTTTGAACGCGAGCAAGGTGGTGGTGGAGGAGGGGGGGGGGGGGGTTAGCGGAAACAAATCTCAGCGCTGGCACAGTTGGAACCCTGGAACTGTTGATTACAAGGCTGGCGCCCTACCGACTGAGCCAACCATGCTCCTACGAAAGAGGCAAAGGTGCTTCAGGTAGAAAGGAGTGTCCCCCCCCCCCCACAGTCTATACTTGCCAACGCCTTGGAGGAAGCATTCAAGAGAAGAAATTTTCTTTGAGAGTATGGATAAACGTTTCTTCCCACGTCACTATAGAATCAGAAGAGGCTTTAACATTAGTCTTGAATCAGCAGGAATCTTTGCCTCCAGTCGTGGCTTGAGAGCGACCTTTACGGGCTCAGTGCTTCCTGTGTGCACGCTCGTGACATGAGGTCGTGTTCCCCAAAGTGGGCCGCCTTGCCCTCTTCGTGGCACACCTGGAGCGGCCACGTGCCAGTGATGTTTACCCTTGTGTTTACTCCCCAACCTGTTCCTTGTAGCCGATCTCCTTTGAGACTGCTTTGCCGACGCAAAAGGATCGAGTTGGCTTTCGGACAGGAAATTGCCGAGGCACGGGTCGCGGCAGACTCCCTGGCGACGAGTTTTCCCGCCTGTGGCCTTATTGACCGTTTTCAGCCAGGGAAGTGGAAGAATTCTTACTTTGAAACGAGGGACGGACATTCTCAGAAACGGAGCAAAAGTTAGCCCAAAAAAGGAAATTTCTTCTTCGTAATGTATTCGAATGGTTTGCGGAAGAAAGCGTCAGTTTGATAGTTTCACCATGAGCGTAAATATATCTTTCGGTGGATATGTTTAAGGTGATTTGAGATGAGATATAGGACAAATGTAGAATTTTCACAGCGCTAACATGTTTCGACAGGACAGTTTTTGAAAGCAGAAAACGGGGAAAATAATTCTGATGGACACGGCTTATCTTCATAAGTCAGTTTTACTTATTAATAATAGCTTTATTCAACTAGAACAAAGTATAAAAAAATTAAAATATCATTGCTGTGGCCGAGGGGTTAGCGCACTTGGCTACTGGTCTAAGGGACCTGGGTTCGAGCCCCGGTTAAGGTATAGATGTTTGTGTTTTTTTTTTTTGCTGAGGTCCTGCCATCCTCACAGATCTTCTACTGTGGCATATAAACTGACAGGCACTTGTCAGACCTCTGTGGCAAGCAGCTGCTTGAGGGGGTATTTATTTTTTTTATTACAATTGATTACGACACCCTTTCAGAAGAAAAATTATTGCAGCAAATATAAAACTATCGGACATCCCATGTTTGCAGAATGAGCACATTGAACTCAATTTTTCTTTTAATTCGGCTGCCACTGCAAATGTAAGTCGTCTTAAGCGTTGTCGTCTGCAAATGTAAGTCGTCTTAAGCGTTGTCGTCGGTCTGCGTCCCAGTTAGAAAACGATGACCATGCACTATTTCAATCTCTTAGACAGATCGGTAAACGAAATTCTACAGCAAAAAAAAAAAATTAGAACTTTTAACATTTAAGAAAGAAATTTCTACTTACAATATTTTTAATCCTTTTAATATTCTATTAACCGTCCCGTGGCCGAGTGGTTAGCGCGCTTGGCTACTGATCTACGGGACCTGGGTTCGAGCCCCGGGTAAGGCATGGATGTTCGTGTTATTTTTCTGCTGAGGTCCTGCCATCTTCTCAGACCTTCTACTCTGGCATATAAACTGACAGGCTCCTGTCAGACCTCTGTGGCAAGCAGCTGCTTGAGGGGGTATATTTATATATTTATTATTATTATTACATGTTATAAATTTCAAATTGAATAAAAAGTCTTTCCCCTATACCGACTTGTTTTTTTTTTTCTGTCATCACCGGCATTTAAGTTTGAAGCACCACCCTAACCCAAGAATATTTCCTGGCGAATTTCCCAGTGCTTTCAATAACTTCAGTTTGTTACGCAGCAAAATCAGCTAGTCTGCCTAAAGCTTTAGTGCAAAACCTTTCTAAATTTTGCAGGCCACTTAAGCATAACGAAATTTTCAAAGGGCCTCTTCAGGGACAGGGGTTGGCTTGGATGCAAAGGACCAGGCTCGTAATCTGCAGTTCCAGGTTCGAGTCCCAACTGTGACAGCGTTGAGATTTATTAGCTCTAAACTCGCCGTACCATCGGTGAAAAATGGGACATCAATGGGCTTGTAAAGATAAGACCTTAAAATATGGATAGCCCCGTGTACAGGAGAGCCATAACCTTGACGAGAGTCTTCCATCTGTCTCCTAACAGCTGTCCAGTGGATCCCCTCCCCAACCTTTCTGAGCCTTTCTACAACAGCCATTTAACCCATTATGTGCAAAAATGTGTCGCTCAGAGGTAAAACAACTCAACCTAAATACATAATTTATCCCGAATTATTATTGTTGCGATTTAGCTCTGCTAATCAGATTAATCTCCTCCTTTCCAATGCCCTGCCCACGGTCAGTAGGGGACACCGATGGGCTTGGAAAGGCCGCCGCCTGTCAGATGGGACGTTAAGCCGTGGCTCCGTGTGCGGGAGAGTCATGCCCTGTGCACATTAAAGAACACGCTGGATGCCCTTGATGGGAGGCTACCATCTGTCTCCCAACAGATGTTCCAGTGGGTCCCCTCCCCCAACCTTCTCTGAGCCTACGGGGTCCATGTGACCTGGCCATTTAGCGCATGGTGTGCAAAAAAGTGCCGCTCAGAGGTAAAACAACCTCCTTTCCAATACCATCGATATCCCCTTTATGACCGAAAGCACGATGGGAGGGAGGGGGGAGGAGATAAATCTGAACGTTGGCTAAGGTGGGACTCGAACCTGGAAACTTCAGATTACAAGTCTGGCGCGTTACCGGCTGAGCCAACCCCCCCCCCGCCCCCCGCCTCATTTCTTCAAAAGAGACCTTCTAGTGATGCGTTCTAGTGTAGAAGTACCGCCAGTTCCTGTCTTGGTCTGCACTGAAGGCAGCAGCCAAAGCGGCACCAACAGTTCCATGTAACCGGAGGCTAAGTACGACAGCGGTGGGAATGATCGTTGACTGTAAGACATCAACCGATTAACTCCTTCTTCCCTCCTGATCGCGTTGCCGCGAACCTCAAAAGAGGGATAGCTCCAAACACATTATCATTATTTTTATGACCCCGAGTTCTCTGTCCCGCGCTGCAAACCGGAAAACGATGTCATAAGGGGGAGGATTCTGGATAAGCCGCAATGCACGAAAGACATTTGAGGTCGTTCCATCACATCTTTGCTAATTTTGAGACAAATGGCAATCCTCTAAGGTGCAGTCAATGAGTTCGTAAAAGCCTTAAGGAGAGAATCCATTTCTCTTCGTTCAGTGTTGGGTGAGTGATGAGGAGGATGTATGACTGTGTTCCGGATGATGAGCCACTCATTGTGTGAGACTCGGATGCTTTCCGTCGAGACTGATTGCGACAGAAACGGCAAAAATGGACGTGCAATAGCAGATCAAAGCTCCGATGCACGGGAAACAGCAAAGGGAGTTCGAATGAGGACCGAATTTAAGGAATCGACAGGAAGTTGGCCACCCACTTACCCCTGCCTCCAAGATTCAGACCTGATGATTCCAGCTACGTTTGAACGCAGACTCCGGCAGTCTCAATGTTCCCGCGAGCGGGATATAACTGTGCCACCGAGGCGGCGCAGTAATAGATTAAAAAAATACAGGTAATTAGAGTATTTTGCAAGAAATTTGCGAAACACCATTAAAACCGAGGAAGAAAATTTATTCCAGAACGTCACCCCAACCACCCATTTTTTTCCTAGATTCGGCTGGACCGAATATATTGTTTGAGGCTCGTTTTACCTCTAAGCGGCACCTTTTTGTACACAAGGGGCTAAATGGCCAGGTCACAAGGACCCCAACCTCAGAGAAGGTTGGGGGAAGGGACCCACAGGACACCTGTTGAGAGACAGATAGTAATCTCCTGTCATGTCCATTGAGCGTGTTCTTTAATCAGCAAAAGGTATGGGTTCTCCCACACAGGCGGCCACGGCTAAACGTTCCATCCAACGAACTTCCCGAAGGCCTTCCAAGACCTTCGGGAAGTTTTGCGGAGGTAAACTTCTACGCTATCCCAAGTGGGACTCGAATCTGGGAACTGCAGATTACGAGCCACTTCGCCCCTATTAATTGAAGGAGTTGGGTCCTTGGGTTGTGAGGTAAATGAAATAGTTTTTAACGTAGCTTTTTGGATTCGGTTTTTTTTTTCAAAAAAATTTAAATTATAAATGGAGAGGGCATTTTTCAGTGGAGGTAAAAAAATGAGAAATGAATATGATTGAATTGTTAACATTACATGCGCTGCTCGACGACATGGAAAACTGTGGTGATGGTTTCAAAGTGTGTTTTTTCCAAGGGTTCTTATGATTCGTAAATGTTTAATAACAACATCTGTCAAAATTAAAAAATAAACTTGCAGCATTTATTTCTCTTACCATGATATTTTTGTGATAAATTCGTCTCAGTAATGCTTCAGATTGAGTAAGTAATTCTCAGGTTTGAGTCTCTACTGTGTGCTGAGATTTTCTTTCTTTCTGCCCTCTGCGAGAAACAGAGATACTGATTGGCTTCTGAAAAGACATACCTCTTGCATGTATACAAAAACATACGTGGACAACTTTCGCAGGAGGGTTTTATGTCTCCTAACAGCTGTCCATGGATTCCCTTTGGGTCTTGTGACCTGGCTATTTGGCTCATTGTGTTTAGAACAGTACCAATAAGAGGTAAAACACCCAACTCAAAACTTCATTCTAAAACTTTAAATTAGAGCAACAGTTGGCAACACTGAAAACAAACTTTTTCTCTTTCTATAAAAAATGTTTAATATTTTCCCAAAATTGCTTCTGAAACTAAAAAAAAAAACCCCTCAAGCAGCCAGCAGCTGGCTTGTCACAGAGGTCTGACAAACATGTAATTATTTCCTACATTTATAATTTTTAAATAACTTTTTACAATTGTCATTATAGGTAGCATATATTTTTTAAAGAACGAAAGGAAGTCTCACTAATAGTTCTTCTCTATAATTCGTGTTAAAGAGCCCTCTGTCTCTTTAATAAACCCTATCCTCTCAGATCTTCTACTGTGGCATATAAACTGACAGGCTCCTGTCAGACCTCTGTGGCAAGCAGCTGCTTGAGGAGGTATTTATTTATTTTAAGCCGTCTCATGGCCAAGTGGTTAGCGCGCTTGGCTACTGATCTAAGGGACCTGGGTTCGAGCCCCAGATTAGGCATGGTTGTGTGTGTCGTTTTTCTGCTGAGGTCCTGCCATCCTCTCAGATCTCCTACTGTGGCACATAAACTGACAGGCTCCTGTCAGACCTCTGTGGGAAGCAGCTGCTTGAGGGGGTATTTTTATTTTTTTCAGGGGTGCCCATTACGGCGGTCGCGGGCTACTGGTTGCCCTTTATTCAAAGATAGGAGTCACGCATAATATGGTAAGGAATAGAGTTAGATTTTATGAAGTAGGTCTTTTATGATAAAATTTTTTAGATTTATGTACCGCAAAAATAGGGGTGTGATCCGCAAAACTCCAGGCCCTGCTCTCGGTCAGTAGGGGAGCTATAGCTCGTTACATGCGACGGACGAGCTTGCAAAGGCCGCCGTCCGTCGGATGCGACGTTAAGCTGTGTCCCCGTGTGCTGGAGAGTCACACCCTGTGAACCTTAAACATGCTGGATGGCCTTGACGGGAGGCTGCCATTTGTCTCCCAACAGCTGTTGCAGTGGGTCCCCTCCCCCAGCCTTCGGGATCCTTGTGACCTGGCCATTTAGCCCATTGTATGCAAGAAAAGTGCTGCTCATAGATAAAGCAACCCAACCTGCAAAAATAGAAATTTGTTTTAAACACATTAAGAGCTAGCTAATATATTTTTTTTATTTCCAATTGTTTACTACTGACGGTATTCCTTTATTGCTTAATATTCAAACGTAAATAAAAATTTAGTAGCCCTTCAGAGAAATCATAATTTAAAAAAATCCCCCGGCGAAAAGGTTTGGGCACCCTTGCCTTATTTTAACGTTTACGATCAATTTTTGACTTTCAAAAATATGATTTTGGACGGAATTTTTTCCCTGCAGCAGTGGTTCTCAAACTTTTATTGCTCAGGCATATTATTTTTCGCGGAGTAATCGCAACACACTAACAATTTAAGTTGGCAACACTACGGGAGAATCGCACATGCGCACTTTGGCTTCAATTATGGCAGTATCACCAAAGAAGTATAAGGAAAAGAGTTCAGCTTTGACAAAGCGTAAGTGGCGACCTCAAGTGGTGTTTCGATTCGTATCGTGCATTTGTTTAAGCTGGGAAGCAAACAATAAGGGGCAAAGGAATTATGCATGAAAAAATTTATATTTTAAAAAAGGAAAAAAAAAAAATAACTGCACTTTGTATTTGAAAAAAAATAATATCATGATTTTAATAAAGGTTTATTTTCTCCATTGGAATTATTTTTCGTTGAACCAACAATTATAAATTGAACGGAAAGAGAAGATTTGAAATTAGCCTGAAGTTAATTTATAAAATAAATTATTACAATTAAGAGCTTTCTTGGTTGCATAGAAACAGGGAACAGAACTGATATTAATATACTCTGTAGGATATCAATGGGAAATTATTACATAGGAAAAGCGAAGAGAATGGAAGTTGACAGTAACATGTAATTACAAAAGCGTTCGTCCCCTGTAATGTTCGTTTCACCTCTACGCCAAATGCACGATACTCGATTTTACATTAATCTCTATGGAAGCTTAACTTCTTCTCCCTCTACATTCTTTGGTATCACGCATTAAGATTTAGCGAACGGGAACTCAGCAATAGCAGAATAACCAGTTACCGTTTTCAACCACCTACGTAGGCGAGCTGGTATTTTCTGTACTAACAAACATATAAAAACGAGAGGCTTCTCTCAGTTGAACATGAAATGTGGATGTATTTGTCATGTAATCACCGCGAATAAAGTTTTTGTATAAGAAAATACACGCCCATGTTTGTCATTAGCCTAATTTACTTTTAAAACACGAATAGGAAACAGTAAGCTTTTAGATTGTGTTTTTTCTCGTACAGTATAAAAACACTTCTACAAAGACATGCCGTTGGGTTGTTTTACCTCTGAGCGGCACTTTTTTGCACACCATGGGCTAAATGGCTAGGTCACATGGACCCCGAAGGCTCAGAGAAGGTTGGGGGAGGGGACCCACTGGAACAGCTGTTGGGAGACAGATGGTAGCCTTCCGTCAAGGCCATCCAGCGTGTTCTTTAACGTGCACAGGATATGGCTCTCCCGCACACGGAGCCACGGCTTAACGTCCCATCCGACGGACGGCGGCCTTTCCAAGCCCATCGGTGTCCCCTACTGACCGTGGGCAGGGCGGGGAATTTTGCGGAGATAAATCTCAACGCTGACCCAGCTGGGACTCGAATCTGGGAACTACAGATTACGAGCCTGGCGCGCTACCGACTGAGCCACCCCCAGACATGCCGTTGGAATATTAGCTAGGTGCACTAATCCAAGTAGGGAAATCTTTCGCAAAGCTTTCATTCTACGCCATTTTAATCCTTTAAATATTTGAAAAAAAATTTTTATATATTGAATATTTTTTCACTTTGATTTTCTTTAAAATCCTTTAAAAATTAGTATTAGATAAAATGATTTATAAATATCTTATTTCCAATATCATATCGTCCCGTGGCCGAGTGGTTAGCGCGCTTGGCTACTGATCTACGGGACCTGGGTTCGAGTCCCGGGTAAGGCATGGATGTATGTGTCGTTTTTCTGCTGAGGTCCTGCCATCCTCTCAGACCTTCTACTTTGGCATATAAACTGACAGGCTCCTGTCAGACCTCTGTGTCAAGCAGCTGCTTGAGGGGGTATTTATTATTTTTTATATCGTCCGAAATTGAGCGGAACCAATTTTATTTTGTATTTGGAGGGAAATATCCATAAATATGTTTGTTGTTCACTTATTCCTATAAATCTAAAATAGCGTATGTAACCATATTTCCTAATGATTTATAAAGATTCAAGTGTTACATTTCAATATTATGATTGATACCATTGATCTAGTTGGGTCAAATAAAGTTAAACAATATCTTATATAATAGACTTTAATATGATGTATTTTCACATACTACATAAAATACACATAGACACAATGGAATGATGAAATCATGAGAAGTTAAAATATTTATATTTGGCAACTAAAGGAATTCAACGTTCAACAGCAGTGACCAATTCAAACCACTGTCGAAGTGCTTCTCCTAACACCAAAGGAAGGGATGCAATGTCCCTCAGAATAATGTAGAATGGAAAGGGAAATTTCTCCATATAGGCCTTCATCTCTACCAACTGAAAATAGAAGGGTGATTGTAAATAAACATTTTAAATTAGAAGATATTTTTTCATTGAAATATTATAAATTGAACAATATTTGGATATAAATTTTGGATTAATAAGCAGAGGAAAAAATTTACCAATCAAACAAGGCCGACTCTATATATTAATATTATTCTAAAACAGAATAGTCACATGCTTATTTTCAGCAGCTGATCAATATTAAGAAATGATTATATAACAGTTTTCTGGTTTATGCAGGAAGGGGGGGACTTAAAATCCTGCAAAACCAAAAAACAAACACAACTCAATAATATTCTTGAGCCGATGGAATAATTTAATTCAGTAACTTTAAACTATAATTAATCTATTTGTCTAATTCTGTTAAAGAATCTTGAGATTTTAAATTTTTATTACTGTCAAGCAAATTCCTTGTGGTATCATCAAGCATAATTATTTAATATTGAATGTGTCCATAAAATATCATATATACATTTGAAATACCCTTGTAAGCAACTTTCTTACCATTAAAAGTAGTTTTAATCAATATATTAATAAAATTATTATCCTTTCATGCATCCTCAAAATATTTTCTTGTTCCCGACTTCCAAAAAAAAAATCTGTATAAAACACAGAAGATGCTGTGTAGTCAGAGCATGCAAAACATCAGTTATATTAGAAATTTCAACATCTTTTTACACAAGTTTTTCTGTTCCTTTTCTCAATATAGTAAAATTAAAATATACTTGCATTAATTATCATTAATAAGCACTGTCTAAAAACTGCACGACCATACAATTAACTTACCACATGCAGCTATTAAAATTATACACTGGATATTGTTCACCTAGTCATGATTTAAGTGAATATATCCTTATTTTCATTTCCAAAATTATCACACCAGCAGAACTCATTTTATGAAAACACATCTTCGTAAATGCAGTCTTTACAATACTAGTACTTCTATTTTTAATTTATATTATATCTTTAATTATTATCTTCTAGTATTTAATTTTATTCTTTTACAATACTAGTAATTCTTTACATTATAAAAATAAAAAAATAAAAAAAATAAATCCCCCCTCAAGCAGCTGCTTGCCACAGAGGTCTGACAGGAGTCTGTCAGTTTATATGCCATAGTAGAAGGTCTGTGAGGATGGCAGGACAAGAATAAAATTAAGGAAACAATGCTTTAGCCTGAAAGGAAAAATACCTTATAATTTTTAACCTTAGTTCATTGTTTTTCCCTCCAGTCTTCAATCTTAATTTGACTAGTTGTTTCCTTTCTCTTCACTCTGACCCTAATTTTCAGTTTTACTAATAATGGCCATTTAAGGCAAGCAAACACACACAGACCCCTCCCCCATGATTACCACTGGAAATATTTTTCATACTGGCTGGCAGCAATGATAGCAGCATTTCTTGAGAGAGAATTCCAGATGGCGTTTCCCCCACTGCTAATGACATAACACTAGGTGTGATTGTCTCTCTACCACCACTTCCAATGTATATGCAACTAGAGAAATCAGTGTCTGATTTGGCAAATCTGCCAAATCTAAATTTTAACTATTAAGTATTTAAATGGCAAATTTGCCAAATTGAATTTGAAATTGAAAGAGAAATCAGTGTCTGAAATGGCAAATCTGTATTTATGCAATGAAGAAGAAATGGCATTTGTATCAGTGCTGTCCTCCACTACTTGGTAGTGTGCACTTACTTTATATTATCTACATCAAATCATTTAAGAAAATTCAGCACATTTTCAATATCTTCCAATGCATCTTAAAGAGCAGAAAACTTCATATTTTCCCACAACTTTGAAAACTCTCAATACTATGTAAAGTATTTCTTAATATCCATTTGATTTTCTAATGGTGCTCACTCAAAGTCAGAAATTCCAATTCTCTCTCTAGTGCTGCATGCATTCCAGTATTAGCATCAAATTGTGCTGAAATGGCTGTTCTTATTTTAACTATGATATTATCTTTTTTGAATCATTCACAGTGGCCAAAATCCATTTTAAATTTTGATTTATTAAGTATTTAATTACTATTAGGCTGTTTAAGTATTGCACTATGCTGATAATGGGTGTAGAAGGATAATTGTTTTGAGCAGGATGGGATCTGAACCCATGACCTCCTGAAAACATATTAGGTGCTATGACCATTGAGGTATTGGCTGCTGATCAAACTCTCTTCTATTCCTGACATTCAGCTATACACCATAAAGTCAGTCTCTGTCTTTCTGAGTGTATTTGGACACTATCCTTCAGAATCATTCCAGGCATTTGCATATGATAGCCATACTCAAAGAGTATCCTTTTTTGAGCAAATCTCAATCTGCTTAACTTCTGATATGATCACTAGTATCTTGTAGTTATACAAATTAATCCATAGCATGCCATTTAAATATGCTGACAATGGGTGTAAAAGAAAAACTGCCTTGAGCAGGGTAGGATCGAAATCTATGAATGGCTTTGAAGGATAGAGTCAAATGTACTCAAAAGGACAGTGGCAAACCCTTTGATATATAACATAACACCAGCACAGAGGAGAGATTGATCAGTGGCTGGTAACTTAGTGGTCAGAGCACCTGACATATCATCAGGAGGTCAGTTCAGATACTACCCAGCTGAAAACAATTTAATTTTTCCTCTACATCCATTGTCAGCATGATAATTAAGCAGCTAAATAGTGCTTAAATATAGTAAATGAATGATGTGTTGTGAATTAATTTGTGTTAAAATTCTGATGTTGCATTTAACACTCACTTTTAGATCACTGAATCAGCATTTGTAGTAACTGCACTTCTCTATTATATGTTACAACACTATTGATTGTTACTGACACTAGCATGCTACTAAAGATGACAATGATCAGGCTCAGATTAAAAAAAAAAGTGGGATGGGGAGGATGTGCAAGTGACTTGATCGAGCTGGAAAAAGTAAAAGCGAAGGGTCAGAGACTGGATTTTCATTGCAGTATAACATTTTGCTCTCTCTATCAGAAGTCTTTAAAGAATTTCTTGAAAATTGCATGAAATATACATAAGTTTAATAATTTTTTTGATTCTATTATGCTTACTAACATTCTCAAAGGTGTGTGAGTATGTGTTGGAGGGGGGAAAGAACTCTTTGACTCCCCAGATTTAGCTCTGACCAAGATGATGTAATATAACTAGAGACATTATTTTAGGTCAGGATCAGTGACAAATCAGTACAAATCTACTGATTTGTCACTGGTCCTGACAAGAGGGCATAGAGACTGCTGATAATGAATTTACATAAAAAATTTATATATATTCATATATGTGGAGTGTTTCATAAGAATTTTATTGGTGTGAGGTTTCAGAAAAATTGGAAAGCTAAACCCTAGTTTAAAACTGAACAAAAGGTCAATATTAACTAATGATAGCTAGAAAGATAATTTTAAGGAAAATTTTACATTGCTCTTATTGGGATCTTTGTTTGGATTATTAAAGGTGAGTGTAAAAATTCTATTTAACCGTATGTCACTTTCTGAAATTTTCCATCAAAATAATTTTTCGTGTAATATATGCCAGTCTACATCCTTTCTGCACAAGATGTTTAAAGGTTCAATAAAAAATGCCAACAAAAAGAAGCAGAGGAAGGTTAGAAAATGGGATGAGCTTCATCTATGTCTCCTAGTTGTCAGCTAAGAGAGACATTTTGTCCTTAAACTGAAAATGGAAGCACTTATTTTTCAAAATACATTTCCTCATTTAGTTTATAAGGTTAATTAAATTTTATATTAATATGTATATACAACAATGCAAGAAGGTAATCCCATTGTTTTAAAATTTAATAAAAAAAATTTCACCAAATGTTGGCATCAATCAACATTCTTTGTACATTTCAGTTCACAGACTTGTCACATATACAGGGTGAATCTGAAAAAGTGGGCAAAACTTTACGGGGTGGTAGAACGCAGCTATACGAGCAATATTCGTCATAGAATGTATGGTCGGAACGCAAACGGCGAGCCGCTAGGTAGCGTTGGAAATGGTATAAAAGGGTCGGTCCTCGCACCCAACGGCATTTCTACCGTGGATTGCTGAGAGGATGGCTAGTTATACTAACCACGAAATGGCAGATAAGCCTAATCTACGAGTGCCCCATTGAAACCGATATGGATCTAGTCGCCAGGATCACCATTGTTGCCGGCGATATTCGGGAAATACCTGGTGTCTTCGCAAATGTGCGTCGGTCCCTATCCCGCAGGTGTGAAGCCTGCATTACAGCTGGCGGCAGCTCTTTTGAGCAATTTCTTTGAGCATGTACCTCAATTACATTCCTGTTAATAAAATGTTTTCTGAAGTATCTCCTCTCCTTCTTGTGTTCATTCTTTAAATGTGACAGTGGAAAACTACCTTTTAACTTCTCACTGCTTGCGTTCTGACCGTACATTCTATGACGAATATTGCTCATATAGCTGCGTTCTACCACCTCGTAAAGTTTTGCCCACTTTTTCAGATTCACCCTGTATATTTATAAAACTATTTGACTTCAAGGCTACTTGTGTTCCTGAATAGTTTCATTCTATTTTTATATTAGAATTGTATGAAAATTAAGGTATTAGCCACAGTAAGTATTTTATTCTCCTGCACAATACTAAAGTTTTCTACTTTGAAAATAGAATAAATTTTTGTTTTTATCAAAAAATGGCCAAAATCCTTTTCAGAAATTCTGAAAAAATTAATTCATCTTTATAATTTTTTTAAGAACTATCCCACTTACTGTGATGGCCCACCCATTCACTTTTGCTTTTTCTTAACCAGGTTTGCTTTATTTACGTTATATTTATCATTTTGGAGATTATTTAAATTTTTTTGGACTGATCTCAATTCTCATTTCCAAGTGTAGGAGTTGTGCATGCACAACTCTGACCTTTTGATTGTCAACCGCTAAAGCACATGTAGGACACGACACCTCTTGTGTCATAGCTAGTGCGATCATCATATTATGTAATTGTCTTTCTTGGCGTGCAATAGACACGTGCCGGACTTATATGCATGTTATAACTAAGTGACATTAGGTCACAGAGTCAGTTAGTAGAAAGAGTGTGTTGTGAGTAGAGTGGTGGTGTTGGGCCACGGAGAGTGCTGTTAGTGGAAGTTGAGATGATGTTACTTTAGATAGAAGAAGTTGTTAGTGCGCTAATTTTGTATTCTTCCATTGAATTAGCCGAGTCTGAATTTTTTGGAAATAAACTTTGTTTGTTATTGAAACTTTTGAATTTTTACTATTTTTCTCTTGAGCAACGTTGATTGATTTTTGATTATATTTAAACTTTAATTAAACTTGACAATCCTTTTTGAATTATTACTCGATAAGTACTGCTTGACAAATCTTAACGAACCCTATTTGAACTTTATTTGGCAAGTTATTATTGCCTGGTACCCAATACAGCTATCCGGAATTTGAATAAATTTGGATCAGACAAAAGGTCCAACTTTAAAAGTTAATAATTTTTGGAGTGTTACATTCCTACTAATGACCAAATAATTAAGTCCCATTTCATTGCTTCATGATCATAGGAAGTTGTTTTTGATTTCCCATGACCAATACAAAGCATTAACATCAGAATATAGATTAGGGAAGAAATATTACACAGTAATTTATTTTTGAATCTTACCTGGCCTTGCTCATTAAATACAGGAGACCTGATGTCAAGAATTGAATCCTATAATTAAAAAATTCATTATTAGTCAATAAAAAGAGAACATTTCAGAAAGAAATACAAATTATAATACAAACATACAAAAAACATTTACTGTACTAGATTAAACATTTAGTAAGCTAGAAACTCTGACATTAGTATGAGTGGGATCTGAACTTGTGATGTAAAATTGGTATTGTGAATTTAGGTCCCACTCATATTAATTTACTTGATTTTCTTCTGGAATAAACTTACTTCACACAAAGCAGCAAGATATCTCAGATTCTGAAACTCTTATAACACCATCAGAAGAGCTGTACTGCTCATAGCAGGGAAAATTAGGTTGGGTCACAAGAACTGACTTTGACCCAAGAGAGCCATACATCCTTAGGCAAACAGAAATTAATTTTAATAGTAATAATGAAAGGAAAATAGGATTTACACTGAAACGAAACAGGCTGTTGTTGAACTTCAGTGAGCTGGAAATGAATGAAATGAAACTCTGAATGTGCTGAAAATGAAATGTAACAATAAATAAAAATAAATACCCCCTCAAGCAGCTGCTTGCCACAGAGGTCTGACAGGAGCCTGTCAGTTTATATGCCATAGTAGAAGGTCTGAGAGGATGGCAGGACCTCAGCAGAAAAACGACACATACATCCATGCCTAATCCGGGACTCGAACCCACGTCCCTTAGATCAGTAGCCAAGCGTGCTAACCACTCGGCCATGGGACGGCTAATGTAACAATAGAGTAGAAATATATATTTATATTAATTTAAGCTCTGCAAATCACAAATGTCACATATATATCTTTAAGACTATTTGATTGATAGAGGTTGCTATTCATTTCACTTTAATGGTATTCATACCATTAAACAGATGAGTAGACAAATGAATCAGTATTTTCTTAACTTTGTTAAAAAAAAATACCTTTAAGCAGCTGCTTGCCACAGAGGTCTGAAGAATTTTATTGGTGACAGGAACTGTCAGTATAACATGCCAAGAAAAGATCTGTGAGAAAGGTGAGAATTTAGTAGATGTATATTAAGAAAAAGAAATATCCATTTCTTATTCTGTGTTTGAACCTGGGTCCCTTAGATCAGAAGCCAAATACATTAATCATTCAGTGACCAGGATGGTATAGAGTTAAAATCAAGACAGTGTAGGGAAAAAAACATTTGGAAGTTTTATTGCCATTATACTAGTAAATTAGGGCAAGTGCTAGAATTTTGAGAGTTGGCTGTAAGTGTAATTTGTAAGGTTCCTATAAAGTTTTCAGTTGAATTAAGTGTTGAAAAGTTGTATTTTTAACAGATATGGATACCTTTGTAATTTCCCAAATACCTGATTGACCAGTTTCAAATTTCTTACGTTTTCCACATGCCCATCCCATGTTGAGTTAAAAATTTTTTCTGTAATATTAGCAGTTTATGCTAATTTATAGAAAAAAATTCTAATAATTTTCTTCCGGTCCTATTCTGTTAACCCCATATAGGAATAGATGTGCTGAAAACAAAGAATCTGATTTTTTTTTTAAATCTTCTTTCGTTGGTGATTTTTTGGCTGGATTTTTCATATCCAGCTAAGACATAAGTAATTGTTGGGTAGAAGCTCGAATGACAACTACTGTGTTTACATATACGAAGTTACTTTTGAATAATAAATATACAGAGTTGAATAACAGTTAATTAGGCATATCCAGCTAATATTAGCAGTTTATGCTAATATTAAAATAAAAAAAATAAATACCCCCTCAAGCAGCTACTTGCCACAGAGGTCTGACAGGAGCCTGTCAGTTTATATGCCACAGTAGAAGATCTGAGAGGATGGCAGGACCTCAGCAGAAAAGAACACAAACATCCATGCCTTACCTGGGGCTCGAACCCCAGGTCCTGTAGATCAGTAGCCAAGCGCGCTAACCACTCGGCCACGAGACGGCTTTGCTAATATTATGCATGTAAAATTTAATAATTGCACAATACATACCTAACAATTCAGATTAAAGTCGAACACGGCAGATAAAAGACAATTATAAAAAATTCAACTAAAGTCGAGTTAAAGAAAGAGTTGAGAGTTAAGGGCATGATAGCTAGGGGAAAAAACTCTGTGGTGCCCCAAGCACGTGCTTATTTTGCTTAATCCGGCACCGAATATAACAATGGGAATAAAATAAAACACTGAAAGTTTATATTATGATAGTATCTGAGTTTGAGTTTAAAACCAATTTTATTTTTCCACTTCATTAGAGGGAAGGAGTAATTTCAAGGAACTGATGAACTTCAATTGGAAATTTGTTCTTTTCCCACCAATCTTTTCCATTTGCTATTTCTAATTTAGTTTTCAACAGGCTGTACACTAATAAAGCATAAAATTATTGAGTGATGCATTTCATGCTTTAGAAATTAAAAATTGAGAAATACTGACCTGGATATATGAAATGCATGGAGTAATGTGGGATTGGCCAATTAGGAATTTGGAAACTTAGAGTATACAAATCTGTTAAAATGACAGCAACTTTTCAATACTCAATGAAGTGGCATACACATCTATTGTGCGTGTTTTATTGGAACTCTGCCAAGTGTCTAAATCAAAATTAATAATGACCCAAGAACTACAATGTGTTGAGAATTTGACTCAGCAGATTTAGATTTGTTATTAAACTTTTTAAAAATTGTATCAGTCACATCACTTATAATTGGTTTAGAAGCTACCTTAAAGGCAAAAAGGTGATAAGAGTAGAAGCAGAAGTTAGTACATTTATGAAAATTTAGAAAGTAATTCCGTAGAGTTCAGTTTTTGGTTAATAAAATTTTATTCAGTTTTTGGTATATCTCTGTTCCTAACGTTAATTGATTTTTGTAAATTGAATTTAAAGGAATCATTAATATGTAATGCAGATGCTGCTGTGATAGTTTATTAGATTGCTCTACATAATGAACTTTCAAAAAAGAAAGCATTTGGTCCCCAAAAACATTTACAGTATTTGTTCTTACTTTTAAAAGTTAAAAAGATTTGTTCTGAAATTTTTGAAATTAATTCAACTTTATTAAGCTTGATGTATTCAAATATGAAATATAAGTTTATGTTGTTGGAGAAGTGATTATAAAAGCAATTTACATAATTAAAAAAAAATTGTAATTCATAAGAAATTGTCCAAATTTGTATTTAAACATCAAAAATTGACATCTGGTTTGAAAATGTTACTAATTTTCATGGCATTTGGCAATGTTATGCATATAAAAATTTATTATTTCTATATCACTACAAAAGAATTGTTTCAAATGAAATTATTAGAAAGTAATACAAGGAAAAAGGGCTGGCATTGATATTCTGTTAGCAAAGAAATATATTCCATAAAGGTACTTTTGTTTTGGTTCCTAAATTATTCTTTAACTTAGAAGGAGGAACTATACATATTTGTTTCGAGTATTTCAAATATTGACTCTTATTAGATTTCAGAAATTTCAAAATTTCAGTTATGACATCAATGACTTTATTTAAAATAAAAATGTTGCCAAAGTTAAATCAAAATAAGAAAACCCAAGATCTGGATGAGCTAATGGGATCTTCAAAATTTTTATAATTATACTTTTTGTATTTATTTCAAAGATTTTATTTTGTTCCAATATGTATTATATATGCCTGATTTTTTTCTATATGTATGTTAATAAACTTACATTTTACTTCTTATTATATTGATGTACCACAAAAATAATGAATTAAAAATAAATAAGCATGTTAATTCTTGAAGAACTTGGAAAACAAATTCAACTTACCTTATTTAGAGGGCTATCCAACACTAGGAAAACCATAAAAATACTATGGTCTCTTGCTCTACGAACTGCTTGTCGTACTGTATCTTCTCCTTCATTGAACAATCCTCTTCCATCAGAGATAATAATTAATAATTGAGCAATTTCTTTTGAAATCAGTTTTGACTGAGTGCCAGTTCGAGCTTGCACCATGGCATTAGTTGTGTAATCAACTAACTGTGAAATTTTTGTTTTCTTCTGAATGAAGGAGAATTCTTGTAATATCCTAGCACCAGCAATGTCTGTAAATGGTTCTCTAAAACTGTGTAGAAGCTTGACATTTTCACCAAAACTCACTACAGACAACTCTCCTGCTTCTAGAAGTGATAAAGATTTTCCTAACAAAGCCAAAGATTCAAATGCCAACTGTCTTGACTTATTATCAGCCATGCTTGATGAATCATCGACAGCTAACATGATTTGATATTGTCTTTTACTTGGTTTTGTTCTTCGTAACCAGATTTTGTCTTTTCGAAACTGACTAGCAATGTAGGGAATTATCTGGAAAACAAAAGAATGGCTTTAAGTAATACACAGACTGAAAAAAAATTGTCTTTTTTTAAGGCAATGAATTACTACTATAAGAATTAAGAAATTTTCTTCTAATAAATATTATACATATATTAAACCATGTCAAGTGGGTTATATGTAAAATAAATTTCTAATTTAATGGCATACATTAATTTACTGGTGGTCAAATAAGACTATGTGAATTTATGTAATGGTGATCAAATAAGAATATGTTAATTTGTTGGGCAGAAATTTGAACTTATATGTTTAAGGAATATTTTTTCTTTTGTTACTTCTTAATAAAAATTATATTTAATAATTATAGAAATTGCCTCTGATAACTGTAGATAGTTAAGGCTGAGAGGAATGTGATAAAAACATCCTTGTAAAAAATTTACAAACTTCATAATTCATAAACAAAACCAAAGAAAAGCTCACTTTTGTTTTAATGGATGACATTAACGTTTAACTGCACTGGCAGTTGCTTTGGCAGAACTAGTCACTCTTATTGTTTTAAAACAATCTGTTAGTTATAATTTTTAGCTATTGCATTTTAACTGCTGAAAAATTGTTGACATTTTAATGGCCAAATTCAACCTTATATGCTGTCAGTGCAGTGTCCCATCAATCATTTGTGGCACCAGGAATTATGATCATGCTGCGTAGCTTACATCTACATGACTGGAAAATTTGTCTTAGCTCCACGTCACATGCTAGATCATACACCTCAAGCAGCTTAGGTGTGCTGTTTATTAAATATTACACAGCATGAGCAAAAATCAGGAACCTTATCTCAGTATCATGTTGGATCCCCATGTGCCTTCAAAAACAGCTTGAACTTGATGTTGAATAGATTCGGGGAGTGTTTGGAAGATGTCTAGTGTAATGTGAAATCATTTCAGTTGCAATACAACATGCTCTTTCAGGGTCAAAAGTAGTGGAGTTCATGCCCATATACCATGTTCCACTATATCCCACAAATTTTTGATGGGGTTTAGATTAAGCAACTAGGGTGGCTAGGAATGATGACTGAATTCTCCATCATGTTCCTCAAACCACAAACAGGCAGATTAACACAATGGACTATTGCATCATGCCAGTCTCCATTAGGCAAGAAATGAAGCAATGCAAGATGTCATGATTGGACGACTGAAAATTAAAGACTGACATCTACATGGAAGGATGGATAAGTTTTTTCATAACAAACTTACCTCATTCTCCCCCTTTTTCTTAAGAATTTATTTGCATTCTTGTTCCATTTTATACACACCTTTTACACAAAGTAAAAGACTAATGGAACATAAACCACAAACCAGTGTAACGGAACCAGTGTAATGGAAGATAAACCACAAACCAGGAAATTAACTTTTTAAACACCCACCTTGAACATACATGAAAAACAGTCCTCTTGGAAAACAAGTGGGTGTGGTCTGTTTACATATTCATCCCCCCCCAAAAAAACGGAAGACTTCTTGTTTTTCCCACTGAAGTTAATCCATACTTGTATGGCACAAAAAACACTGAATATAATTAGGGAAATAAATTTGAATGGTGTACTATTTGATAACTTTGACTAAATTCTGGCTATGAATAATTGGCTTGATGTTGAAGTAGGAACTCACCATATTGATAGATAAAATTAATAACTATTTTATGGAGGTAGGGAGGATAATCAAGAACTTAAGTCAAATAATGAAATATATATATATGTTGTTGAATAAATATACAGGAAAAATTGTCATTAGATGGGTGGGATCTGAACCTACAATCTGCTGATAATATGTCAGGTGCTCTGGTTGCTGAACTATCGACCACTGAACAATCATTCTCTATTACTGGATTTAAGCATTATACCATAGGGTTAGTCATTAGAAATATATCTGACTGTAATTGAAGACACATTCGGATTTGAGTTGGAAGATTGTTGGTGCACAGTAGCTCAGCAGTCAGAGCACCTGACACATTATCAGGAGATCATAAGTTCAGATCCCACCTGACTAATGACAATTTTTCTGCTATATTTATTCAACATTCTACCAACAGGTGCATATCTGTGATTTCCTATTATTTCCATACATTTTGCATTTTGATTATTTGTTTACAATATGAATTGCATTGTCATTTAAATCATTGAATAAGTAAGAAATTTTGAGTAGATTTGTTTGCAACTGAATTATTACATAAATAAGCATCATATTAAGCATATTTATTGGTTTTATGTAGTGGCAGATAAGGTATCTGTAGGCCTTTGACAGGTCCCCCCAACTGTCAGAGTGCAGTTGGGTGCATGGGGATATTTATCATACAAAAAGAAATTGCAACTTATGAATGGGAAAAATGCATAAACAGAAAATTTAAAATGAAATTTGCACACACTGAAAAACAAAAACTTAATTATAATCCAAAATAAATATCTGTTAATTTTAGTGCATTTAACAAAAATCACATCATATTTAGTATTAACCTAAAAATCACATAATGTGTACATTAATAGCAGATTATATTGATTATGAAATATTTTACTCAATAAATCATGTTATGGTGTAAATATTAATAATTTTTAATTCAACTTATGAGATTTATATATTTTTTAAAGATTTGGACTTATCCTATTTCTTAGAGTAAAAAATCATACCTTGCGCATATTTAATCTTTTTCCAGTTCTATAGTCTCCTTTTAACTTCGTCATTTTTGTAGGCTCCAGCACTAGCCTCAGCTGTTCACACAATTCTTGTACTAAGGGTGAAACAACATGTTCATATTGTAACCAAAGTTCCTGTGCAGCATGTGGTTCCATAGTAATTCCTTCCAGTGATGTATGCCTCCAGAGGTCTAAATGATTCTCCAGTTCTTCTCTCAATTTTTGCAGCCCAGGAAGGGACAATGTAGACCATAAATCATGCTGTGTATGTATTGTGGAATCTGGGCCACGATGGGCACCATAGGTTGCTATATGTTCTCCAGGAATGGTGACAGCCTCATCACCTTCTTCATTCATTGGACCTCTACCATTACCTTTCTCTTTTTGTTTACCTATTATTTCAGCATTTGTTTTTGCAATTTCCATTTCATCATCATCATCTGAGTTGTCTAATGCAATTACGTCGTCATCATCATCATCTTCCATAGGTTCTTCCTGTTCCTGTGGTTGTGAGCAAATTTTTTGTGCTTTGGCTTGTTCTTCAGTTGCAATATCATATGTTTCAGCATCACCTTTTCCAGATTTCATGTGTTCATATATATCAGATTTTTTTTCTGTTGAATCAATGTCAGATTTTTCACTAGGCTTTTTTTCAGCAAGCTGCAAATGTTCTGGTTTCTTTTCCTGTGGTCCGAGAGTTTTATTTTCATCTGATTGCTTTAACTGCTGCTGCCTTTGTTGTCTTTCATCACCACCTGCACCCCTTGGTACTGATGGTTTAGTACCTTCATGTCCACTTTCTGTAAAATAAACAAACAAACAATATATAAATATCTAAATAGCTTAATAAAATTATATAATAAAGCCAGATTATGCTCAAATTTAAAATTTAAGTTTTACCTAACATAATGGAATATAGTACTGCTTCTAAGTTCTAAGTTGCCACAGAATCAGAAACGTAGGTGCTGGCAGGAAGGGGGGAGGTACACTCACTGGAAAAATTGATTAAAAATTAATTTATGTTAAATAATATCAGGTGTACCAAAATTAATGTTTCTTTCTTCAAAGAATGTATGCATGATTCCTTATTTGCAACTGCACTCATTAATGAATAGCTATACATAAATATTTCTATCTTGAAACATTGGCTAGCTTTTTTATCCCCACTGGAAATATTTTGCCTTTCACTGAAACAAATTTACCCCTCCCTGAAAATATTTCTGTTGATGCCCATGGTCACAAAATATCTCATGCTTAAAGCATATGTGAAAATGATTCCTTCAGTTAAAGATAGAAGAGGTATATTCTTCTAAATGCCTCAAATTAAGCAGTCAATACCTTATTTGAAAACCTCTAGTTCCTATAAATTTGTTCTGTTGATGTAGAAATCCCAAATTATGTCAATCAATAGAGTCAATTTTGGTTTATTTTTGGGTCTTGTAACCCAAAAAGTTTGAAACTCTGAATATTACAACCAAAAAAATTAAGTCTATCAAACTCTACTCTTTCCAACCCCAATTTGTTCATTGGCAGTTGCCTTCAACCAAGTGTTTAACTCTAATTAAGCACAGTTATGTGAAATTTTTTACCAAAAACAAAAAAATTAGTTGTTGCTTCTGTAATTATTACAAAAACTGCATTTGCTTTTTTTAAATATTGAAATAATCATGTGGCAATCAGGCCAGGTAATCCATGGCTGGCCCTGATGATCAATGCATGAAAGCAGTGGATTACTGCTGATAAAAAAATCTAGCTTCTTGACATTGGCCAGCATGTTCTAAGAGGCAAAAAAACTTGCTGGGATAATTAGAAAATGAAAAAAGTGTAAATTTCGAAAATAATACTTATTTTTCTCCTTAAAATGCACTGCATGTTTTTACAGTTTTTGCTTAAAATATGTTGATTTCTTGAGACTTTATAGTGTTTCATATAATTATGGTTTCTTTTTTGCAAAAATATGAAATTAAGAAATGACAAATATATTTAGTTCTCATTGATTCGATTGGAATGGTCTAAATTTAATGTAACCTTATGAGTTGAATCCAGATCCAGTGCTAAAGCAATAAAATTTAAAGGCAGCAATCGAAATAGACGAAAAAAAAAATATTTTAGCTTTATAATTGTTTTAGAGTATGTTTCTTTTTGCCAGAATCATGCAAATTCTTAAAAAAATACTTTGCACTGTTTCACATTTCAGAAAAAATATTTTCAATAATTAATTACAAATATCAGCCAATTGCTTTAGGGTCATCCTGTGAATGACAACGAATTCCAAAATTAGAGTGTTGTAGTAGAAACAATTTCCAAATCGAACCTTAGGTTTTAGATGAATAAAATGGTAACCTCTCAACAACAGATTAGCTACATTTCTTCTAAATGTAATCTTACCTATACTCTGAGTGTAATCAGTATCGGCCTGGCCTTCTTTATGCTGTTCTTCACTTTCCTCAGCTCCTCCACCTTCCCAGTTCATTTCCTCTGAAGTGGATTTAACAACATCATGTGAACTATCTTTTGTTGTGTCTTCAGATGGCAGAGCTTCTGCAGTTGATGAATTATCATGAGCAGGATGTGCTTTTTCTTCTGAAATGTAAATTATTGAATTATTATAAGAACAAATACATTTACTTAGCAGAAAACTTGAAAGTCATCTACTCATTCAAATAATACAGTTTTCTACACTAAAGTTTTAATGAATTACATGCGTGTTTAAGCAGAATAAATGAATTTTTAGATTTAAAATGAAAAAAATTGAAAATGCTATTATTTTTATGAAAAAAGAAAAAAATAATGATACCATAATTCTTGATAATTTAGTTGTTTGCACAATTAAATGAAATATGAGCTTAAATTAAAAAAAAATATGGGACAATTTTTTTGCAAATAACAGGTCACAAGGACCTCAAAGACCCAGAGAAAGTTGGGGAAGGAGATTCACTAGACTGCCATTATAATACAAAATGGAAGCCTCTCATTAAGGTAGGTGTGGCTTTTAATGTACATAGGATATGACTCTCTTGTACATGGGGCCACAACTCAACATCTTGTCTGACAGACTTTTTGAAGCCCATTAATGTCCATTTCTCACTATGGGTAAAGTGTGGATTAGCAGAGAAACTCTCAATGCAAAAGCACACCTAGGACTCAAATCTGAGAACATTTGATTATGAACCTGGTGTGCTACCAACTGAGCCAGCCTCTACTATAGTTTGCTTTAACATTTAATGCAGATGAGAATTAACCAAAATTTTATTTTAATTTTCATTTGACTTCCAAATAAGGGAATCGATCTAATAACTGATTTATAACCAAAAAACTGCTATGTAATAAATGAATCAGATTTAGAAATCAAGGCAGATGTACTGAAATGACTTAATTTTTTGCAAACCCATTTTATTTTTTTATTAACAGCAAAATAAGAATTTACAACCAGGTTTTCAAAATGCAAAACAATAATGCTACCAATTGTATGATTGGGTAAACTGCTATTAACCTTTTGATGGCGGCGTGTTTTCTCAGCAAACTCTCTGCTGTAGCGGCGCATTTTGCGCCAAATTCTTTCAGAGGGGTAGGAAGAGGCGAGTACCACTCCCAGTTTCCAATGACCCTTTCCATCTATTAGTTAATCCTCTTAAGTGCTCCCACCTTGGTTGCTTCTGGGCATACCATGTTGCGAGTGCTGTTTCTTGTGCTTTCTCAATAATAAGAGCTAGTTGCATTTACAGAATATATACAGATACTGGACAAAAAAAATGGAAACATTTCCATATTATCTCAATAATGTTCGGAGCTCAATAGCTTTTTTAAAATGATTTTTAATGAGTAATAGATCTAGAGTTAAATTAAAATCTCAGTTAAATCTATCTAAATCTCGATTTTGAACAATATTAGTTCAGTGTTCCAAGATTATGAAAGCTGGAATAGTTAACATGCTAAGAAAAAACAATGACCCCAAAATTTAACTGAAACATCAAAATAGGTTAAGAGATCAGAGATCAAACTTGATTCTCCCAGTGTTCTTGGAGAGCTAAATTGCACTGTCTGGTTAGACCTCCGTAGCCCATGGCTGCTTGAGGATGGTGATGATGAATTTTTAATCTGTTACAATGTTTAAATAAAATTTTGGAATCAATTTTTTGTAGCCTATTAGGTATTTTAGAGTTCATGCCTATTTGAATATTGAACAAATATTAATTAAATCGAGATTTAGATAGAGTTGTTGATATCGTTAATTTATCTTTAGATATATTTTTCATTAAAAAGCATATTGAAGAGTTATTAAGGTCAGAATGTGATATTCTGTTGAGATAACATGAAACTGTTTCCATTTCTCTGTCCTGTACTGTATTCAGACACGTGCACAGGATTTAGTTTCCAGTGGGGGGGGGGGGGGGTTCTGCGAATAAGAGTAAAATATTCCACCTGACGACAGGAAATTTTTGAATGATATTTTATATGGAATAAAATTTTGTAATTTTCTTTTTAATGTTTTTAGTGTTGGACTTATACTATTATACTATTAGGTTAAAACAAAATATACAAAACAATTGTTTTGGATTTAAAACCTTTTGGACAAGTTTGAGGTTTTGTACATGACTGAATTTTTTTTTGGGGTGGGTGGGGGTGGGAAGGTCTCTTGGTATGTTACTCTTTGACATATCCCTGTCTATATTTATCACATTATTTTGGTTATGCTGTCTTCGATAATACTAGTTTTTAGAAAATGTCACTGATATTTAAATTTGTGAATTAAAAAAAAATTGAACTAAAACTAATGCATTGCAAAAAAGAATAATAAATATTCAGATTTTTAACTGAGGATTTTCTCTATTAAATCTTATGCTACAAAGAGTGGGAAGCAGATAATTTTTACCCACAACTTAATTTTAGGCATATGAATAATGATAAATAATATATTTCCAAAGATATTTTCAATAAAGATATTTCCAAAAATAATGTTTATTTTTCATTCTCATAATATTTGGTGAACATAATTCGATATACTTCATTAGGCACTCTCTTTATCTGTTCTGAGACATTTTAACTTTACCTTTCCACACCAATGTTCTGACTCATTTTAACCCATTATGCTCCAGTATTACAAAACCATGCAACTGAGATAAAAATTAAATATTTTTTCCCTCTCTTGTGTACATGACAAATTACCAAAGTGTTAAATTCTTGATGAGCATAATTATCAAATTTTATCAAACTTGCTCTCAGTATGGTGTTCTGGATTAGGCTGATGTAAAACTACCCTGAAGGCAGAAGTTTCTCTGATTTTTTTTTCAATATTAAATTGTTTTTATTAGTAGAGAGGGGCAAAACACAAGGAGAAACCTCACACACCTATATTTCATATAAAATAAATAATTATCCCGCAATCAGTTACTTGGCACAGAGGGCAGACGAGAGTCTATTAGTATAATATGCCACAAAGTGGAGTATGAGGTATGCGACACCTAAGCAGAAAGATGAGAAACCTCCATGGCTTATCAAGGCTTATCAAGGGCTCGAACCCGCATTTCCTTTGATCACTAGCTGACAATGCTAACTACTAAGTCACAGGTTTCCAAGCCTATAGTAAATAAATGAAGGATATAGTAATAAAAAAAACCCTCAAGCAGCTGCTTGCCACAGAGATCTGACAGGAGCCTGTCAGTTTATATGCCATAATAGAAGGTCTGTGAGGATGGAGAAAACTCAGCAAAAGTAGCTGATTGATCACGAAAAATGACACATACATCCATGCCTTACCCGAGGCTCGAACCCAGGCCTCTTAGATAAGTAGCCAAGCATGCTAACCAGTCAGTCACAGAACTGCATAATAATAAAGGAAATATTAATAAAGAGGGTTGACCAATAAATGCTATTTGTAAGCAAATATGACTGTAAAAACTAAATTGCCATAGTAGGGTTTTATTGGGTTTAATAAGGATCCTTACTCATAAACATAGTTTTTCATGATGCCCAGTTAGATTTTCTTGTAATTATCAGAACAATTACCTTATAAATATTATGCAACTTTCATGCTAAAGATTACATGTGTTCTAATACAAATGATTTGCATTTTATATTTACAGGAAATAAATAAAATATTTTTATCTCTTAGTTTCGTTTGAAAAATAATGATTTGTTCTCTAATATTTATTTGCCATCCAGTGGCCAAGTGATTAGTGCACTTGGCTACTGATCTAAGGGACCTGGGTTCGAATCCCTGGTAAGGCATGGATGTATGTATTGTTTTTCTGCTGAGATTTTCCTATCAGTTCTCTGTGGCAAGCAGCTGCTTGAGGGATTTTTTATTTAATATTTATTCGGAAATGGCAAATATTTGTGACAAAAATGTAACATATCAAATTTCAAAGAAATTAATATTTCTCTGCAGCAGTAACAGAGCTACGATAGCTCAGGCACTGAAATTGCAGAAATAACACTTTCTTAAAATGAAATTTTCCAAAACTATATTTCAAATTAAATATTTTGATTTACATGTAATAATCTAAAATATATTTTAGGTATTGTGTCTGTATCAGCCATTTTGATTTTCCAAAATCATTTACAGCACTATCAGTATACAGCTTCCTCTTATCATAACTTAATGCAATATAAATGCTTGCCTCCCAATTACTTATCATACGTCTGGGAAAAAAAATCCCTTGAAAAAATGGAATTATGCCCTCTGCCTCCAGAAAAAAGGGGAAGAGAAATTATATTGGAATCGGTTGTAACGAGCGGTACGTAAAATTAAAACTTGTTGCATAAAGAATATCGTTTACTACATATTTTAAACAGTTGAACTGAATTAAGGATGCGACCAAGCTTGTTAAAATTTTTCTACTATGTAATAATTTGTAACTTAACCCCTCTCCCCCCCTATTTTTTTCTAGATCTGGGTTCCTCTGAGCAATAGGGCCAATCTATATTTAACAAAAACAATTTTATGCATAAATATCTTTCATTATATGAAAAAAAGATCCAAAGTTAGCACTTTAATGAAAACATTACTTCCGTATACATCAACAAAGCATTAGAGAGCTGGAAAATTGATGTTGCTAGGACAGAGAAATGAGATTCTTTTTTATATCACCACTGCATCTGCAGAATATTGAAGAAAAATCTCCAGTGTTGGAATAAAAAAAATAATGGAATAGTATTTTTATGACAAACACAACTGTATAATTACACGATGTTCTGTTAATTAATTTAGAAGTATAAATTTAGCAATTGTCTTCATAAATTATGAGCTTCAATCAAAATCGGCAAAGTTTCATTTAATTTCTGGGGTCCTAATTCATCTTGAATTTCTTTTTCTGTTAAATCTCTACACTTTGACATGATAAAGCACAAAATAGTAACTCTGACGAAAGGGAGTAAATATATATAATATAAACATTTGGTAAAACTAAACAGAACTGAGAAACAAGTAACCAAACTCAAAGGCTGAACTAAAAGCTCAGTTGTGGTTCCTCTCCATGCTTTCATTGTAACAGGAAACAAACTCTTTAGCCGGGACCTATTGTATACATCGTCGCAGCACTGCAGGCAGTACAGGATAAATCCTTCCCTCTACGCCCATCAGCAGCATGAGGCAATACACCTTGATTTCCATCCCCCCATGAAGAGCTCCAAAAGTGTCCCAGCCGTTGAGCAGGTACGGAAATATGTCGGGACAGATGCTGTCCCAGCCGCTGTGAAAAGGTTAAGGTGATGTGATGTACTTGTACTGTGATGGTACACAAGTTTAGTATCTATTATCAGCCATTAATTACTTCATAAACAAATAGAATATTTAGAAAGTGATAAATGCTAATAATACACATGGCTTAGGGTAAAAGAATCTAATAAATCAGTAGTACAATGCACAATATGTTATACATGGATATTAAAATAACATTCACTAATAAAATTATTTTAGTTAGCCCCTAAAAATTCTGGGTGAATATAAAAACTAATTTATGCTTTTTTTGCATTACATAGCTTGATTTTGTCTCTATGAAAGAACTGAAGGATGTTTCAATTAATAATATACATAACAGAGATAAGTTTGGCTCATGCTCAAAATAGTATGGATAGCTTCAGGCTTAGTCATAATTTAAATTTCAAATTTCCTTGAAATTGTGAAAAAAAAGTTAAAAAATTTCTTTTAATTATAATTTCAACCTTTTAATGAAATTCCATCCTTAATTAAAAAACGAGTCCTTAGTAATTAAAAATAAGCATGAACCATTTTTATTATTTTTCTTTAAAAATAATATTAAGAGAAAAATATTTGTTTTTAATTATTTTGAAGTCCGTAATAGCCTATAATACAAGAAATTAAAAAATGGTTTAAATGCATGCATTCTGCATATATGTTTTATGATGTACCAAGAGTTCTTTTCTTCTAACCAGGCTTGGGCTAAGTAATTATTGAAACAGTTTAGGTCTGGACTTGAAAATTAGGGCACAAATTTATTTCTAGTAAGTACATTAGAACCTTGCTGATTGGGGGGGGGGGGGGGGGGGGGTTGCTGTTCACAGATTCAACTATTCACAGAAAAGGTTTCAAGTCCTGGTTCATTGATCACGGGTAAAGGACTCGACTATATGCATATCAGTCAAAACAATGACACAGAAAATTGCTCTTTATCTCTTTTAATATTAATTTAAAATTATAACTGAAACTTGCATTAAATATAACAGTTAGCTAAATTGTTTAGCTAATTATTAAAATATGATTTTCCACTTGTCAAAAAGGTGGTAAGATTTGCATAAAACCTATGCAATTCCTACAGCTGTGAAACGTTATTTTCCTATTTCAATTAAGAAGCATGACAATCATAGGTGGAGAAGTGTCGATCTTATTGTTAGATATTATTTAACTATTATATACTTCTATTACAATACAATAGTATTTCTCAGATTAATAATATAAATTAATAAAATAATACCTGGTCTAGTGGTTAGTGTTTGTATGTTGTATGAGAAATCAGGAGAAGCCAACATAGCTTCTAGCTGTCCATTGTGTAGGGAAGTATCTTCTTTTTTTAATAATTTAAAAAAATAAAAAAATATTAATTTATCACACTAGGTACCAATAAACATGATGATAATCTGAAACAACTATATTCATATCTGAATGGGAAACAAACAACCCATGATGATACAGCTAGAAATTAAGCTTAAATCTTTCAGAGCTACTGGTTCTGTAGTGTATATCAAATTTCTGAAGATCAGCAGCATAGGTGCTGATCATCACCACTAGCACAACGAATGAAACTTTGATTTTTTGAAACTAGAGTTAGAAATTTCTGTTTGAAGCTTTTTTACATTATCATCCAAAAGTAAATAATTCAAGCTTCAAAAATAATACCTTTCCCATTTGATGCACATTTTATTAATATATGATATAATCTCTTCAAGAGCTCTGATTGCTATTCCATAAATCTGATATATGGTATGCTGCTTTCTATTTTTTTGTTCCCCATTTAGAAGAAACCCTCTGATTTAAGCTCACAAGTGAAATTTGAACTTTTGTCAATGTATTGTTTCTTGAAATTTCGAAATACTCCCAAAAATTAACCACAGACTTTTCTTTTTAAAATTGGAGTGTTTTGTACGCATTTCTATATTTCTTTTTTCTGTTTTACTCTCTCTCTCTTTTTCCACTTAATAATTAACTTTATAAAAATACTAAAACTATTTTAGTATTTTTATAATTATTTTTATCATTCATCTCAGAATTAATGTGTAATTTCATGAAAGTGAAACTCAAACCGCTGTTTACTCGGAATTGTGCAAAGAAGACAGAGCTGTAAAGTTAATCAGTGTGACCTAATTAGATACACTTATGCATGGGGTTGTCCAGTGCTGGCTTTCTCCTCATGAAAATTGAAAGAAGACTGCAATTTCTTGGTTTGTATTTATATTTTCTTTTTTTTTTTTTATTAAACTTTAGTTTATATTTGCATAGATTTATTTTGATTTTATTTCCATAAATTTATAAATTATTATTAATCTTTTGGAGCTAGATATGATATATCCTTGCCATTTATTTCTGATGAGGAAGTATTGTTGAAAATATTTTTCACATCACTTTAGGTTATTTCTTAATTAAAAAAAAATTATTTCTTGGTTTCTCAGTTAAAAAAAACCTTGATCTTTTCTAGTTTCCAGTGAATGAATGATATCTTCAATACAGAAGCAAAAAAGGATTCCCTTGGCATGGGAAACAAGCCTCCTATGGCTAAGGAGATTATGCCACAATTTTGTCAAGGGTTCTTTTTATCCCCCTTCCACTTTTCCTATCATTATGTTTAGAGGTATTATGTGCATGTTTAAATACTAATTTATGCAAAGGAAGCTAATTATTTTCAGTTGCTCAGTGATATAAATTTAATAATGCTTTAATATCTAGCAATTTTCATTTTATATTTAAGTAACTGTGTTTTTGTGTCTCATGTTTTGTTATAAAAATAAATAAATAAATATCTCTCACAAGCAGCTGCTTGCTACATAGGTCTAACAGGAGCCTACCAGTTTATATGCCATAGCAGAAGGTCTGTGAGGATGGCAGGACCTCAGGAGAAAAACAACATAAACATCTATGCCTTACCTGGGGCTTGAATCCAGGTCCCTTAGCCAAGTGCACAAACCACTCAGCCATAACAAGAACTAAAAAAAATATATAATCAATTACCAGCTTTGTCATCCTTATTAGGAATATCTGTTCCTAATTCATCATTTCCTTCAGGAACTTTCTCATCTATGCCACCTTCTGCTTCTTGATCTATAATAACCTCTTCCTGATCTTCACTGCCCACATCTGGTTTTTCTTCTTGTGCTTCATCTATGTTTTCTTCATTCTCTTTTTCTTCCTTTTCTTTTTCATCTTCCAATTCTGCAAGCAGATTGTGTAATAAACATTTTCTTATTTACAATATGACAGTAATTCAGAAATCAATATTTTCTAATATTTTTTCATTAATTCTGATTCTTTTCTCTTATCAAAGCATTTCTTGCTATATTAATGACAAATATTGCAAATTGAAATTTTAGGTTAATTATACTAAAAATTATTGAATTTTCTCTATATCACTGCAATTAGTGGAAAAGTTGAGACAATTGCATGGAATTATCATCTAGATATTTACCTTGGTTTCTTCCTTGCAATGATTTCTGATGGGTAGATGAGCCTATTGTCCTGTGGTGGGTAGTAATCTAGATATGCATTCACTTATATTCTTTATTTTTTGTTCTTTGAGAGAATGCTGGTGCCAGTTTTCAATTTGGTGAACACTTCAACCAATGTAATTTTAGATTCACAGCTTATGTCCCAACCTTTCCGGGAGTTCAAATATTACATACTACTGCATACTCGCTAAGCGTTTCGCATTGTTGCTCCAATGCATCATCAGGCGAAGTAGTTGTTTTGCGAAGTAGTGTGCACCAAATTGAAGTCAAACTGGCACCAGCATTCTCTCAAACAAAAAATAGAGAATATAAGTGAATGCATATCTGGATTACTACCAACCACAGGACAATAGACTCATCTACCCATCAGAAATCATCGCAAGGAAGAAACCAAGGTAAATATCTAGATGATAATTCCATCCAATTGTCTCAACTTTTCCACTAATTACAGTGATAGAGAGAAAATTCAATAATTTTTTTTTATCAACACTGTGACTTAAACATCCATCTTTTAATTATACTAAGTTAAAAAGAAGAAATAAACATGACAAATGGACATTAGTAAATATAAAGATATTCTTATTCATGTTTTAATACTAATTTATGCAAAAGAGGATAATTATTTTCAATTTCTTGGTGATACAAACTTAAATTACAGGTTATCAGTCTTCTGGAGTGTTAACTTGAAATGATAAGACATTTTGCTATTCTAGGATTTTACAAAAACAGTGGTGTAGTGCAAGTCTAGAAGTTGGAGAAGCTGAAAATGAGACATTTTGACATTATTATTATTTTTGAAAGAACCAAAACTGTAATACCCATGTTTAACCTGCAGTGGTAATTATTCTGCAGAACTTACTGGTAATCACAATTTTTTTAACTCTTAAAAGTAGTCCTTGAAAATAATCCTTTTGCAATCAGAAACCTAAACTACCATCCTGACAAATTTTTCTGTGCCAAAAATTCTGGTTTGTGCAGGAGTGTCCATTATAATTGCAACAGAGGCCCAAGACTTGTCTGAACTTGTACATGTGCTGCATAGCACCTTTGGTGGAAGGGGAATTAGTGTGACCCAGGAATGTAATAACTCCTCCTCTATGCTTACTTATCATCTTAGTCCATTATCTCCACCATTTCGTGTGTAAACATAAATTCTTATAAATCTTTGATCAAACCTCATATATATATCTAATGAATTATCAAAAGAAAAATAATGATTCAGTTCTAGGTACAGACCAATAAATTTAAAGCAAATAAAAAAAAATACACACTCAGTGACTTTAAATCTTAAAATAGTCTTAAATGCTTTTCCTATTAAATTTTAAAAGACAAATCTGATCGATATCTGTTTTTGGAATGGCTGAATAAAGAAGCACACACTGGTAAACAAACATATGCAATAACACCCATTTGAATTGCAGCAACATTAAAGAATATATTTATAGGTTTAGTATTATTTATTTATTTTTCAAGAAACAATAAGCAAAAAATTACATTGTTTTAAATGCAAATCTCTATATTTAATTAAGAGAAAGTACAATTCTGTGCTATGGAAATGATAGATCTTTTCCAGGTCACTAGTATTTGAAAGCTCAGTATGAGGTATTGACCTCTGATACTATTACAGAAGTATTACAGGGAAAAAATACAAATAAAAATGGAGAACTTTAATTTGTGGAAACAAATATTGCAAACCTTTTATAGTATCTATATTCATTTCATTATTTTCTTTTTCATCTTCTTCATCATCAACGTCTGTAATATCTTTATCAAGTTCCATCTTTTCTGGCAATTCTACACTTTCTGGTTCCTAAGTAATAATAAAAATAATTTACCATTCTGAATTTACAATAAAGCAATGCAGAGTGACTTTTTTTGTAAAAATATTTAGTGCATATTGTAAATAAACACAATTTATGCAAAAAATTCTAAATATTATAATTAAATAATTTTAATTAAAAACTAAATTTATTGAACACATCTGATATTAAGTGCAAAGAATAGTAGAAAAATTATGCAATTTAAACTGATAAATAGTTAACTCTAGTTTTTACTTATTTGTAATAGGAGACAAAATGCACTTGTTGAACTCCCGTAGTAATGTTAAAACCAATTACCATAAGCTTTACAAATTCTCACACATGAATTAGTGTTATTATACAGAGCCATCATTATGTTAATTAACTTATCAGGTATGCTAAATGACCTCATAGTCAATTACAAATTATAATGATCAACAGAGTCATGTTTTTTTTAAATCTATGCAGCTAGCAATCATAGGTTTTTGAAACTGTAAACATTTCTCAAGAATCTGTCTAAGTGAAAATATTTGATCTATGCCCTATAGCACCTCTGAATCTATGATGTTCAACATGAAGTTATTCATCAGCCAAATTCTTAATTCCATTAACCATAGTAATGCAAATAATTTTATCTGGAACAGAAGGTAGACTTTAATTATGGAAAAACTATAATACCTCCCCCCCACCTTTTTTTTTTTGGAAAATATAGATAATAATATCTCTGCTAAAATCCTAAGAAATATCTTTTTTTTATAGAAAAATACTCAAAATTTCAGCCAGATATATGACAACAGAAATACTTATAGCTGTAAGCATTTCAATAGCAATTTCACATACACCCAAAGATTTTGTAGTTTTACTTTTGAAATAACTGAAACAACTTCAGAATGTGATATAGGACCAATAAAGTCAGTAATGCATCTTCATTATAAACAACGGGAGTAGAACTAACCATATTGTTCAGAACTTCTATGAAATATTCAGCCTACCTTGTCATTACAGAATACTCACCTTCAATAACCTTACCATAATTATCTCCCAATCCTTATATGTCAATATGTCCCCCCCCCCCACAAAACATATAATATCTGGTATAATTCTCTGTTGTTGTGTAGTTGCTCCTTATCTTTATCAGCAAGACTAAGAAACTAAAGATTTGTATTATATTACAACTGATCCTTTATATGTTTATTAAACTCTCTATAATGCTGTCTGTTAAGACTAGAAGGGTGTTGATTCTGTTTATCCCTGCATTTCCTTCTTCAGAAATAAGGTTCATTGCCTTATTACTCAAATGATTTTTTTGTATCCTCTGCTCCATTTTACCTAGAAGGGTACTGTTGGTTTCAGGAATAGCATGTTTCAAAGAGTTCCATTCTTCCTCAACTTCAGTTGTACACAAATCACAATGCCATAATGACTAAGTACCCCATCATAGTAGTTTTGGTTATTTCTGGGTTTTTCAGAGCTTCAGTATTTACCCTTTTACTTTAATACCATACTAGTCCAAAATGGTAGAGTTTTTAAACAGAGTTATCCAATCAATACTATTCCTTCCTCTTCACTACCTCCTATAGTTTGGATTGTTTTAACTGGTATGGTAGTGAGAGGGTTAAAGGTGATTCTTTTAACCTTAACATAACATGCCCTATTTTAGCTCCCTTATGTGACATGTTTCTAATAACACTAACCCATTTGCTGTTATAAATATTCTGTGTTTAGAGTAACTATTAGTTATCCTCAGATCATTAAATTCACTTAGCTATAGGAGACATTCCTACTACTATTGCAACTACCAATGACAAACTAACACAAACAACTAACACTCCTGCCCAAAGGTCAGAGTTAATACCAATTTTTGCACTGGAGTCACCCTGCATAAGTTAATATCTCCTTTCTTTAAAGAATTCGAAAAATCCTGAAGTTGCCCATACAACCTTTCTCATTCTCATTGTCTTTAGTGTTGGCATAACAACAAAAAACATTCAAGTCCCAATCCTCATTTTAAATTTAGTTGTAAGAAATCTTTCATTAAGGCAATCATTTTCTAGAAGAGCATTACAGCATTTTTGCTAAGAAGCAAACCTACAAGCTTCGAATGTTTGCTGTCCTCTTTGTCCTGAAAAGCAAAATTTAAGATTTTTTTAAGTATATACTATTCTTTTGGTCTCTTGCAAGCACAGAATGTCTAGGTTTCAATGCTGAAATTCCTATTTTGTCTGGATGTTTGAGGACATATAGAAGAATAATATCAATGTAAAGTCCTCATATTCCAGCTACCTGTGGAAAACAGTTAGTAGCAATTCTAAAGAAACTAGATTTATAGAGAGAGGGATAGCTAACAATATCATACAGCTCTCTAATCACAGGTATGTGGCAAAGACATATTTGGACTATTTAACCCTTCCAGTGTCCAGCCTGAAAAACAGGTTTCTATCCAGGGGCCAAGCTATTTTCTGCCTATGCTCAGCAAAAAAAACTTTAAATTTAGAACTTTTTTTGCCAAACAACTAATGAAAGGAATTATGGCATGTTGTATGCCAAATTAATCAGCATTGCATTCTGGATTTTCTGAAATTATAATATTTAACAAAAAAGACAATATGTTTTATTTTAATAGGACTTTTTTAGAGTCATATAGGAAAAAAATGCATCTGGTAACACAAATAAAAATTTATTTAAAAATAACTAATAGACAGAAATGATTGCAAAGCACATTAATAGAATGACTATATTTTCTGAATAACAAAAAAATTACTTTTTTGGTTTTAAGTAAATATTTTTCTTGTTTTGTAATTTTTTTCTCAGTACCATACTTTGAGAAAATTCCAGGCTTTTAACCAACTGTGCTGAATCAGATAAACAAGTGAACTTTAGAATTTTTAAAAAAATAACCAATCAATGGAAATAGGTCATCTTATATACCAAATAGACAGAATTTAATTACGAATTTTATGAAAATAAATAATATAAACAAATTTGCAAGCATATTGATTTTAATAAGCCTTTTTCAATGTGATATGGTAAAAAAAAAAGATTGTGCTATACAATTAAGGCTTCATTTTGGAAAACCTGCTGAATAAAAATAGTCAAATTATATATTTATTGAAAGGAAATTTCCTCCTGAATAATATAATATTAAACCTGAAATATGATTTTTATTTCTTTTAATGATTCTTTTCAGTATTGTATATTTTAAACATGGCCAGTGTTATACAATGTGATTTGGCCTTCTCACATTTATGGGATTTTCTAAAATGGTTATGAAATAGAAAAAAAATTTCCTTCACCGTTTTTTTTAACTAAACATTATGAATTTTTTCTTTGGGTGTTGAAGTTTGGTGATCTTGGCTAAGTGCAGAAAGGTTTGTGCACCAAGGACCAGCCCTTCCCGAAATTGCCCTCCCAAATGATGGCCGATTTCCGTAGCAAGGAAGTCTATTTGCTTCCATATCCAAGACATTCAATTTCAGAAAATGGTACAAGCTCAAAGATTTTTTTATTAAAAAAAAACAAGAAATGATAAAGGAAAAATTATATATAACCTAATGGGATGTTAAATAAAATATCTGCAACAACTTTTAAGCCAGCCTCCGATCTAGCACAACCTGGAAAGAGATAAATCAGCCATTGAAGATTGCTAACTAACAGAAGTAAATATACAGATATGAATTTCCTTTCATATCCAAGATCTCATTTATTTTCAGAAAATGATACTATTATGAAAGTTTTACTGGAAAAGTAATAAATAATAAAATAAAAATTAACATATAGCCTAATGCGATGTTAAAATATCCACAGCCACAAGTTGTAACTTGACAAAGTTGTAACTGAACCAAAAAAAACAGCACATGGAACAATGGAGATATTGTGTGTCAGCCATCTGCATATCGTTTGCCTCAGCAAAGCATAACTAATTAAATGCAGGTGCAACCAGAATTTCTAAGAAGGATGTGTTTACTTCCAGTTTTGATTTGAAGGCAGGAAAGATGCATAGAATGCTGGGAAAAATGTTAAAAATAACTCGGGAATATTGAAATAGGTTTATGACAGAAAAGAGCGTGAAAAAAAAAAAAAAATGAAAAAAAAAATGGCAGTGTGCATTTTGTAATTACTTCCAAAATCTATTGTTTTTAAAAATAGCAGTTTTTTTTGTTAATTTTTAGATTTCTGAAAATTGAAGGAAATTTTTTTGATAATAGCTCAAATCAAACTTGTGAGCTTAAATCAGAAGGTTGCTTCAGCAAATAGGAACGTTAACAAGCAAATTGGCAATACCGTATAGTGCTTCTAAGATGGCTTTATAAATTTATTTACATTGTAGTTTAATAAAGTAAGCATCAAATTAAAAAAACAAAATATTATTTTTAAAGCCTGAATTATATATTTTTTATGAGATTTATATAAAAAAAAAAATCAATATATTTTTGTTGTACTAAATGCGTATACATACATCATTGGCACCTCAATTCAGATTCACCATACGTATACAGACAGGTTGGACACTGGAAGGGTTAAATCCAAATATATTCTTGCCATTATACAGAATTTTAATAAATGATGCAAAATTGTTTTGTAATTTCAATACATTAGAACATTAGATATCAGCACTGGTTTCTGAGATGCTAAAATGTAGAAATTAGAATTTCATCCCAATTTCTACATTTTAGCATCAGAGGGTATGATCCACATAAGATGATTTACCATTTTTCAAGTTAATGATAGTAAATTCACTGATTTATTTTTTTTTTGTTATTTGAACATTGCACTTTTTTGTGAAAGGTCCTATTTTTATATAAAGGATATCATTTTCTGTTTACAATTTTTCATACAGTTTTGTCTTAAATTGATATAAAAATTAATCATAAAATTTCATTGCTTTACTTACAGGTTGAGGAGGAGCATCAATAAGAGGATCAGGATGCTCTCCTTCATATGCCTCCTCATTTGCAACATCAGACTCAATTTTTTCTGATATTTTATCCTCTTTAGCATCATGATCATCCTTATCAGCAGGTATATCATCCTTGGCCACAAGTTCAGATGATTCTTTTTGGCTCACTCCCTCACCTGATTCATCTTCATTTATGTCTTCATTATCATCTTCACTATCACTTCCCCAGAGCTGTACAACACAAAAGTAGGCTTGTGACATACACATTAGGCATAAAGTGCACATTAACATATCTCACAATAATATACATAATGCACAAAGAATATATTTGTTATATCCTTAATGGAAAAAACAATAAATCTCTGAATTAGCATGCAGTACTGATTGGGTATTGTTATGATTTTCATCATAAATTTGTTATGATTATACTAAACTATAAACTATTTGGATATTTTACATACTGAATAAATGTACATGGAGTAAAAAGTGGCTATGTAGTGACCAATGTGAGACATTAAACAAGAAAAAAATTGAAAAAATTGAAAAAATGGCCTTGGAATTCTGAACAAGGATTCCAAGGGCTCAGAGAAGATTGGGCAAGGCACTGAACAATTTTTAGGAGACAGATGGAAGATTCCTGTCAAGGCCATCCAGCATGTTCTTTAATGTGCACAACAGCATGTTCTTTAATGTGTGTCTTCCTGTTTGGAAGAGAGTATTTCTCTCTTCCAAACAGGTACATATACATATATATACCACACAGATTTACATCCCATCTGATGGATGGAGGCCTTTTGAAGCCCACCAGTGTTCCCCTTCTCACTGAGGACAGAATGGAAGTTAGCAGAGAAAGTTCTCAACATAGGAACAGCTGGGACTGAAATCTCGGAACTGCACATTATGAACCTGGTGCACTACTGACTGGGCCAATTCCCACTCCAACAGTATCAAGAGCAAAGCAGAAAATATGAATCAAATGATAATAGATTCAAGCTATATGAAAAACTGCAATGAACAGTATTGATATATTAGTAATCTACAAATTAAAAATGATTAAGGAACAGATAAAAAGAAGCATTTACATCTGAAACACTTGCAATAATACAACAAAGAAAGCAGTAAAATTTGGCAACCAGATTTATATGAACAATCAAGAGAAGAAACTACAATGAAATCTTACCACTACTGTGCTACAACTCATGAACCTTCATTTTAAAACATCATTTTATAAACATTGTAATATAAGTATATATTTATTACATATGTAGATACTATTATATTGAATGTAATACCCACCCACCCACCTACTAGTTCAACCTAAATATTCAGGGACCATATAAAGTTATCTTTTGCCTACAAGTTTTGATTCATAAGAATCCAAATTTCTAAATTAAGATTCTTCAAGACAAACCAATGTAATTAACTCTGACATTACTTTCTTTCAACTTTTACTTTTCTAAAACTTTTAACAACAATGCTTTTAATATTTATTATACAATTCTTGAAACAGACAAAAATTCCACATAATATTTATAATGTCTTTTGATGAAGGTTCAAAGTATGAATTGAAAGTTTAAAAGGTAGAAATTATATTATATTTGAATATTGATTAAGAATTATGAAACAAGTCAGTTGTAGTTATTTTAATTATCAACTGATTCAAATTCTTAGGAATCCCTGCTAATCAGTGCTTGTAAATTAAGAAAATTCTGCTGTGCATCAAAATGAAAAATAACTGGACTCAGTTTGATAATACAGTATATTTTAGGAATCTCTTAAATTTTTGAAATAAGTTATGCTTATGTACAACTTTTCCCAAGTTTTTCAGCTTCTAAAAGCAATTAAATACACTATCATCATATCTTTGACACTTGTGTTTTAAAAAAAGAATGGGCAATTGCTTTGTTATTAAACTCTGACATAAACTGACTTAAACTCTACATTTGGATACACTAAAGGTTTTAGGATTATATTGAATCAGAGGCATAGCCAAGGAGGGATGCCCCCCCCCACTCTCCAACTTAGAAAAATTTTACTTTTAAGAAATCATTATCTTATTAATTTATATTAACAAGATTGTTCATAGCCAGTATCATCAAGATTGTTCATAGCCAGTTTTTGGATGGAGGGATGGGGTTTGAACAATGTTAAAAAAGAAATAATTTACAAGCAATGATTGGTTATGAATAACACTTGATTATGTGTCATTACAGATGTCCTCATTGACCTTGAAATCAAGAATAAAAACTACATATTACTATTGGCAAAAGAAATATGAAAAGTAAAATGGATATTCTCTACAGCTAAGCTAAAGAAGAAAATTGATTGGTTTCAGTAGATCGAATGTTATATATGACCACTGGTTCAGTTCTCCTGAGCCAAAATAGATTGTTTTTACCTTATTATATATGCACAAATTTTACTAACAGTTATAAAATTAAAAATAATAATAATAGAATTTAACAATTATAGCTTTTTGAAATAAAACTGAAGTGTAGATATACAATTTGGATTTGATTATTAATTGGTAAACTTTTAAGAATAAAATAGTGCTGGATAAAGGAACTATGCTGGGACAGATACAAAGCATTTTTGAAGACATGAAGGCACTTACTGAGTTTAAAAAATGGAAGTGTTCACAAGGGTTTTATAATAGGAGCTAATGATAAAACATACAAAAATGAGCACAGAGAGTCCAATAGATAACACAGATGAGCATAAAGTTGTATTCACAGATAATTATAAAGGACTCTTCAAAAATATACAAATATATACTAGTCATAAAAGAATTTCATCAAGTAAGCAGTGCAGCATGTTGATGAAACAATGACAAGTACCATATAAAATATGAAAGGTCTACATGACACTCCCATATTATACAGTTGGGAAGTTATTTTTTGATTTGCTTAGACAAAATTACACTGGAATTAAAAATATTATGATGATTAGAAGTGTATACAGTATTTTCAATAGAAGACAAAAAAAGAATGCTTGTATAAATATTTTAAGTTCACAATTATTCTTTAATATTGATTTTAAAACATGATATACATTTCATGACTTTCAAGATCACAGTTTAGTTTTTCTATTAATATATATAATTTTTTTTTTCTCAAATTTCATGCCCTACCTTGAACATCTCCAGAATCTTATTCCTGGAAACACAAATGATGATGTTAAAACTATAAATAAAGTGTTAATACCTGTTCATTTAATTTTTCAGTATTTTTTTCTTCTATATTTCCCATCTTCTTATCAAGTTCCTCTTCATCACTTTCATCATCATCATCACTGCTATCAGAAATCCTTGTGTCTGGATCATAAATGTTTCCTTCAAAATCCTCAGACATTTCAATACCATGTTCTTCTTCCTAAAATATTAAAATGCTTTTAAAATGAATTTTCAATTTATTTTGAAATTTATATATTACAAGCAGCAAAAACAATAGTTTGGGTATTCAGTAATACGGTTAGTACACAATAATACTGACTGCTATCTTTTTTATTCCCAAAAAATACTTGTTTATATGCAGAATGTAAATTAAAAGTTTATATTCAGAAACATAACAAAAAAAAAAAGCCAAATTACTTCATAATTTAACATGATTGAGTAGTTAGCATGCTTAGCTGTGGATCAAAGAAACCTGGGTTCAAACTCTGCATAGAACAGGGATGTTTCTTTCCTTGTGTTGGCATTCTGCCTAGGTCTCATCTTTCTCACAAACTTCCTCTATAATGTATTATATTGACCGACTCCTGTCAGACTTCTGTGGCAAGTAGCAGCTTGAGGGGTAACATTTGTTTTTAAGAGATAAGGTGCTCAGGAATGATTAGGAAAGATGTTTTGTGATGCATTTTTCAAAATTAAATGCTAAAATGTGATAAAGCTTTTTTACATAATTGTGCTGATGAGCATGAAATGACCTTTTAACCTTTAAAGTGTTAAGTTTCTCACAATGCATGCAATTGGAACTAAGATAATTTTAAACATTTTTCAGCAGGAAAACAAATCTTTAGAATTTTATACTGGAATGACTAAAAGATATACAATGACTAACAGATAGGTCATGTTACATACTAAATAAAAGTGCAATTCACTCTGTATAATAAATTAATAGAAATTCAAATTAAATGTAGACTATTTAAGTTTAATGTTTTAAATTGGTAAACTCTGTTAAACACTTTAAAGGTAAAAACTTGATGTTTAACACAGGTCATGTTCTAAGCATGGCAACTTTTACTAGGATTGGGTTGGGTTGTTTTACGTATGAGGGGGCCCTTTTTTTGCACACAATGGGTTAATTGGCTAGGTCACAAGGACCTTGAGGGCTCAGAGAAAGTTGGGGGGAGGGGATCCACTGGACAGCTGTTAGGAGACAGATGATAACCTCCTGTGAAGGCCATGCAGCATGTTCAACATGCACAGATCTTGACAGGAGGCTATCATTTCCAGCAGAGAAATTAGGGTATGGTTCTCCTGCACACAGGGCCACCTACAACTTAATGTCCCATCTGATGGGCGGCATCACCCTTTCCAAGCCCATTGGTGTCTCTCCTATTGACCAAGGGCAGAGTGAGGAGTTTTGCAGAGATAAATCTCAATGCTGGCCCAGATGGGACTTGAACCTGGAAACTGCAAATTACGAGCTTGGCATGCTACCAACTGAGCCCTATATTAGGGAAGAATGTGGATTACATAATATAGAGATGGAGTATTTATTGTCTGAAGGAATTTAGTCAGGATAAATTTAGAGTCACAAAAGGCAAATGTATAAGGAGTTTTTAGGAATTTTTATTTCTCAAATGGCTAAATATAATAACAAATATGACCATTTTTTTGCCAGAAAAAAACTAACACAGAAATTCACTTTGTAGATATAAAAATTGAAGGAATAGAAATTTACTGGTACAATAATTATTTAGGTTAAAGAAATTTTAACTTGCAAAATTTTGATACACTATAAAAGTTTGTTCATTACATTGGAGAGTTACACTGATCAAAAAGTAGAAAATCATTAGCTTGGAAGTAAAAATATATACTTTTATATCCGATGGTTGTGTTTCAGGTTTATTTTCATCATCCTCTTTTCTTGCATCTTCCAACTGATCTTCACTCTGAATCTTTTCACTAACATCCTTAGCACCTTCACCCTCACCAAGACCCCCTTCTGAAATTTCTTGAAATTCAGTTGCACCTTCTTTCTGTTCTTCACTATACTCTGCTGGAAGACAAAAGCCCTGGAAGAGACATAACATACACGATGTAAAAAATAATATTAAAGCTATAATATTTACATGCACAATACTCCTTATACATAAATGAATGTAGTACTTTATTATATACTGCAGTAATTCTATATGAGAATACACTATTTAAAATTATTTGCAACATACATAAAAATATTATAATACAAAATTTATGATCTATATAATTGTAAATTTTATTTATTAAATTTCATCCAATCTGTCAATTCTAAAAAAGCCACATATTTTAGTTTTTTTTTAAAATTTTATTAGTTTTAAATAGAATAATTCTATGAACAGCCAGTACTTTTGACACATGCAATCTATTTTAATGCTAAGGCTGAGCCCAAGGACAGGATCATTGTTCAGAACAGTAGCATAAGTGATTAATATAAACATTTATGCAATGTGGTGTTCTAAGGAATGGAAATTTTAAAATTGCATCAGATATACTCAATATTACAAACCAATTAATGAAACATGATGGTTGTTAATTACTGAAAGTTTACAATTCATTGAAAAATTAGTTCTATTTTACCTTTTGAGCCAGCTCTGTGAACATTCCAAGAAGGATAGATAGTACTTTACATGAGGTGCGATGCATTCCTAGTCCAGCTATGATGTAAAAGTGAAGTAATTTAGAATACTGGTTAAGCAATGGGGAAATGCCAGAGGTTAGCCTGCAAAAAGTAAAAATTCTGATTACTGCTACAGTAGAAAACTTTAAAATGAATTAGTGTAAAAAAAGGAGTGGAAAACATTGAGGATAACACTAATTTTATTGTTAAAAATGAGTTTATAGCATATAACATTTATATAATCTGGATTTGTCAAACCCTGAATATCAGATACACATTGAATAAAGAGAGTGGGTAAATTGAAATTACAACTTTCTCAGTCAAGCCTAAATCTAGGAAAAAAAGTGAGGGAAAGCAAGTGGCTAAAATTGAAGTTGGAAAGGACCCAAATCACATTCAGACATACTTTTTAACAAAAATATTCTCCATAAATAGTACAATTAAGCTATTTCCAACTTTGTTCTAGAATTATTTTAATATCATTGAAAAATATCTGCAATAGGGTTGTTTAATTTTTTTTTACCTCCAATCGAGTTATTAAAATTATCCAAGAGTGCATAGACTTTGTACCCCCCAGATCTGGTCCTGCTCTTAGTAATTTGGGATGCACTGAAGGAATAATAAGTTTGACTGTAACCAGAATAAAACTACCAGTATTGTAACTAGACATTCTAGTGCAAAGCTATTGTTAAACCCTAAGCGAATAAAAGCAACCATCAGTATGCCAGGCCAGTTGGACTGCCAATTCCATAAAAAACATGCTATTTTTTCACTTTGTCATCTGTCTATAGACATTTTTCACTTTTTTTGTTTTTAAAGGTAAATGAAAAATAATTTTTGGGTTGGAGAGGTAATAATGAAATATTAGGAATCATATTTGGTGAATCTCTCAAAAAGTTTTAGTTTCCACCATTAGATGGTGTTCAATTTGACAGATCAAAGGCTTACGCTGATGGCAACAATTTGTCCTCTTAACTAGGTTGGGGGAAAAATGCAACTTTTTTTTACATTAAGAGATAAATGAAAAATTATTTTGGATGAATTGGATAAGTTTTCCTGATCACAGATGGCACTATGAGTGACAAAAATCTGTGAAATTTAAAAGCTGCAACTAAGTGAATAAATGACAGAGCTGGTGATAACTTAGTGTCTAGAGCACCTTGGCATGTAACTGGAATGTGTAGGTTCAAATCCCACTCATCATCAAATAATTTTTTCCACAAAATTATTTATTGCTATTTACATTTTCTTAATCATCCATTAGTTCTAATTTGCACTATTAGAGGTGTAAAAGTAAAAAAAAAAAACTTTATTCTTATTGAAAACAAGCATTCCATATTTGTCAGAAGTGATATATTTTTCTCTTTTATATTCCTATAGAAATAAATAATATAATTATATAATAAAAAACAAAGTCTTAAAAAAATTATGCAAAAATTGCCAAATATTTTAACAAAATTTGCAATTGCAACCACTGAAATGCATGCAGCCATATAATTTTTTGTGAGAAACATTGTGTAATGCTTCACAAACATATCACAATGGAATAAACACAGCAATATTATTAAAGTGAATCTTTTTCTCCCATTTATCTTATTACAAAACAATCATTACATTGATGTTTTTGACCAGTCACAAATAGCTTGTCTATGGAATCATTTGGAAAATAATTGCTCATTTCACAGATAAAAAAAGAAAACAAGCCACACCTTACATCTGATATACATTTTATCAGGTTTCATGATAAGACTTATCACGACTATTATACATATCAATATATAAAATTTATGCAGAATGCTGAGTTTTTATACTGATAATAATAAATTTTGGAAACTAAACAAATAAATACATTATTATATTCATATACATACCTTATACATTTTTCAACCAAATATGGCTGCTCCACAGAATCTTGCAATTTATCAATGTATGTAATAAGTCGTTTGGTTAGTTTTGCAATTTTGTGAATCTTGAGTAGTTTTCCAGTTTTCAGCAAATGCTTCTCTATTTTTTCAGTTAACAATTTGTTAGGTGTATCTCCAAGTTCAAATTTATCTTGCTCATTTTCATCTTCTTCATTGGTAGAAAAGGATAATAAATCCTGTACTGTTAAAAGTACTTCTGTAATAAGGTGTTCTGATAATTTTATAATTCTTTTTTCCTGTCTAACATGGAAATTTGAGAGTGGTGTATCATCATCATTTCCTTCAATATGTGACTGATTAAATATAAGAGTTGATTCATTATCAAACCTTATACTTTCTTTCCTGACTATGATACATACAGAATGGAGACCTTCGGTGAAACAATTAGTTTTGGCTTCTGATTCAGGAGTATCTTTCAGCAACAGCAAAACATCATCAGAAAGATGACGTAACATCTGAAAGCATTCACTTATTACATTAAATTGCTGCCATGTGAGGAATATATCTGTACCTTCTAATTTAGATAATATTACAGAAATAACATCTTTGGCCTTTTCCAGAGACAGATTGGCACTGGTTATTGTTTCTGTCCAGTAATTATCCCTTTTCCCAGCTAAAGCTAGTGCTGATAAGGAATTTTGATCATCCATAGTGTATATTGGTTCATCTGAAGGTAATGGACAGCATTCCATAATAACTATAAACTGCTGTAAAGAAGCAACAGTTTGTACCAGAAGATCACAAAGAACAGTCTGAAAAAAAAATTAATATATTAGAAATTAATTAATTTTATATTTTAGTGATATTTTCAAATGAATATTTTGCAATATATGACACACAGACATACAAATAATGATAATAAATTTAGAGTAATAAAGAAAATTAAAAATAAAAATATTAAAATAATAAATACTTAATTCTTTTTGTTGGAGGAAGAATGCATGTTGGCACCTTTTCAAGTTATTATGACTGGAAATGCTGTTATTAAGTACATTGGTTCCCAAAAGTTAAGCATAATACACCAATTCTGGGAGATCTCAAAAATGCAACAATGAAATGCTATGAGATCTGGAGTGAAAATGCATTGTTATATGATACAATAAGCAATGAGGCATAGAGCAAACAAATTGCATGTTTTCCATGGGTTATGCAAATGAATGCAGGAATGTTCGTAGCTAAGGGATCTGTTTTAGGAAAACAGAGAGGTTAATATGGAGTATGGTGACCCTGAACAGCTACACAAGCATCACAAGTTATGATGTTGTCTGGTGACAGTACATTCTACTCTTCCTGGAGTGCATATCACAGTTTGTGGAAGGTTCTTAGAAGGGGGTTAACAACCTCTAATATATCTCAATAGTACATTACATATATGCTCTATAAGATCCAGATAATAGGCTGGCCACTCCATCAGTTGAATATCCCCACTTATGAAAAAGTCATTGACTGTCTGAACCCAATGAGGGTAGATATTATTGTTCATCAAAATAACCTGGGGCCAACAGCACCCCTGAAAAGCCTCACATAGATTTGAAGGATATTGTTCCTATATCTCTGAAAAGTCAGAGTGTCTCCATGAAAGACAGTTTGCATCCATTTGACATAATGCTATCTCAGACCATCAAACCACCACCATAGTGGTGCTACTCTCTGATGTTAGAGAGTTGGTAACAAGTTCCTTGCTCTCTCTCCAGATCAAAACCCATTGGGAATCAGTCTAGAGACTGAATTGCAATTTGTTGATAAAGAGTACATGCATTTGTTGATCTGGAGTCATGTTATAATGTTGCTTACACCATGTTAATCAGACTCTCTTCTGGAAGAATTGAAGGGAATGCAAACTATCAGTTGTCAGCAAACAGTTCGCCTTGAAATTTTCCTCTCAATGTTTGCAGAGAGAGTTGCCCAGCTGACATCAACATCACTCTAAGACATTGGGCTGTTAAGTGCAAGAAGGCAGTCATGCTGTTGTCACTCTTCGATGACCTTGCACTTGTCTACAACTAACATCTCCTGCTTGTTGGAACTGTCCAAGGTCTTAAAAGAATATCTGTAGATGAACAAATACTCTCAATCTTTTTTAATGAAGAGGGCATTTCTGACAATACTGTTACTATGACCTTCATACAAGGCATTTCTGATGAATACTGTTACTATGACCTATGTTTGTATTAGCAAATTGTTTTCCAAGGTAAATTATTATTTTTTAAAAATGAAATATATCTTGACATTCTTTTAATTCTGAGGACTTATGACTGGGGGCAGACATCTTTTCCAGGTTAAAAAAACTCCATTTGAAGGGTAATTAATAGGCAGTTTTTTTTTTCCAAATTCAGTTTATAATCAGGTTAAAAAAATAATAAAAATTTTCAGGTATTAGGTAATAATTTTATTATTTACATTGGTATACCAAATAAGCACTGCTAATATTTCTTCAATGAGCTTACTTCTAAACAAATTCATCTACTTATTTTAAATTCACAACAGATATTCATCTATAAATGATATTTTTAATGTACCTACAATGTTTTTGATATTAATAACTATATTCTTACTCCATAGTTTTGGATATTTTTTTATTATGCAGCATGTCAGGAACTAAATAAACTAATTTCTCTTACATTAATGTGAAGCTTTCATTTTAATGAACAGGATTCTGGAACCACTTAATTTGTTACAACAAGAACTGCCAGTATTAATCTAATGCAATGTGGCATTCCATGTCTTGTATTAGTAGTACATGTGCACTGCCACATAGCATAGAATAATTAATAATAGTGATTCATTCTCTTATCGTTGCTTATACCATTAGTGTTGGCAAATGATAAACTCAAACAAATTGACAGGATACTAATTCAATCTTTTATTTCTTATGAGAAAAATTCTTATGAGAAAAATCAACACAGGGCTCATATCTTTTTTCCCTGAAAATTTTTTTGGAGGGGGAACTTCAATATTAAATCTCTTGTTCTGGAAATAAAGAAAAAAAACTGGAGAAATCGAGTAAAACCTGAAAAAGTCACACCCAATTTATGACCTATCTGACAATTAAGATATTTTAAAATGCTATATATATTTGAGTAATGTCCAGATATCTGTCTCAGACATCTCAAAAATGAATAAAGATATAACTGTATGTTTCCCCCCCCCCATAACTGGTCAACTGACCATGATTTAAACATCTATAATTAAAAAAGGTATTACTTTGTTCTCTATTTTCTAAAAAAATATCTGTAGATGAATAGATACTCTCAATCTTTTTGTCTAGCTTTTCGAAATCAAAGCTTTAGACATACTATCATCTTTTCATTGCCTGAATGTAATTCAAGGTGCTTGGAGTACCATTTTGTGAACACCTAGTTTATAACTACCAAACTTTTTGCAAACTATAAAAATAGTATTTCCAAAAAATTACAGTAGTTCAAATATAATGAAACCATAACTCATGTACAATGCACAAGTTTAAAGCAATCTTTATTTATAGCATATGCATTAACATACAAGCTGTACCATAAACCTGACTGAATGAAAATGTATTTACCACACAAACCATGTTTATCATTAGTTTTTTAACTTTAAACATTATGCTTAAATCACTTACTGGTTATTTCCATCTTCTAACACAGTCCTTTGGTACTTATATATCTACTTGCATACTGAACACATTAACTTCTCCATTGTTGAGTATCTTTAAGTTGCTTCCAAAATAATATGGATAAATGCAAGTTTTTCATTGGCAACTATTATCTATGTTTGCAATTATTATTTGCAAGTGCACCTTCTAAATATGATTTATTGTTATCTCTATTTTCTATTTTGACTTCAGCAAGTATACTTGTAGTATATAAATCTTTTTTTTTTACTTGTAAATTTTAAAACAGATTTAGCAATATTAATCATCTATATTTCAAATTTTTCGTGTTACAGAGAAAGAATTATATTAAATATTTAACATCATTCTGCACTGAACACTCTAAACAACAAACTGTTTTAACTTAATTATTAGTGTTAGATATATAGTTTAAAATTCTTTATTTGTACATAAGGTTAGTTCATACAGATATTTATTTTAATTTTCAATCAAATCACTGTGAACTTTATCAATGGCAACACAAAGTTAAATGCATGGAATGTATCTAAACTTTCTTATTAGTTGAATTGTCATTATCACTGATATAATTTGATATGTGATTGAAAACTTAAACAATCAATTTGCAAAAGAGAAAGCTTATAAAGGTTTCATACAATGACTTGATACATGTAGTTTCTCTGTAAGGATTTCTTTAAAAAAATTTTTCATTTTTGTTTTTCAAATATTTCCCTATCTATTGATTTTGTTAAGAATTCAAACACTCAATATTAAATGCTCTTGATTGTGTCAGTGGCCATTGCAACTCAACTGACATGAAGATTTATGATACATTCAATGCACTTAACTGCATATTAATAATGATAGCATGCATATTATGTCTATTTGTATATTGATTCACTGTATAAATTAAAATGTTAATCAGAAGCATATTTTTAACATTTTGATAGTAATTCTTTATATGCTTACAACTTTTGGAACACTCTGTAAAGAAGTCAAACCTAACATTTTATAACTCCTATTTTTTTTGCAGTAGAGTAAATTAGAAGAAATCTTAACCATTGTATGGAAATGTCTCATAGTTGAATGTTTGATAAGTTAAAACTTTGATCTCTTGGTATAGGCACACAGTTTTGAGAGTTTCTTGCCTTTTTGTTATGCAGAATAAAAACATTTGCAAAATAATATCATATCAACAAATTAAAATATGACATTGCTTTTCATTTGTTTAACCTTTTTTGATTGTTGTAACTAATAACAAATATAATTTAACTAAATGAAATTAATAATTAAATATCAAACTGGTAAAGAATTAAATGATGAAAAAACCCAACATTATTCAGTATGTTCTACTTACTCTCCACTGAAGAATAAAACTCTGGGGAGGAAGTGAAATGAAATTTTCAGATCCTGTTTCCATATTTTCTTCAGAAATTGCCTGCAGTGAAGCTACTCGATTGCTAAGAAAAAAAGTACTTTCTTTCTCATTTCACATAAAAGTAGAAATTTTTACAAGTTTCAATAAGATTGAAAATATGTATAAACGATAAATAAATTAGTCCTCAAACAGTTGCTTGCCATAGAGGTTTGATAGGAGCCTGTCGATATAATATCCATAGAATCACAATCATCCATTAATTCAAATTTCCATTAGAAGATGCAACTTCTAGCTTTTATCTATTCAATTACATACCTGCTGAGGTCTCACTTTCCTCAAAGAAAAATACCACAAAAAAAGAACATCCATGTTTATCTGGCATTTGAATTCATATGCCTTTCATCTATAGCCAAGCATGCTGACCAATAAACCATCAATAAAGTAAATAAATAAACACCCCCTAAAGCAGCTGCTTGCCACAGAGGTCTGACAGCAGCCTGTCAGTTTATATGCCACAGTAGAAGGTCTGTGAGGATGGCAGGACCTCAACAGAAAAACAACACAAACATCCATGCCTTACCCAGGGCTCAAATCTAGGTCCCTTAGGATCAGAGATACATAAAATAATAATAATAAAAATACCCTTGGGGAAATTCCATAAGGTCAGAAGTAGCCTAACAGTATAATCTCCACACAGGTGTTCTCTATGGTATATTACACAACAGGCTCCTATCTGAACTCTCTGGCAAGTGAGATGATTGAGGAGTAGTCTATTTGTATTATAAAAAGTGCTTCACAGGTCTATAACAATATATTCAGAAGCTTACTTTTCTTGGTTTGAATGAGAAGTATATTTAATAAGAGTATTTTAGAACAATATGGCCTATTTCTTAGTTTCCTTGTATATCACCTTGTATATCCAATACTAATGTTGATGATACATGACTATTGAATGTTGGGGCCCAAATTTAAATTAATTATATCCTAGGATGGAAAGTAGGAAAATAACTGGAGACTTATTTTTGCAAAAGTTGAAACATAATGCTCATGCATTCATTCCCTACTGATAAAAATAAAGTTTATGACTATGGCAAAGTCAAATATTAATAAATTAGAATATAGCTGACAATAGTCATGGTGAGTTTATTATAAGTTATGTTTTAGAATATAGCTGACAATAGTCATTGTGAGTTTATTATAAGTTATGTGTTTTCTTATAATCTGACTTTCATTCGAGTAGTGATAATGCTATGAACGAAATTTACAAGTGATCATGTTGTGGGTTGTTTTACCTCTGAGCGGCACTTTTTTGCAAACCATGGGCTAAATGGCCAGGTCACATGGACCCTGAAGGCTCAGAGAAGGTTGGGCGAGGGGACCCACTGGAACAGCTGTTGGGAGACAGATAGTAGCCTACCATCAAGGCCATCCAACGTGTTCTTTAACGTGCACAGGATATGGCTCTCCCGCACACGGGGCCACCGCTTAACGTCCCATCTGACGGACGGCGGCCTTTCCAAGCCCATCGGTGTCCTCTACTGACCGTGGGCAGGGCAGGGAATTTTGCGGAGATAAATCTCAACGCTGACCCAGCTGGGACTTGAACCTGGGAACTACAGATTACGAGCCTGGCGCGCTACCGACTGAGCCATCCCCGCCCCAAGGCTCAGAGAACGATGGGGGAGGGGACCCACTGGAACAACTGTTGGGAGACAGATGTAGCCTCCCGTCAAGGCCATCCAGCGTGTTCTATAACGTGCACAAGGTATGGCTCTCCCGCACATGGAGCCACGGCTTAACATCCCATCTGATGGACAGCGGCCTTTCCAAGCCCATCAGTGTCCCCTACTGACCGTGGGCAGGGCGAGGAATTTTGCGGAGATAAATCACAACGCTGACCCAGCTGGGACTCGAACCTGGGAACTACAGATTATGAGCCTGGCGCGCTACCGACTGAGCCACTCCCACCCCCAATCGATCAGCATTCTTTAGCTTTTATAAGCACTTTTATCTTAACACTTTGCTCCACATGGAATTTGAAAATGTATTTCTTTACATATTATACATAAAAATTGTGCGCTTTCTCCTCACAATGTTCAAAACCCTGCAGTATATTACATGACCTATTTTTCTTATTAGTTATTTGGTGGACCAGGGGTGGCTCAGTCGGTAGCGCGCCAGGCTCATAATCTGTAGTTCCCAGGTTCGAGTCCCAGCTGGGTCAGCGTTGAGATTTATCTCCGCAAAATTCCCCGCCCTGCCCACGGTCAGTAGGGGACACCGATGGGCTTGGAAAGGCCGCCGTCCGTCAGATGGGACGTTAAGCAGTGGCCCCGTGTGCGGGAAAGCCATACCCTGTGCACGTTAAAGAACATGCTGAATGGCCTTGACGGGGGGCTACCATCTGTCTCCCAACAGCTGTTCCAGTGGGTCCCCTCCCCCAACCTTCTCTGAGTCTTCGGGGTCCATGTGACCTGGCCATTTAGCCCATGGTGTGCAAAAAAGTGCCGCTCAGAGGTAAAACAAACCAAACCAAAAAATTAGTTATTTGGCAAAACAATTCCACAGTTCACTTTTTTATCTCACTGAACACAGTTGGCAAAAAGTCGGACACTTTTTCGAAGTATATCACAGAGAAAAAAATTATACAAAACCAAAAAATTTTCTACTCTAAATAGAAATTCATTTTCTTATTATTTAGAAAGAAATTTCTTTGCATTCATATGCATTACAATTACTTTTGTCTAGCAGTTTGTTTTTTGCAATAAAATTTTGTCTTGCCAGATCCTTTTTTTAAACTATATCACTCTAAAAAAAGTCTCATTAAAATTAATTTACTTCTCATTTTTTAATATTTTATTTTCATAAAATCTAAAATTAAATCCTGTTTAATTTTATATAAAACATGCCTAATTTCATTTCAATAATTATTTGGCAAAAAAAGTTATAAAGTTGGGGGGATAAGCACAGTGAAATAATAGGTGGCTTGTGGATGTAATTCAATTTTTCTTGCTGGACCACAGTAAAGGTTAATACTACATTAATTCAAATACAAAGAATACATTTACTTTCAAATATTAAAGTGTAACTTGTTTGAGTAGTCATTAATTTATGTTTTGAGTGTATTTTTATAGGACAGCATGGTAGCTAGTGATTTTTTTCAGGTGTTAATTTTTTTTAAATATATTTATTATAATGTACACTGATTACCCAAGTTTAGCAAGAAACAGTAGTAATAAAGAAATAAGTAAGTAGGTCCTCAATGATCACAGGATGTATGTTTTGAAGATTGCTGTGAATGGGAAATCAGTAAGACTGGAGGTTTATGGAAAGAGCAAGATTAGATTCCTTAGGTTAGACACATATATTCAGCATACATGTAGGATATGTCCAATATCTGCAGACTTTTCCCCCTCAGAGAATGTTTTTTTTGTCAAACTGCAGATTATTCTACATAAGAAATACTTGTTTAAACACTTATTTTTCTGATACACTTAAGTTGATGTCCATTTCAATACAAAAATGCCCTTGTTTAATGTAAGGCTCCAAAACTTGATGAACAGAACTACTGCTAGATTTTTGCTTCAACATATATTGCAAAGTTTCTCATATGTTTGCCCCATGCCCACACTGTATTTTGTCCACATGAACATTATTATTTAGTGTGGACATAACCATAACTGACCGTGTGTCACATTATCCCAGCTATCTAGACATCCAACTGCAATTTTTATTTTTATAGCAAGGTATGAGAACATTCATGCAATGTTTGTTGCACAAACCTTCTCAATGTGGAAGAGAATTTCAGGCAGCATCATAGTTAACTATGATTGTTAATAAGGAGACTGCAATTGATCAAACCCCAGGCAATGATTGGCAAGGTTAGAAATATTAATTGTCTGATCCACAAAAACTGTAATACTACATATTATAGATTAAAAAAAGAAGCCATAAATGGGTACCAAATTTCTTTTCTTGCATCAAAAGGTGATAAAATATAACTTTGTAATTAAAATGCAAACAACATAGTGACAAACAAGTTTTCTGAACTTCTACCAATAGAGACAACAAGTTTCAGATAACAACAAGTTTTCTGTACTTCTACCAATAGAGTAAGTCAAAAGATTTTAACTCAAAAAACAATTATAAAGCAAACGTTTTGTTATCCAGCAGTTTAATATTTGGAAGTCTGATTAAGTGGCAACTACCACTGATGACCAAACAAATCCTCTTTTGACTTCTAATTTTTTCTGAAGCTTTGCATATTTGTTATAGTTTGTACTTTTGGTAGTAAAGATTATAAATAAAGGCCATCTTTCCGTTGTGTTCACATTGTGCATCTGTATATTATATGACATTATTGGTTATTATCTAACCAAGGGGTTTCCTGATTCAGAATTTTTCACTCTTGTCCTGTTCAGTCAGATGTAAAGTACCATATTATTTGGGTTGTGACTAATAAACAAATTTAAAAAAGTTTTGATAAACACTAATCTAACCCATCATGTAGTGATGACTAATAACATACCATCAACAAGCATAGAACAGAAAAAAAAATGCTGCATTGTTAATAATCTAGAAATTGGATGAAATTAAGCATGGAGAATACTAGACACAGTAGCTATTAAGTTAATTTAATAAATACAATATTACAATATATATATAATACTTATATGCTTTTGAGATAATGACTCTTATAATGAGCTTAAATTATTTTGAGCTTAAAACTCTTATATGTTAACTAATTCTATAGCTTCTATGGTATTAGTAGCAACATTATGATTGAGTGATGCTCATTAATGTAAATAGTCTCTTTTAGTTTCTATTGATGGTTATCAAAAAATGAAGCTATTTTCATTATCACTTGATGTCCATGTTTACTTGCTGCTGGCTTATCCAGAAGAACTGGGTTGCTCAGTTTATTTACATAAGCTAGCAACAAGTAAACATAAGCATCAAGTGGTAATAAGCATTCCTTTTCTGAATTATCATTAATAAAAACTAAAAGACTTTACCATGTAAAGGACTCTTTTTACACTAAAGAGCATTGCTAAATCATAATGTTGTTACTATTGCCATAGAAGCAATGGAATTAGTTACCATTTAATAGTTTTTAAGTCAGTAGCTCAAAGGCATGGGTTGGATTGTTTATTTCTGAGCAATACTTTTTTGTCCACAAAGGGCTAAATGGGCAGGTTGCAAGGCCCCAAGAGCTCAGAGAAGATGGGGGATGAGGCCCCACTGGACAGCTGTTAGGAGACAGATGGTAGCCTCCTGTCAAGACCATCCAGTGTGTTCTCTAACATGTACAGGGTATGGCTCTCCCACACACAAAGCCACAGCTTAATGCCCCATCTAACATAAAGTAGCCTTTATAAAACCCAGGGTGATGAGTTTTCTGGAGTTAAATCTCAATGCTGGCCCAAGTGGGACTTGGAATCTGTGAACTGCAAATTATGAGCCTGGCATGATACCAACCCATAGCTCAAAGGGATTTAAGTACTATATATACAGTAATATCATTAAATAATTAGGCATCTGAAATGAGGAGAAAATAGGAACTAATTAATACAATAGTGGCTCATTGACAATCTATGTGATTAAAGTGCAGAAGGAAGATCTAATGAAGCTCATGTAATGTTCTGAAATAAGCACACGAAAATGTCATACTTTGTACAATAAATTATATTTGGAGCAATAAGACAAAAAAAAAAAGGTCATCTTAGACTGCTTTGAGAGAACTCTAATTTCTGGCCCAATGTTGACTGAAAAGACCAAGTACTTTTATCAACAGATGGAAATGAGCAAGACCTGCATTTTTCAGATGATTGGTTGGCATGTTTTAAGATGTAATATGGTATTACAAGGTTTGATGAGTCTGGAGAGAAACAGCACAGGTACATTATCCCTGATTTCAAGTGGATAATGCACCTGTGCATTGTGTGAAACATGTCAAGTTGTGGTTTGCAGAGCATGAAGATGAGGTATAGCAGCTACCCTGGCCACCTCAATCTCCAGACCTCAATATTATTGAACATTTGTGGGAATATCTGGAGTGCAAGGTCTGATCACATTTTCCACCTCCATCACTGGCACAATTGGACCATATTTTACAGGAAAAATGGTCCCACATTCCATTACCATATGTGCATGACTTATATAAGTCTATTCCATGTTGAATTGTGTCTGTTCTGAATGCCTGAGGTGAGTCTACAGCTTATTAATAAAATATTCTCCACAAACAATATGTGTTTCCATTATTTTGATAAACCCCTGTAATTATATCTGTTATACAACTTTAGTATCATTATTAGGCAACCCCCATTCCTCATGGATGTGGGTTAACAAAGGCTTTTAGTCATTTTTCTTGTGCTTTCAATCATATTCTTTGTTACCTTAAGGTTATAACAAAGCTTTACAAAATGATTAGAGAATTTCTATGTTATTCCAATAGAAAACCAAGTTTGAGTTGGGTTGTTTTACCTCTGAGAACCATTTTTTTGTATGTAATGGGCTAAATGGCCATGTCCCTGAAGGCTCAGAAAAGGTTGGGGAGCCTCCTGTTAAGGCCATTCAGGGTTGTTTTTTTTACATGCACAGGCTATGGCTCTCCTACACACAGGACAACTTTATATCCTATCCAATGGACAGTGGCCTTCCAAGCCTATTTGGTGTCCCTTACTGACTGAGGGCAGAGTGCGGGTTTTGAGGAGATAATTTTCAATGCTAGCCCAGGTGGGTGGGACTTGAACCTTAGAATTGTAGATTGCAAATTTGGCATGAGCCAAGTTTGAACCACAATATCTTGAAAAATAGACATTTTATAGGAATTAGACTGAAGGTAAATTAAGAATTTAAATAAAGTCTGTTCAAATCTTGAATTTCCAACAATATTTGCTCAGTACTTAGTGGGCTATGAAAGATGGAATATTTAGCATTGGAAGTTACCAGTCATAAGAATTTATCTCAAAAGTTAATCAAAACAAAAGTAATAAATTTTATATCAAATTATTTACTAGCATAAATGTACATTTGAAGTTTGTCTAATAATTCATTAAATTTTTAGCAATTTTGATGAAATGTTTTAAGGAGTAAATGCTGCTGTTAAATACTCAAGCTACCATAACTCTTTAATTACTGAACAAATATTGTTGAAATTCAAAATTCATATTAGCTTGAATTAAATTTTTAATTTAACCTTCAGTCTCACCCCAATGAAAAGTTTGTTCTTCAAAATATTATCTTATTGACTTTCTAATTGACTTTCCATTGATATGACATGAAAATTCTCTATGATTTGGAAGGGTTCTGTAATTAAATGATAATTCTGTTAGGAACTGATTAAAAGCTCACAGAGAGAAATGATAGTAAAGCGATAATAAAATGAATGAAACATATTCACTTACCTGAGATTCATTATTTTCTCAATTTCACTGGTTAATCTATGCCTTTGAGAAATAACTAACTGCATCAAATGGCTAGGGAAACCTTTACATTTTTCAATTATTTCAATACCTAGTTCCTAAAAAAAAGTAATAAATAAAAAAAAATTCATACAGTGTGTATAAAATTAACAGGAAAACTTATATTGTATTCAATACTGTAAAAGTACTTAGCAAAGCTGCCTTAACCCTTAGCATCTTTAGTTTCAGACAGTGAACTGAATCTAGTAAATAAATTTCTTTTCCCAACATAAATTAAAAATTTCAACCTTATATAAACACACATAAAAGCCATATCCATATGGAATGCTCCATAGCATGCTGACATAATTCTTTATTGACAAGAGCTTAATAACCACACAAACTGTTGACAAAGATTTATTTTTTTAAACAGATTTTAGCCACAGTTAATTTTAAAATACTTGACTACTCTATCCCAAATTTTGTATACAGGTTTCTTCTGTGCCATCCCATGTGCATTGAAATTTCAAATTCCTACCTAGGGGGCAGGTAAGCCCTCTTCTGGCAAGCCCATGAGCCCCCTCCAAAAAGTGCTGTCAGAATTTTTGAACTTTTAACTTTTGCTGCTTTACAAATTTTCAGTTTTCATCAGTCAAATTTCAATAGACTTGAAAAACTTTCAAAAGTTTATGTGGTTACTAGTTCTCATATAACTAATGAACCAAAACAGATCATGTTATATACTGAAAGAAATAGTATTTCATTTTAAACAATAATAGAATAACAAATTGGATAGGGGAATTTTATTTAGTGTGGTAAAAGATTATTTTTTTTTATATTTTACCCTTTTGCCTTCAAACAATATTACTTATAATTTATATGTATCTCAGCTAAATGTAATGCCTAAAGTTTTAACCATATTGGTATATTAGGATAGAACAATAAGCGCTAAGTGCAAGAAAAAATTATTTTGAAATCAAGATAAATTTATCAAAACTGATATATATATCATAATAGAGCAAAAGATCTCAGAAATCATATTTATATCTTATGGTATAGTATCAATTACATATTATCAGTTATGGAATAGTAGAAAACTGAAGCATTTGCTTACAATAGAACTAAAATACAATTCATTTATGATTAAATATACTCTTATGGAACACATTTTTCTTCAAAATCATACTATATGTATATACACAACAATGTATAAATTTGCAAATAATTGTTTACAATATATCCCGTGGCCGAGTGGTTAGCACATTTGGCTACTGATCTAAGGGACCTGGGTTTGAGCCCTGGGTAAGGCATGGATGTGTGTGTTGTTTTTCTGCTGAGGTCCTGCAATCCTCACAGACCTTCTACTATGGTGTATTAAACTGACGGCCTCCTGTCAGATCTCTGTGGCAAGCAGCTGCTTGTGGGGATTTTTTTTATTTTATATCAGATGCAGTGTAATATATCACTGCATCTTGCAGGAATTAAAGGAATTATTGAGAAATCAGCTGAGAAATTATATCCTATATACCTTGTAAAAGTATCCCAAATTAAGGTAGTGCTATTTATGAAATGAAATTGCAGCTCCCTTTCGAGTGTCAGAATTATAAAAGCATTATTTCATTTCTAAATTACACGCATACATATGTAATGAGCAAATCTGAAAAATGTTACTGTTGGGTTTTTAAAAACATATATATGAATTTCAAAGCAGTTGATTATTATATCTATTCAGAGCTTACCTTTGATGGAGTCTGAAAAGCATTTAGAAGGACAGAAAACTGAGCTATACATTTATAATAGTAATGATTGGTTCCACTCCAACAAGCAATAATAAATGCATCTGTAGCTCTACAAAAGAGAAAGTAATAAAAATAATTAAAATTCAACTAACTCCCCAAAAAATACAAAATTTAAATGATTGATGTAAAAATAAAGTGAAGCAAAATATGTGATACAGAATTTAAATGCTATTAATGCAAATGATATCAGTTTTAAATAAAAATTAAAATATATATAATGCATACTAATTAAATAAGAATTGAAAATTTTTATAGTTGGTTAAAGTACAGCTCATCTAGATGAATACTAAATATTAACCACTTTGCAAGTCAATTTAATTTTAGAGGAAAAATTGTCTTGAGCCAGGTGGGATATGAACCCACAACCTCCTGATAACATGTCAGGTGCTCTAAACCACTGAGCTACTGGCCGCCAATCAAGATTTCCTCTAATTGATGATATGAACATTCTCAACCTATAGTACATATTCCATTATGTCTCATATAGGCGCTGTTTGGGCGATCTTAGCCACAATACGGCAAATAAATGCCTTAAAGATGGAAAGTATATCTTACAAGTATACAATTAATTAAATATTTAATAAACTCGACTTTCTTGGTATATACTAAATATTAACCACTTTGTAAGTTGATTTAATTTTTAATTTTAGAGGAAAAATTGTCTTGAGCCGGGTGGGATATAGATTGCTATTGTGGCTAAGATTGCCCAAACAGCGCCTATATGAGACATAATGGAATATGTACTATAGGTTGAGAATGTTCATATTATCAATTAGAGGAAATCTTGATTGGTGGCCGGTAGCTCAGTGGTTTAGAGCACCTGACATGTTATCAGGAGGTTGTGGGTTCATATCCCACCCGGCTCAAGGCAATTTTTCCTCTAAAATTAAATCGACTTACAAAGTGGTTAATATTTAGTATGTACCAAGAAGTCGAGTTTATTCAATATTTAATTACTGAGTGTAAGGGGATTGGATGTAAAATGTGAAAGCTAAAAAAACATGTGCCATTCAAAGTTAAAATAAGGACAAGAAACTAAAATATGTTTCACAGATAATGTGGTGTCACAAAACTCGCACTTAGGTTCATCGTCTGCCCAAAGAAGAAAGGAATGAGTAATAAACGAATGACCTAAGCAGAGCCAAGCAAGTACAACTTCCTCCTTGTGATTCCTGCGGTAACATGACTGCCATGGTTTGATGATGAATTTGATCTCAAAGAGCTTGCTTGTAAGCTGTTCTGACCAAGATCTTTGCATTGTGCCCAGAGCTCGATGGTAAAATGTTGCCATAAATCCAGATATGGAACCGGCAACAGAGAGCCAGATAGGGGCTTGGCAGCAGCATCTGCCAAGTCATTGCTCCTGATACTGACGTGATCAGGCACCCAACAGAAATGGATTGTTGTTGTGGCTACCAGACAGTGGAGCTGCTGGTAGATCTTAGAAAGAATTGGGTGAGGTTGATGTCTCACCGAGATCAAAGTCCGTAGCGAGGTAAGCAAGTCGGTGTAAAGCACACACCGACGATGATGCCTAGCCACCATGTGGTCCAAGGCAAGACTGAAAGTGTGCAACTCTGCAGTGTAAATGGAACACTGCAGTGGGATTGGTCTACAATGTTTACATCACAGCAGACTATGGCTGATCCCACTGATGTGCCAGACTTTGAGTCATCTGTGAAAACAGATGAGAAGTCCGGGTACTCAGCACAATGGCTGGCAAAGAGTTGTTGATACACACAGTCAGGTATAAAGGCCTTCCCTGTCCTGGGAAAAATCACAGGAAGGGGAAACAGTGAGCCATGGTGGAAGTGACTCAACTGTGACTGTATGATGCTATTGAGGCTGGTGTTGATGTCTCTGAGGTAGCCTTGAACTCGCAAACCAAAAGGACGAATGATAGTCAGCCAATTAGTGTAAAGCATTTCCCACTTTTGACTGAAAATGCAATTCCAAGTCGGATGGCGAGGCATGGATCGCAATTTAGATGGCAATGTTAGCATTAGACCCACAATGGCAGAGATCTTGGTCAGAACAGCTTACGAACAAGCTCTTTGAGAGCAAACCTATCATCAAACCATGGCAGTCATGTTATCGCAGAAATTGCAAGGAGGAAGTTGTGTAAGGAAAACTGCTGATGGCAAAGAGATAAAGATGGTTTGTCAGTCTCAACGTAAAAAATCTGGACTGGCGAGGTGCGGAAGGTTCCTGTGCAAACACGGAGGGCCTGATGATGGAGGGGATCCAACACCTTCACCACTGAATCCCAGGCAGAGTTGTACACCTGGATCAGTAGTCCAGTTTCGACTGGACAAGCGCATGGTACATGTGGAGCAGAGAACATCGGTCAGCTCCCCAGGAGAGAGAGGACCTTGATGATGTTCAATGCAACTGTTTGGGTTATTTGATATTGCTGCTATAACCTTGAGATAATAGAATGGTGGACACGAAATAATATCGCAACTTCCATGATTGGTTGACCCTTCTCAAAACTTCAGATACATCTCCATCATTTTGAGTCATTTAAACATTTTCTTTGAAGCTTCATTAAATAATTAGCTATTCCAGACTGACAATGTAGCATTTAAATTTGTAGTGATTCATAATCTATGAAGATACTCCTTTTTACAGGGTATCTGTTTTACACATTCCATGGCATTATATGGGATTTACATGTTGATTTTTCTCAATTATATATATTATATTACCTACATACCTTAAAAATCTTTTACCTTCAATCATTTTTTTATAAATTAACATTTTGATGATTCACACTTAATTTTTGGTGAGCAGTATGTTATTGTGTTTTACTGAATCATACCATTAAGAGAAACTGCACAGGGTGTCCAAAAATAATGGCTGGGTTTGAGGATCAATATGTAGGAAAATAATATATATATTTAAGAAAGTAATATTTTAATCAAAAACATATTTCAAATAGTTTCAAAATATCAGTGAATTTCCACATGTGCACCATTCATAATTCTACATGTGTCCAATCAGTATTCCACTTCTTGCCACACATGTAGACGCTATCTCTTATTACTTGCTCAGTTGTTTCTCTTATTCTAGCCTTCAAATGAATACATGATTCTTTATTAAGACCAACAAGAAAAAAATCAAGGGGTGTCAATGTATCATAGAATTAGACCACTCCTGCCAATCCATTTGTCAATAAATGTTGCACTAAGAACTTATGTAATATCTTTTGAGAAATGTGGTAGTGCACTGTGGCCTCTGGTGGCTGCCTGTGAAGTTTAAGTGGGGAAATGTGCAGGTACAATGTTCAGTCTGATTCCTTTATTTGTATTTGAGAACAGAGCTTCTTGAAATCCCACCATTATTTGTCAGACACCCAGTATTTAAAAATTAGAATTTCATGCATTGAATATCACAAGAAAAATATAATACTTGAAATGATATTCTAGTATTAAAAAGAAACAAGACTTACTTATTTCTTCCACATAATTTTAGGCTTTTCTCTATATCAAGTGGGGGCACTGACATTGCATCATTAATATTTCTATTTGTGCAGTATATTAATCCAAGCCTATATGACAAACCTGAAACAAAAATAGTGATTTAAAAGAATAACAGCATGAATAGAAAAAGTGAGTATGCTGCTGATTCCTAATTAATTGTTTAATATGAATTCATTTTCTATATGCAGCTATCACCTTCACAGTGCAAGCTCGAGCCAACTTAAAGAAAGCAGTAACATCAATGGAAACAATAACAAACAAAAAAAGTTTAATCTTTCTATGATAGTTACCTGACAAATGGTTCTTTCGATTAAATGTTTCTATCAAATAGGATGCTAAGCTTTTCTGTATATGAAGCATGCCTGAAGCCCCGACTTTCATTGATTCTGAATAACTAAACATTGAATTGGGGCCCGTTACACTGCCTTTGCAAATGCATTTGAAACAGGCATCTGATAAAGATGTGAAGAAGTTGGGGATAGCAAGGCAGCAGATTTCATATAGGATAATTAAGGATCATTCTGCAGAGTCTTTATTATTAGTGATAATTTTCTAATATTTTAAATATAAGCATTTTTGGAGGAAATACTATATTAGACACAAGTATACTTGGTCAGATTTATAAGTATCCATAAAAAAAAAAGCCTATCAATGATAAGTATAATAAAACCTAAGACTATGAGTCAAAACATCTCTTAATTGGAATATTTTCCTGGAACCATCATTTAAAACAATATTATCCAATGAAACCTCTTCTAACCACAAGTAGAAAGGAAATCAGCATAGAAAACTTCTGAATTTTATCGTGATGTTCATCATAAATAAAATTCCAAATTATTGTTCAGTTTGGTATATATTGAAAGATTACTTATTTTTGTTTATTAGTTACTTAGCAAAAAAAGTTCCAGGATAATTTTTTTTTTTGGATAAGTACAGTAAAAAAACTATTGGGTCTCTGGATTCATTCCAGTGTTCAAGGTTGTGCCCTGGAAGGGTTAATAGAAGTATCTTAAGTGACAATTGATGTTCATTCAGTCTTTACACAAATATGAAAAATTCATATGGCTGTCTTTCAGATCTGAAAATGGCTCACTGACTTTTTCATATTTGCCTAATGCCTGATCTCTAACAATTCTCTTTTAAGGTTTATGCAATCAGTTTAAAAATTTCCACTACTAGAATTTGCAACTAATAAATCAATTAACTACTTTCTTTTCTATTTTTAATATTAATAAAAACAATATTACCTACTTTAAGTATTATGATAAGAATGCAATAATAAACAGTAAGAAATAGCAAGTTCCTTCACAATGTGTGCTGTGATGTTAGACATACCATGCATTTTGATCAGATTAGTGCAAAAATATAAACTAAGGCTCTAAATATGAACTAAACTCTCATTCTAGAAGAGAGGAACGAATGAATCATCTGTAAAAGACCATCTAAGACAGAAGAAATAAATACAAATTTTGATTTCTAGATATTTTCTTACCAAGAGCATTTAACATCTTAAAGAGGTCAGCTAACCCATTTCTTTTACGCTGGTGAATATGGCGAATTTCTCTCTTTTGATGTTCTTTATCTGCATCCTGAAAGAAAATATTTCAAATTAGCATTCTTTTCATTCTTTATAAACAGAAATTCTTTATAAGTAGCTTATTAATCAATAGAAATTAAAAAAAAAAAAATTCAACAAAGGATATATATTAAGTACTTAAATCCATGCATTCAGAAGAAACAAATGCATTTCATAATATGCTAAACATATGGTTAATTTTAATCTTCAAATGTGACTTTGAAATATAAATATATGATGTGTTTGCATAAATATTGTTTGGATTCAGCTTAGTTACTGTTTATTTTCATACAATTAAATGTTTGCAACTTAAATAATCATTGCAATTCTCGATTTCAGAGGCTAAAAGAATCTGATCTTTATTTTCCTGAAAAAGTAGAAGTATAAAAGGATAGCTGGTTTAAGTAAATTACTCCTAATCACCAACATATAATTGCAAAATCAATTTAGCATTGTATAAAGTTTGATATAGTACTAAAACATGGATCCATCCAGTGGCACATTGATATCCACTCAACCCCTGTACTGCAGAGTGGGGCCCTACAATTAGGGAGGCCTCTGAAAAATTTATTTAAAAAAGTTTTGTAAAAGTTACAGCTACAGCTTAAAAGATGGATAATTCAATTCATCACCATCTTAGAACAAAATGAGTGAAGTTGCTGGTTTTGGAGGGATGGAATCATTCACACACAGTGTACGAGTTTATTAAAAGAGGTCTATAAAAATATTTTGGATTCATGGCTTTCCACATTACTCTAATTTAACCTCTGTTCAAGGTTCTCTTTGAAAGCTTTGAAAGTGTACTCTATATTATCTTTTGAATTCTGATGGATCTATAGACAAACATTGTCAAAGGCATGAACATATGTTTGAATGCATATTATGGACTTTTAATGATATAAAATAATGATAAATATTTTCATTTAAATATATATATATATCATTTCATATAAACAACACATTTTATTTCACTTCCTAAATGCCTGGATTTCATCATTCTATTAATGGTTTGAGTTCAGATGGTATTTAAACCTATGGCACAGTCAGAAGATATTTGAATACAGTTTGCACTCAAGGTACTGACATTGAAAGCTTTGAGCTGTTGAAACACAAAATTCCATGTTGCTAACACAGATTTTTAAAGTACACATTGTACTGGTGCAATTTAGTTGTCTTGACAAGTTGATAAATAGTAATGGTTGATCAATGGAGGATCTTACTTTATTGTTTAACACTTTGAGATTACTGTTACTATCTATTAATTTGACAAGACAATTAAATTTTGGTCAGGCATCTGATAAAATTGACCCAGTGCAATGTTGACTTTAAAAATCTGTGTATAATATAAAATTCTTTGATCAATATAAAGGAGTTATTTACACTTTGAGATTAAAAATTTTTGGGCATATTTTGGGCTTCAAAAATTATAATCAAAGGCACAAACATATGCTTAAAGGCAAATGGTGAACATTTAATGTCCTTTTCAAGTGAAAAAATTAAATGAGTAAACATTTTGATATTTGTAAACCTTAATAGCACAATTGCATGTTGTTTCTTGGTGATTAAATTGTTTTCCTTAAAAACAAAGCAAAATTATTTCTTTACATTAAGTATAGAAACTAATAAACATGATTTACATTTACACCTTTTCCATCAATATTCCATGATATAGATTAAATATGCAATGGGACACTGGTTGTCTTTTTTTTTTACTCTATGAAACAACAGCAAAATATAAATTTCTGTAAATTAATTTATTTTTAATATATATTTGTTCATACATACAGAAGTGTGAAAAAATATTTCATTTTTTAATACAGTTCACCAAGCATTATTAGACACTTTATTTTCTATTCATATTCTGGAGAGCTTTTGTAAAATTTGGTACAATAAGCATGCACACGAGATTTCAAAAATTATTACTCTACTATTTGTTTTATGATTAATAAGTATGAAAATAATTATTTCCCAGTTATGAATTAAAAAGTATCTATTACCTTTGCCACTTCAAGTGCCTCTAATTCCTGTGCAGTTTCAATAATTTCACCTGTTTGAAATATATATTATTATGCATTTATCAAACTTTGTTAAGAACTATGTATAAAATATTTATAGCCATTGAATAAATATTAACTATTGTGCATTTAATACTAATTGTTAGAGTGAGAAAAATAAAAAGAGAAAAGTGAATTTCCTAAAAAATGACAAAATTAATATTTATATTATTCTTTGAATTCTTTATTCTTCCTCCAAAATTTTTCAAATAGGGTGACAAAAATCTTTGCAAAAAAAGTAGCAAAGTATAATATATCCTGCTTTAATATCAAAAGTCTACCTAAATATTGATCGCAAAGCATAGCAAACCTAAAACATAAACTTGTTCATTGACAGTTGACACTACTACAAGCATCTTAATTAATAATACAGAAATTATGATTTCAAATGTATATTCCTAAATTCAAACAAAAGATATATTTTTTTTGAACAAAAATTAAAATTTATGAAAAAATTCTGTTCATTTTTTTTAACAACCTTGCACTATGGAAAGATTAATCTTTTCAAGAAGACTACAATTCAAAAGATGACAATTCTCATACCCAAAATATTAAACTATGATTAAAATCATCACACAGTTAACCCCTTCCCTACATTGGCTCCACTGTTGAAGTCAAACAATACTATACTGCTGTGATGATTCCACAGTTGGAGCCATCACAATTAAGTTGCTTTTGGGGCATATATATATAATTTAAAATGCTCACTTATGAGGTCTTGGAGGCTTTCGTACTGCTTATCAGTGATGTTATATATTTTTTGACCAATCAAAATTTACCACACCATATAAAGACCAAGAGAGAGAGAGGCTAATAATCAGTTGCCAATGGGTATTCAGGCAAATGTGGTGTGTGCTAATTTGCAGCTAATCACAATTTGATTTTCATATTTGATTAAATAAAAATACAATAAATATGTCATGTGAAGAGGAGTTTAGTGATAGTGAATATATTCCTGATGAAAGTGATATGGATTGGAGTGGTACTGATTTTTCTGATAATGAAATTGATGATGAAGAGTGAGAACCCCAAGAAATGGCAGGAAGTTGAAAGCATATTCCTGAAGTATTTGATGATGTCAAACCTCAACGAGAACCACAATTCTCGGATATGCTATTTGTTAAAAGTCCAATACAATTGTATTGTGTGGCATGGCACTAATATCAAGACTCATATGGAAGGGGTTAATAGTTATTAAGAATCATGTTAGATAGTATCATTAGAGGAATTTATTTTAAATGAGGAATGAAATATACTCAGTGAAGAAAACTTTTAACTTGAAAACTCAGTGAAGAAACATACAAAACTCCTAAATGGAGTTTTGTATGTTTCTTCACTGAGTATATATTTCATTCCTCATTTAAAATCTATTTGACAAAATAAATTTAACCCTGAGTTCTTATCTTCCTAAATGGAAGGACTCAGAGTTAAATTTATCTTGTCATGTCTATGAATAAATCCATTATTTGTCAATGAGCTGAGGGTTGCCCCCCCCTCTAATACCTTGTGGCAAGTATTACACTAACAGTGTATAAAACACAAACATCAATCTTCATAATTTAATTCTGCATTCTGTGTTATACCTTATTTTTTTTAGTCTTAGTGCACCAAACATTCAGTTATTTTGCTAAAATGATCCCCAAACTGCAACAACAAAAGATATATAGTTAGCAATTCAAAAACTTGTTAATGCATATGAAGACAGAAATTATCAAGGAAATTTGTGCATCCACAACATGATTTTTATTTAGAACTAAATTATCTTTACTTTGATATGCAACAAGACATATTTCCGTCCATTCCTTATTTCAGAATAAGAGTTCAATCATAGTAAATTACCTATTTTTTTCTGTAATATTAAAAAAATTAAAAATAACGATTTTCAATTTGGTTGAAAATTTTGCCTTATTACTATCACAATTAAATGATTTTTTTAAAAATATATAATATGATATATTTCTTCAATCAATTCCTTTTAATTAATTTCAAATTCTGTTCAGTAGCTGGTTCAGGATAAAGTTCCAAAGTTGTTTTTTTTTTCTGCTGAAATCATCTCATAATTACAAAGTAGGTGAAAGGTAAAAGTCTGACAATGCAGTGATACCTCAAAATTTTGAATTCTCTACTTAAGGAAGATTTTGAACTCTTTTCTTAAGGCTATCATTTCTTCAAGATCTCTCTAATATTATATCATGTATGTACATTTACTTGTAAAACTTCAGACAAATAATTAATTTCAAAATTAATTTGGCCACCAGGCAGAATTCATCATTAGAAACTAAGTTTCAATACTGCTTTAAAATTTAATAATATAATGCAAAATTATATAAATTAGTATTCATTAATGTTCGAAACATACCAAAATAAAATTTTTGATAAGTATAAAAATAACCATATATTTTTTATAATGATACACCAACAACAAGTTTATAATTGTTGGGACACTAAATTATATTAAAAAAAAAATTCAGCTTATATTTTATGGAAATAATATAAATATGTCCAAAGCAGTCTTCATTTATCAGTGTCACAAATGGTATAATTTACAATCAAAGAATTGTTAATTAGAGAAACTCAAAGGGTATGGTATAGCTAGCTTTAATCATGGACTTTTTCACCAAGTTCTACTGACTAGATTTCCTTTTATGAATATTTCAAAGCCAAGTATAAAGATGCAGTAAAGCAATGAAATATACAGCATCTTTATTGATATCATAAGAAATTCAGACTAGATGTTAGCAGATGTTAAGCAGAGCAAAAGGATACTTAGCTAGAAGAATAGCATATTGCTGTGATGGTCCACCCATTCACTTTACCTTAACCAGTTTTGCTTAATTTACGTTATATTTATCAGTTTGGAGATTTTAATTTCCTTTTCAGTGGACTGTTCTGACCTCCTTCTGAGCTACAGGAGTTGTGCATGCGCAACTCTGACCTTTTGACTGTTAACCGCTAAAGCGTGCATGTTCAAGGACACGCCTTCTCTTGCGTCATAGCTTGCATGCTCATCAGTTTATGTAAATGTCTTTCCTGGCATGCAACATGACACATGCGGGCCTTTGTACAACACCGATATAGCAGCAGTGACATGTGGTCACAGAGTAGTAGATGTCAGCAAAGATGGAGAGATGTAGTAGTAGATAGTAGTTGTTAGTAGCAGTGGAGTAGTTAGAAGTTGTAGTCAACATTTTCATGTGATGGTGAGTTTAAAATTTTGGAAATAAAATTTGCTTGTTATAGAAACTTTTGAATCTTTGATATTTTTTCTCTTGAGCAATGTTAGTAGATAATTTTTGATTGTATTTAAAATTTAGCTTGACAATCATTTTTTTTTTGAATTCTTACTCACTAAGTAATGCTTGCGGGTATAATATTAGAACCCTAATTTTGACTTTAATTGACAAGTTATTATTGCCTGGTGCCCGAGCTATCTGGAGTTTGAATAAATATTGGATCAGATAAAAGGTCCAAAACTTTAAAAGTTATTTAATTCTTCGAACCATTACATTGCCTCTGGTGAACATAGAATGCTCTTTTCGAAAAAGAACAAGTTTGCCATTTTCCAAATTTTGCACCCTCTAGCAATAGAAATTGGAATAAAAATTGATTCATAAAATACAAAGTGATATTTCCTTACTACCTATCCAATCTAAAAAGAACTTTTTATGTATCTTTAAAAAAAAATTACTTTTTTCACCTCTTCTCTGGGAGAGAAAAGAAGGAAGCAAATCATTGCTGTCTGTGTAAGCCCCTTAACAACTACAGTCTGCTGTTAAAATTTTAAACATGAATAGATTATTTACAATATCATTTAAAGTTTTACCATTTTTAAACTTTAGCACCTTCTAAATGTAGGAATAAAAACACTTCAAGATTCGTAAATTGTGAATCTTAATATTTCATTTTCACCTACCCCCCCCCCCCCCCAAAAAAAAAAAAAAAAAAAAAGAATTCTTCATTTATCTCTAAAAGAATACGAAAGTCAAATGCCTACAAATGGACATAGGGATGACAGACAGAAACAGTTGAAATAAGCTAAAATTGGAACTTAGTTAACATGGGAATGGTTTCCTTTTCACACATAGATGCTTCATGAATATTAAAATTGCCAATAAATATTGAATTATTATTAAAAAAGCAAGTTAGAAATGTTGTATGAAGTCCAGTTCTTTTAACTGGTCATTAATAAAATTTATGGCAAATTCAGCTGCATTTGAATAATTAAGATAAGAACTCAAGATCATATGAAAGGCAGCTAAATATTACATTTAGTGTCTTAGTATAAAAATTGTAATATTAGACAATGAAATTACAATGTAAAAATTTAATCTTTATTAATTTGAGCATTATCAGTTGGTAAGAAAAAGTGCAAAAGGAATAACTAAAATAAATTTTTCTATAGAATATCATCAAAAGAATTATAAATGGTATACTTTAAATCTTACCTGCACATTCATTCAAAAGGTTTATACATGAAATAACTGGGAAAGAGTTAATTATTCTCCTACTGAGTTTTCTCATTTTGTTATAAAAATGAGGAATTTTTTTGATTGGGCTCTTTCCTTCAGCTAACTCAGCAGCTCTCACCGTCAAAATCTATAAGCATGGAAAAAGGAACAAAAAAAAATATCAAAATTATGTTTTTTACTATTTAAATCAATATGCTTGAACATTTATAGAACATAATTTAATGCTCAAAGGCATTATTGAAACACAGGAAATATAACACTAGGTATCTAAATCATTAGCTGCCTTTATTCATTACTTTGAATATTGCAAATATACTTTAGAATCTTGATTATAGAATTCCTATCTGAATTGTTAATATTTGATAGATTATTATTTTATTTATATCAAAACTAGGCTAAATTTTTTTGCATTATCAAGTTTAAGAAATAAATTATATTGCTCTTTACGAAGAATACAAAGAGAGAATGTTTTCATTAAAAAAGTGCTATAGCATGAATCTATGCCTTAATAAATGGAATATAATAAAATGATTTTAGCATCAGTTCCCCATTTACTTTTACTTTCACAATTTAGAAGCAGATAATAGATTTGGCTGCTTCAGTAGCACAGTGGTATTATATGGCATTGCAGTGATGCTGCAAATGCTAGACTTCAGGTTTGAGTTCTGAGTTGATAGCATGGTCATTTGTTCTGTCATAACCAGCAAAAAGCTGCAAGCTTTGGTTCCCCCCCCCCCTCCAACAAACTGGGGGAAAAAAGAGCTACATCTAAGGGTCAAAACATTATGACTAGTACACCTTTATGCAAATCGAAGCAACTGCAGGTAAATGACAGTGCGTGTTAAGGTCATGAAATGATATAAATAACACCTGATACTGAGCTCTGTTAATCAGTGTTATTTTTATTCTTCAGATGGGAAAGGCAGTGGACTTAAGTGAGTTTGACAAATGCCAAATTGTAATGGCCAGATGACTGGATCAGAGCATTTCCGAGACATCAAAGCTTGTGGGTGCTCATGGTCAGTCATGGTTAATGGTACCTTCAAAAAGTGGTCCAAGGAGGGAAAAGCCATGAATCGCTGGCAAGGTGTAAGCCGACCATGGCTCATTGAAGCTAGAGGTGAATAAAGGCTATCCCATATGGTACGAGACAACAGAAGGGATACTGTAGTGCAACTCACCTGTAATTTGAATGCTGGTGACAGGAGTAATGTGTTACAACAAACAGTACATCGAACCTTGCTGAAAATGGGGCTGCGTAGCCGCAGGCCACTCTGAGTGCTCATGCTAACCTTGGTTCACCATCAAAAGTGCCTTACAATGGGCATGCAAGCATCAAAACTAGACCCTGAATGATTGGAAGGTCATTTGGTCTGATGAATCTCGTTTCCTGTTGCACCACGTGGATGGCCGGGTACATGTGCGTCATTTACCTGGGGAAGTGTGGGCACCAGGATGTACCATGGGATGAAAACAAGCTGGTGGAGGAAGTGTAATGCTTTGGGCAATGTTCTGTTGGGAAACCCTGGGTCCAGTCATTCATGTGCCGGAAACTATGATGTCTACACCTACTTAAACATCATTGCAGACCAGGTACATCCTTTCATGGCAACAATATCTCCCTCTAGTAATGCCTTCTTTCAGCAGGATTAATGCGCCATGCCACACTGTCTGGATTGTTCGAGAATGGTTCGCGGAACATGAGGAAGACTTCCAGGTATTTCCTTTGCATCCAAATTCCCCAGACATCAATCCAATCGAGCATCTGTGGTTTGTGTTGGAAAGCATATCCGATCTGTGGCGGTTCAACCATGCAACTTACTTAAAAGTTAAAGGATCTGCTGGTAACATGTTGGTACCAGATACCACAAGAAACCTTTAGAAATCTTGTAGCATCCATGCCTCGCTGGGTAAGAGTCATTTTGGCGGCATCTGGAGGACCAACATCATATTAGGTAGGTGGTCATAATGTTTTGGCTCTTCAGTGTACATCCCTATCTAATGCAAGTGTCTGTTCTATCACAAACATGAGGCCGAGCATTTTCCAATCAGGATATTTGGTGTTTACAGTATCTGTGTTAAGTTTGTCACACTTATTTTTTGCACTGTATTGATAGAGTAGAAACAATCTTGTTGGCCCCTGAGAAGTTTCAACTTCACAACATTGGACTTCTTTTTTTGGGCTACATTAAAAACATCATTTATTCTGAAAAACATTTCAATTTACAGCATTTATGGGAAAGAATCACTGAAGCTGTTGCAAGTTTTAAACCAAATATGCTGAGGATGGATGGTAATTAAGTTTTAGGTTGGGTTGTTTTACCTATGAGGGGGAATTTTTTTCACACAATGGGATAGCTGCAATAATCACAAGGGCTGATAGAAGGTTGAGAGAAGGGGACCCATTGGACAGCTGTTAGGAGACAGATGGTATTCTCTCCTCAAAGCAATCCAATGTGTTCTTAAGATTCACAGGGTATGGCTCTTTGGCACACATTCCACCTGATGGATGATGACCTTTCTGGCTGAGGGCAAGGTGGGAGTTTGTGGAGATAACTCTCAATGCTAGGCACAGTTGGGACTCAAACCAGAGGATTGCAGATTACAAGCCTGGTGTGCTACTGACTGAGCCACGGAGCCCTTGGAAGTTGATATTACACTATCAATGGGGTCCACATTGAAGTCTGTTGAACACAAATATTCTGAGAGTTATTTGACATTTTATACGCACAATTACTTGATTATTTAATAAAATATAGCCCTTTAAATTAAGGGTATTCTTTTATAATGACCCTGTATAAATGGTAATACTGTTTCTTGGCTGTACAATCTTATTGATACATTTCAATAGTGGACAGTGACATAAGTTGTCTATTCTCTGAGGGGCATTTTCTATGTACAAGGGGTTAAATGGCCAGGTCACAAGGATCCAAAGGGTCCAGAGAGAAGGTTGGGGAAGAGAGACCCACTGTACAGCTGTTAGGAGACAGATAGAAGCCTCCCATCAATGTCATTAAGTGTGTTCTTTAACATGAAAAGGATATGACTCTCTTGCACCTGGAGCTACAGCTTAAGATACCTTCTGAAGGATGGTGGTCTTTCCAAGTCCATTGGTGTCCCTTTTCTGACCAAGGGCAGATCAGAAGTATTAAGCAGATATAAATCTCAATACAGGTGGATTACAAGTCTGGCATGCTACTGATTGAGCCAACCCCAGCCCCACAATGGGCAGCGACAGAAATACTGTCTGAAAATATTGTTGTTTGAAAAACATCATAATGATAGTGTAGCAAAAGAAGAAATATCTTATTCCATTGAAAAATGACAAACCATTTTCAAAATTACAGTGTTCTGGAAAATCAATTCTTATATCATGTCATGGGTTTAAAGTGAACCAAAATTATTTTAACCTATAACTATTATGAAAGGATTCAGTATTCTTTCTAATAATGATTATACTAAAACTTAACTGAAATGTATCTAGTACGAATACCTAACTAGATTTTTTGATGCACTGTGGCTGTGCATGACAAGGACAGCCATAACATCATGTCACACAGCTCACTGATGTGTTCACCAAATATTTTAGTTTCATTATTTTGAAGGTTTGGTCTGCTTCTGATGTTGAGGTAATATCAGATGAATGTATGTTTATTTTTTGATATTTCCAGTCATCATATCAGGTAAATGAATGCGTTTTTAGAATTTTATACAATTTTACTTCTCAGAATTTCAAAGTCTGAAATTATTTTTTAAAGTAGCAAAGAATTTATATATTTTTAATTGATGGGACTATTTTTGTAGTAATGGGATGTATTTTTTTAAGTGACTCATAGTATAGCATTAATTTAGTAGCATAGTATTGTTGTGAGTATCCACTGATGAGAAGCACAATCTATTACAAGGCCGAAGAAATAACACCTTGAAATATATACTAATATGGACAAAGCAAATTCATAGATGACATTTGAAATATGTATAAGATTGTTTGACTGTCTTGGATTCTCATGCACACACTATACACTTGGGAAAAGCTAAGACTACTACATTGAAGTGCCACTGAATTAGGGATAGCAGTGTTTGTGTGCAAAGTGTTGGACCCCCTCTGGCCCTGATAATGGCCGCCACACGATGAGGCAAGGACTCCACAAGCTTGCGTAAATGTTCCACAGGTATGGCAACCCATGCATCCTCCAGAGCTGTCCACAATTCTCTCAAGGTCATTGCTGATAGGACATGGGCCAGAACACTCTGCTCGATGATATCCCAAAGTATTTTGATGGGATTTAAATCTGGGCTTCTAGGTGGCCAATTAATTATTTCAAAGTCAGCAGAATGATCCTGCAACCATGCAGTAGCCACCTGGACCTGTGAGATGAACAGTTATCTTGCAGATAGATGCCATCTCCATTGGGATGCATGATGGCCATAAATGGGTGTAAATGTTCAGCCATGAGTTATATGTACCGGGATACATTGAGAGTCATCGGTACACTTACCAAAGGTCCCACAGACCTCCAACTGAAGACACCCCAGGCTATCACTGTTCCGACCTGACATGCAGGATCCATGGATTCATGGGGTCCATGGATTCATTCACCTTACCCTCAGTCTCCCGGTGTCTCCCTCAGTCTCCCAGTACAGTTAAGTCACCTTACCCTCAGTCCCATCGGTGTGATGAAGTTTAAATCGGGATTTATCAGTCCAGGCTATCCGTTGCCAATTTTCAATGGTCCAGTTTTGATGCTCTTCAGCCCAAGCTGAATTTTGAAAACGTCTCTTGTCCCTATTCAAAGGCACTTCAATGTATTTAGTACTCAGTTTTACTACAGAATTCCCAATTAGGAGATTCCATTTAACCCTTTCACTACCGTACTGGCCCAAACTGCAGGAAGGAAGTTGTGAAGAAGGAATAGCATTGATTGGATAAGCCCATTTAAAATCTTGGCCGATTTTTTTTTAAAGAAGAAAAAACAATTTAGTAACAATAATTTAATTTTCAAAAAACTATACTATCATCATAAAGCACTTGCATTTAAAAATTGGCTGATACTACTGCATGATACCAGCAATCTTCATTTGCTTACATTGATTTTTCTTTTATATTTGTAATTTTTATGCCAGTTGTATGCAACAAAAATAAAAAAAATATGATTTAGGATTTTAATTTTTTTTATTTTGGAGTACAATATTCAGTTTTAAGTCTATTATAAATAACACAAAGATATATGCACAAAGCTGTGAGGAGTTATATCAGCCAATATTATTTACTTTAACAATATAATTTAGAAAGAGATTATTTTCCAAAATATTATATTTTAAATAAATTTAAGTTGAAGGTTTAAAACTTTTGGCCATACTAAACAAATAAGAAAAGTGGGCACTTTTGATGTACTTCTGAACCAGTCAATATGAGACACTTTAAATCACTATGAATTAGCAAACAATTTCAAATGCCCATAAAATTTCAAATCTATAGCAGTATACTACATAAATTATTATTTCAAAACAATTTCTGCCCCATATTAGAAACAATTTTTTTAAATATAATTAATACTACCAAATATAATTAAAAAGCATCAGACATATGCATGCTGATTGGAAATAATACATTCTTCAGTACAGTACCTGAAAGTCTGATGAGGATACAAAATCTTTCACATTGATACTTAAGGACCAAGGAATGCATTCAACTTCTTCAGTTTCTTTCTTAGATGGAACATGGAAAACTGGCCTTACTGGTTGTTCCAGTTCTTTCTATACAGTAAAAGGAAAATCAATGTCTGTTACAGAGTTAAGAACCAAAATGTCTGGATTGATAATCTTATGAGTAAAAAGTAAATCACATTTAAGTATGGCAGAGTATAAAGGACTTTTAAGTATCTTGCTCCATTTATATATAATTTAGCAAATTATTCAGGAATAAATAAATATTAACTGTAAAATATTTTTCCAAACAGAAGAATATATAATCACACTAAACACAAAGGTATGTGCAATAGAAATATTTTTTGATAGCTGGGTTTACCCCTGAGCAGCACTTTTTGCACACAATCGGCTAAATGGCCAGGTCAAAAGGACCCCCAAGGACTCGGAGAAGGTTGGGGAAAGAAATTCATTGGACAGCTAGGAGACAGATGGAAACATCCCATCAAAGCCATCCAACATTTCTTTAATGTGCACAGGGTACAGCTCTCCTGCACACAGGGGACATGGCTTTACATCCCATCCGATGGATGGCAGCCTTTCCAAGTCCAGAGGTGTTTTCTGTGTGACAGAGGGCAGGATGGGGATTTAGAAGTGATAAATATCAATGCTGGTCCAGGAGGAACTCAAACCTGAGAACTATAGATTACAATCTTGGTACACTATTGACAGCCAATCCCTTTCCCTATTTATATTTTGTTTCATTCTGGGTCTCATAAATATTTTCACCAATCCTAGGTATGTTGCTTATACTGCAAGAATAAATTGTAAAGAGAAGAGCATAGTTTGTGAAATATATAATTTATTCCTCCAATTACTTTTATGCTTATCTGCAAATAATTTAATGCTATTTTCTTTGGCATTTTTGGAAATTTCATTAAATCGAAATAACACACATGGCATAATAGAATGGAAAAAACAACAACACATCTGTCCAAATACAATCATATTGAAACTAATTATACTATATATCTTATATTTAAAAATTAATAAAAATAAACCAAAATGTGAGTTTAAGCTTTAGTAATAATATATAATAAATATTTTGACAAAATGTTTTGACAGGCTTAGTCAATTATTTCTCATATAGGCCAAAATTGAAAGTAGCTTTAATATGGGTAAAATATTTAGATGACTCCAATAACTATTGATTTTTGTAAGCAAGGTAAGCAGGATACCATACTTCAGTGGTTTTCAATAAATATTTTGGGGGATTGTTGCAAGTTTGGGAGATGGCACCTCTCCCAGGCAACTGTGGGGTGTCATTCTCCAGAACTGCCCTCTTGATGAAAGCAGACACATCTCAGTACAAATAAGGGTGTAAATAAATGCTATTTTTAATTCTAGAAATATTTTTTCTGATTGTAAAATATGTTTAATAAACTGTGAGAAACTTTTTTCCTGACTAAACCTCTATAATTTTATTTGTATTATATCTCATGAAAATAAGCACATTGTTAATATCTATATGATGTAATTGCAAATCAAATTGTACAAAAAAGTATAAATGTTACATAATGGAAAAATTTCAGTCTAAATAGATATGTAAATTTTAAATTAAAAGTTCATGATAACTAGAGAATATATTTTCATATTTATAGAACAGAATGAATAGATACTTCAGTTAATAGGGGTTTCTTTTTCTAGGGGTGGGGAGGGGGACATAACTGCCAAAAAGTCAGACTCATTGCTGTACTTACTGCACTTTCATATGAGCATTTTTCCCTCTTTAGCAGTTTGGCAGTAAAAAGTGAATACCTATGTTAATAAGCAATTGAATAGTAACATTAGTAGACTTTAATGAAATTGAATTGAATCTCAATTTTACTTTTTAACCTCAATTATTTCATTGTAATGATGCATTAATAACAAAGATGGATTTTAATGGTTCTTGCCTGATAATTTTTTAAAAACTTTAATATGGGGCTCCTTTAATATATAGCCCGTTTCTGATTGCCTTAAAACTATAAGAGTGAAAATTATTTATGTTATGTAAGCTGTGCTACTTTATCATATTTTCACTATTTTATGGTTAGGTATGTACGTATTCTTCCAGGGCTATGACATGAACATTCCATATCCACAAAGTGGATATGGGAGGGAGTCTCAATACAAGTTATTACTGAAAATATAATGAAATCAACAAAACCTTAATGAAAGTGAAATGAATTTCATTTCATAATCTTTTACCAACTGACAGTACATTGGTATCATCATGACCCCGCCCCCCTCAAAGAAATATTCATGGGCCATATAAGATATTCTAAACTTTTATTACAATAATAATTTTTGTATTGTTGTAGTCACTGTATTATTTTTGAATTGTTTATGAAAGCATGTTTGATATTTGGAAATTAAAAAGAAAAAAAATTAGTAAACATTTAACAGAAATGTATTTGGAATATATCATTTTGATGAGGCTTTAATAAAGATTAAAACATGAAAGAGATAAAGCAAATTTTGGCATTTTTGTCCAATTGGAACACAGAAAGCTATGCTACATTGAGTATGTTTTGGATAATTTTTTTCTTATGTAAACAATGATATACATAAATATTATCAAAAATTCCTTTGCAACATTGTTTTTTTTGCATTTAGTTGTGTTTGTATTTGTATTGTTTGCATTTAGTTGTGTTTGTATTTGTATTGTTTGCATTTAGTTGTGTTTATATGGGGGAAAAATATGAATTTGTTGAATGTCCAAGTTTAGTATTTGATATAAATGCATCATAATCCGATGCTGAATTTGGACATTCAATAATTAAAAAAAATTGTAGAATAGTTCAAAACTTCCTTGAATCATAAAACAAAAGCTATTTTGGTTGTTTGGAGTATTATAGTGCACAAGCAGCTTCAGCTGTGGTGTGCCAAACTACACCAAAATCAAAATAATGGAAAAAAAAAAGGACAAACGAAAAAGAAATGAATATTAGAAATACAATAAATAATTCCAATGAATGCACAGAGTTGGATGGTAGTAAAATAGAAGAATGAATGCAGAAAGAATGAGGAACAATTAAGTTAGTAAAATTTGCATACTTATTTTAGTGAGCAACAACATTACATACTGTGAAATTTCAAGAAAAACAAAATGGATTGTTGGAATACAAAAGATTTGTTCTGTTAGTGTTAATATTTCCTCAACAATAAATATTTCAGTGTTTACATAACAGTTTATATTGATATATATTAATATATCAGCAAATGGAAAACAACATTATGTAGCCCACACTGGATTGTTTGCATCAAGTGACTTGTTATATGAAAAGTGCATATGAAGGAATGTACTGTTTCAAGATTTAATTCTCAACCTATTTGATGATGCACTTATAGTTTGAAATCAATTATGGTGTTGGGTTGTTCTACCTCTGAGCGGCACTTTTTTGCACACTATGGGCTAAATGGCCAGGTCACATGGACCCCGAAGGCTCAGAGAAGGTTGGGGGAGGGGACCCACTGGAACAGTTGTTGGGAGACAGATGGTAGCCTCCCGTCAAGGCCATCCAGAGTGTTCTTTAACGTGCACAAGGTATGGCTCTCCAGCACACGGGACCACGGCTTAACGTCCCATCTGACGGACGGCGGCCTTTCCAAGCTCATCGGTGTCCCCTACTGACCGTGGGCAGGGCGAGGAATTTTGCGGAGATCTCAATGCTGACCCAGCTGGGACTCGAACCTGGGAACTACAGATTGCGAGCCTGGCGCACTACTGACTGAGCCACCCCTGCCCCCAATTATGGTGTATTAATGTAATTTTAACATGAGTATGCTGTATAAAATAATTACTTCAATAAGTTCATTATATTAAATTACTCCAGGGCATAAGGGTATTGGTACCAACATTCATGTGAGGTAGTGCTCGCAACTTAAAAATGGAATTTTTACATTGTAAAAGGCTATAAGTTTATAGCTGTGTGATGCCCCATCGTTCACTTTTGCTTTACCTTAACCAGTTTTTGTTTAATTTACGTTATATTTATCATTTTGGGGATTTTTATTTCCTTTTCGGCATCACAGCACTCGTTTTCAAGTTTCTAGGAGTTGCGCACGCGCAACTCCGAATTTCCGACCGTAACCGTTAAAGCGCGTGCCAAGGACACGCCCCCTCTTGCGTCATAGCTTGCGTCCGTCATTGTATGCAAATGTCTTTCCCGGCATGCGCCGGCCCCATTGTCAAAACCGTGCCCTGCGAGGCACTTGAGGGATTTGTCACTTGAGAGTTGTAGAGAGAGCAGAGAGATGTAGTAAGGTGCGTAGCACCGTGCGAGTAGCACAGATTTTAGTTTCTTCATTGATGTCTTGGTGAGTTACTTATTTTTGGAAATAAATCTATTTTGTTATGTTACAAACTTTTGAGTCTATAGTTTTTATCTTGAGCAACGCTAATTTAGAATCTTTTTTTTTTACATTAAATCTTATTTGTTAAGATATATTTTGACTCTCACTTATGAACGCTCACTGGCACTGGAACCCTAAATCAACTTATTCTACATTTTTGGCAATTTGTTAATGATTGCCTGGCGCCCGTTAAAGCTATCCGGAGCATAAAACTTTAATTATTTTGCATTGTTTGGAGCGTTACAGAGTCAGCATAAAAGAAGTGGCGCAACGAACAGGGACTCGCCAGTATTTAAAGATAGTAATTTTTTGAGCTCAATAGTGGTATATACTAGTTGTAGATTTAACGGCAGCTTAAGCCGAGAATTTTTGTTGAGCAAGTAGCTTAACGTTTGTGTATTTATTCAAAGGTACTGAAGTTTCAGCTTTGATATTGCTGAATATTTAAGATTGTCGTATGTAATGATTAGAAGTGTCCGGACACACAAGTACGTAGGATGATAAGAAAATTTTTTTTACAAGCAAATTTATATTTTTGTAAAGCTTAGTTATAGCTTTATTATTGTTGTATAGCAGTACCTTTGAGCGCTGCTCAAGATAAAAAAGTTTTCAAAATTTCCAAAATTCTAAATTTCAGCAGACCGCTAAACATGTCTGCTAATAATATGGCCGATTCCGCCATAATGACTCCCGACATAGAAAGAGTAAAGGGTAGATTGCAAGAGGTAATGATGGAAGCAGAAGTGCTAATGAATCTGCTTGATGATAATCGGGAGAAAAGGGGAACGACAACAACCCCTAAATTTGCTGACAATGCTACGTCAGTTCACCAACGAAGAAACTTTGAACGTAAGGTTCCATTTTCTGTTCCGTCAGAAGCAAGCGATAGAACAGAGTATTTTCAACCGCCACAACGACAATTTGCCAACCCATCCATTAACTATAGTCCTTATGTTAATTGGCCTTTACCTGAGATAAGGTTCGACGGTTCGAAACGTCCGTCATCGTGGACATTTGTCAAGTCCATGGAGGAGCACTTCCGTTTACATGAAGTGCCAAGCAATAAAAAAGTTGTTTTAGCAGTATCTTGCCTAATTGGATGCGCTAAGCAATGGTGGAATAACGTAGGATGTCGTCATCGCATAGAACTTTGGGAAGAATTTAAAAATGAAATCATGGACATATATCCGGCTTATAATGATTTTACAGAACTAGCTACAGAGTTGTTTTACGAAGACAAAGGGAAAGAGATGACATAGAAAAATTCATATGGGGTACAGTAGAACTATACCAGCTGTACGATGCTAATGCCGCTGAAATTGATATTGTAAATTGCATATTGTCTCAATTACTTTTGCCCCACCGAGAATACCTAGAAGTACGAAACATAAATTCCGTGTCCGATTTAGTAAAATTGGCTCGGCAATACACTGCAAGAAGAGAATCTGCAGCAAATACACATATCCAACAATGGATGCCATTCCCGCCAAAGCAGCGATATCAGGTTGAGTCACGTAGAATGACTCCCGCACGACCGCAATTTACACGGTCCCGACAATTTGCGCCGAACGCGCCAAGAACTATAGAATATGAACGAAGTAGAGACTTTTTGCCACGTCAAGCTTCAAACCATAACACTAGACCTAAAACTTTGGTTAAACAACCTCAATCTTTCACTTGTAACTTTTGTGGCCGACTGGGACATACTGAAAATTTTTGCTACCGAAGGAATGAAAATTCGGGAAACTTTCATCGGGATCTTTGAAGCGAGAGGCCAAGGTTCCTCAACAAAAGCCCTCTCATGAGTTAAGTCTTGCTACTGTGGGTATACATAATGTCTTACATTTACCTTTTGTGAAGCTTTATCACGATAAGACGGAATTCATAGCTCGCATTGATACAGGAGCTGATCTTACATGTCTACATAAGAAAGTATGGGATAAAATTCAGAAAAATTGTAAACTGAATTTGCAGCCGTGGTGCGGTGGACCTTTGAACTTAGCTTGTGCTTCCAAGCAGTGTTTTCCGCAAGAACTGTTGAGTTACCTATCACTTTAAATAATGTGGAGATAAGACTTGAATTTTTAGTAATAAGTGAATTATTATACGACTCTTTAATAGGAATAGATGCGATACGGAAACACTTGATTGAATTTGATTTTGCCAACAATACTATTTCATTAAAAGCAACAATGAAAGAAAAACTTGATATCGATCAGATAAAATTAGACATTAGAAAACATGCTGACAACGCTCACTTGGGAAATAGCGAGAGAGTTAAGTTAGAAACTCTGCTCAATGCTAATTACCAACTATTTAACAACAAGCCCGGTAGATGTCAGATTTTAGAACATCATATCGACACCGGCAATAATAGACCTGTTTACAGCAAACCATATAATTATCCTCCCAGTAAAGAAGAGATAATTTCAACACAAATTAAAGAAATGTTAGAGGATGGGATAATAGAGCCAAGTTTTAGCCCTTGGGCTTCACCGGTCGTGCTCGTTAAAAAGAAAACTGGTGATTTGAGATTTTGCGTAGACTATCGAAAATTAAATGCTGTTACAGTCCCCGACAGATATCCACTACCTATTATTCAGAATCTACTAACACAACTGGCTGGCAAGAAATTTATTAGCACACTAGATTTGTCTTCAGGATATTGGCAGGTGTCCGTATATCCACCAGATCGACCCAAAACAGCATTCCTCACAAAAGATGGATTATTCCAATTTCGTTGCTTACCGTTTGGCTTATCAGGAGCACCCGCCATGTTTCAACGTCTTATGTCCGTAGTTCTGGGTGACCTAAAAGGAAAAATTTGTGAAGTATACTTAGACGACATAGTCATTTTTTATACTGATTTTTCAGAGCATCTACGTGATTTGAATTTGGTATTTGCAAGGTTAAGAGAAGCCGGACTCACCATAAAGTTGTCCAAATGCACCTTTCTCCGAGAGGACGTTCAATACCTCGGTTTCACTGTTAATAAGGATGGAGTAAGAACATTACCTAATAAGGTCGAAGCCATAGAACGATTTCCCACACCGCGCAATTCGAAACAACTTAGTAGATTTTTAGGAATGTGTGGATGGTACCGACAATTTGTACCCAATTTTGCTAATTTGGCCGAACCTTTGTGTGAATTAAAGCGAAAGCGGTTTCACTGGACACCTGTTTGCGATACAGCATTTCAGACATTAAAGGATGCATTGTGTCATGCTCCCGTGTTGGCCTTGCCGCAGTTAGGCAAACCTTTTTCCATCTACACTGATGCTTCCGATGTCGGTCTCGGCGCCGTGCTGAGCCAAGTACAGAATGACAATTGTGAATACGTCATCATGTATGCCAGTCGCAGTTTGAGTCATACTGAAAGAAACTACACAGTGACTGAAAAAGAATGTCTAAGCGTAATATGGGCTCTAGAAAAATTTAAAGTACAATTAGACACATCCGACATAACTATTTTTACTGACCATGCTGCTTTACAATGGTTACAGACATCTACCAATCTAACAGGTCGTCTAATGCGCTGGGCATTTCGCCTACAAGAATTTAATTTCAAGGTCGAGCATCGAAAGGGAAGTGCACATCAGCTACCAGATGCATTATCCCGTGCTCCCGTGTGGCCGGCAGAAGTTACGCCAGAGCTCGAAGATAAGCCTTTTGCTCCCTCACTCGCCACAATAGTTCCCATCGAATACAAGGAACATTTAATCACTGAACAACAAAGCGATTTAGAATATGGAAACGTGTATCATTATTTGAAAACTGATGAATTACCTCTAGATCCTAGTATAGCTTCAAGTATTGTTGGAAGAGCCAGACATTTCAGAGTAATTAACGATATTTTGTACTACTGCAGACGACCGAGTCAAACAGGCAGTTATCGCCCATTTATTCCCAAGAATTTAAGAGAGTACGTACTCCGAGAATTACATGATGTACCTTCAGCTGGACATTTAGGTACACGGAAAACCTATCAGAAAGTGGCCAAAAGATCATATTGGCCAGCTTTGAAAAAGGACGTAAAAACCTATGTAGAAACATGCCTAATTTGTCAAACCACAAAATTCGATCAAAACCGTCCTTGTGGTCTTATGAAAAGCACGATCTCCAATGAACCCATGGAATTAGTTGGCATGGATTTAATGGGCCCGTATCCACAAACACAAGCGGGATCCCAATATGTTCTGGTCTTGGTAGATTATTTTTCGAAATGGGTCGAAATATTTCCTGTTAGAAATGCAACAGCAACCATCGTAGCAAAGAAATTTGTAAATGAATTTATATGCAGATACGGGGTACCCAAGAGTATAGTTTCGGACAATGGGCCCCAATTCATTTCCAATGTGCTTGCTGAAGTATGTGAAACATTCCAAATAAAACATATATATACAACTCCATATCATCCACAATCAAATTTGACAGAAAGAATTAATCGAAATATTGGCAGAATGATAGCTGCTTACGTCGAAAATAGACATAGTACATGGGATAAATATTTGCAACAGTTTTCCTTTGCTTTACGCACTTCATTACATGAAACCACCAAATTCACGCCTTCACGGATATTTCTTGGAAGAGAACTAACATTACCCTGGGACAGACTCATTGGCCAACCCGCATCTCCACAATCCATTGAGTTTAGAACGGAACAGCATATTAGAGCCATTTCAAAGGCACAAGATAATTCCCTACGAGCACAACAAAAGCAACGAGAGGATTATAATAAAAGACGACGACATATGGAATTTAAAGTAGGTGATAAGGTCTTGATTAAAACACATCATAAGAGTGATAAAGAAAGAGGATTTATAAAGAAATTTGCACCATTATATGCTGGACCATATGTTATAAGGAAGAAACTTTCTCCACTTCTGTATGAATTGGCCAATATGACCACTAATGCCTCAGTAGGGTACTTTAATGTTGTGAATATAAAAAAATACAAAACTTCTATAGAATTTTCTAGATCAGAAGCAGATGCTCCACAACCCAGGAGAATGATGGCTCTGATGATGATATTGAACCTTTACCACCCAGAAGAGAAAAAAACCGATTAGATTATCACCTACTGCACACAACAGGACAAAGACTGACAAAGCCAGATTCAGCTGTTCCATCAACGTCGAGAGCGTAACGAAAAGCCGACGAAACGACCAGAGCCTGCAGAGCGACAACCGGCAGCGAAGCAGCGAACATCGGGAAGATGACGTCACGAGAGAGCTCTACAGCGACGACTTGACTTGAACGAGATCTTCAGTAACAACTTTACGTGAAGCCACCCAACGACGACGGAAAGATGTTATCGGAAACGGACTAGATGATTTATCGCCACGGAGTGCCAACAATGAAATTTAAGTATATTTTTCTTTCACTTGGCACTTGATTGAGTTATAAAATGTTTTTTTTCTGGAATAGATGAAGACGAAGAAGAAGCCTTATTGTGAATTATATAGTTAGCGATGTTTAATTTCTTGTTGAAACTTTAGAGTTCGATATTTATTTTTGAAAAGTGAAATTGTTGTAGTTCGAGTTTATACTGGTGTGAATAGAGTTTTTTTTTGCCTTCTTGTTCATCGAGGTTCTAGTTATTGTATTTACGTGAGTTAAAATGTATTTTTGTAGATTTTTTTTTTCAGCTGACTGATAGCTGAAAATTTTGTAAGTCGATATTGGAAAGTTTAGAAATTGTAAAATGTTTCTGGATATGAATGAGAAGAGTGAAAGAGAATTAGTGATTTAAGAATTTGTATTGTAAAATAACGTGCATTCCAAAGTGAATTTATGTAAAAAAAAAAAGGAGATTCATGTAAAAGTTATTGGATGAAATGTGTCATCGTATATTATAAATTATTTACACTCTTTTTTTCTTTATTCTTAGATACGATTTATGTATATGTGTTTAAATCTGTTCAGTGTCATCAGTGATATTTATGTGTCAATGATACGTAATTTTTGTGGATGACATTGGCAGTATTTATTGGTATATATAGATGATGACCATGATGATGACTGCAGAATTTTGTTTTTTTTTGTGTACCTTTTTGGAGCTGTCCCCAAATGGCATAGTCTGATAACAGAGTTGTTATCAGCATAACTCCTTTGGGAGGGGGACGTTAGCTCTGAAGGGGGAGGTAACTAATGATTTTTTATTTCAGCTAGATCGCGATTTCTGTGAATAGGAGAAGAATTAGCGGATGATTACAATCCCGCTTGTTTGTAAATTTTGAATTTTCTTAGCTTTGCGTATTTGAATGTAATTAGGAGGAGATAACGGTGTTCGAATACCCGTTTTTTTATGTGATTTAGGAGAAGATTTAGCTTTCACGAATTTTTTATTGTGGTTAGGGGAAAAGCGGAAGTCATTACCCCGCTAACAACAAATGTAATGAATCATTTTTCTTTTCATCTTTTTAACAGTTGATTAACCTGTTTTTTCTGTACAGTTCAAGATATGCCAATTTCGAGTTTGTATCAGAAGTGATACTAGTTAGACCGATGATGCTAGTATACAGTTAACTGTCACAGCCACTGGTACGTAAGTACACTAGGGTAGCTGTTAAACACATATTTTTGTTAGGAGGAAAAGGGAGGAGGTACCTTTGGTTGTGCTGGAAAATTGTGTCAAAGTAAGAATAGTTCATCATATCCAAATTTGCGCTAGCATACTTCTACTTATTTATGTTTAGCCATGTGTAAATGACGTAAGATGTGTCCTTTATTCAAAATTTGCTCGTCAAAATTTGTTAGGTCAATCATTTTGACTCCCTTTGGAAGGGGGAGTTGTGATGCCCCATCGTTCACTTTTGCTTTACCTTAACCAGTTTTTGTTTAATTTACGTTATATTTATCATTTTGGGGATTTTTATTTCCTTTTCGGCATCACAGCACTCGTTTTCAAGTTTCTAGGAGTTGCGCACGCGCAACTCCGAATTTCCGACCGTAACCGTTAAAACGCGTGCCAAGGACACGCCCCCTCTTGCGTCATAGCTTGCGTCCGTCATTGTATGCAAATGTCTTTCCCGACATGCGCCGGCCCCATTGTCAAAACCGTGCCCTGCGAGGCACTTGAGGGATTTGTCACTTGAGAGTTGTAGAGAGAGCAGAGAGATGTAGTAAGGTGCGTAGCACCGTGCGAGTAGCACAGATTTTAGTTTCTTCATTGATGTCTTGGTGAGTTACTTATTTTTGGAAATAAATCTATTTTGTTATGTTACAAACTTTTGAGTCTATAGTTTTTATCTTGAGCAACGCTAATTTAGAATCTTTTTTTTTTACATTAAATCTTATTTGTTAAGATATATTTTGACTCTCACTTATGAACGCTCACTGGCACTGGAACCCTAAATCAACTTATTCTACATTTTTGGCAATTTGTTAATGATTGCCTGGCGCCCGTTAAAGCTATCCGGAGCATAAAACTTTAATTATTTTGCATTGTTTGGAGCGTTACAGCTGGTTGAAAGTTAAAAAAATAGGGTGTATATTGGCACTTCATTTGTTGATGCTGCCATTTTGTTGCTGATGTTCAGAGTGGCTGGTTAACTCAGATACTAGGAGGCTTCCAGTGTTGATTAGCTGCTGATGTTAAGCAGTAAAAATGGATGTTAATTCTAGATTATCAGTCCTTTTTGTACAGAAACATCAAATGGTTATGGTGCAGTTATTCAACATGAACAGGAATGGAATCAGTTCATGTGAAGGCAATTCTTTGGCATGATGCAACTGATGATGATACATCACATGTTGCTTTAAATGCAACACATGGTATATTCCTATTAGTAAGCATTCTACTCCTTGAAGCTGTTTTGAGCTTAAAGATTATGAACTAGATCTCTAAGCACATCATCATGATATCCACCATTAGTTGATTGTACTTTATAACAATATAAACTGTTAAAAATATGAATGGTTGAAAACAAATATCTTAGTTGTCTTTATCAACTGTAAATATTTTAATATTATTCTAAAATGTTCACAAAATTTTAATGGGGTGTTAAGTTTTGCCTGCTTGTTGTTTTTTTCATTTGGATGCTTCCTGAATTTCTTTAGTTGAACTCTAAAGCAACAATTTCTGCCATTCTCCACTCTGATGACAGATGAAAATGCTTATGCATTTCTGTATTCAAAGATGCAGTTAAGGATCTCTGAAGCCAACAATGTTAAACTGTGTAATTATTATCAATAAATACTTATTCACGAAATATCTCTGCTGTTTTTCTATCTCTGCTGATTGATTTTGTGTATTGCAACTTTTTATTATTTTTATTTACTGAACAATATGCTGATGGCTGTAAAGAAGAAATGAATAATTCTGATTATCTAATATTTTAGAGCTTTCTAACTTCATTATTATCTTTATATTGCTTTGGCTTACTATTAAAATAATTGGTAATATTATGCTCTCATTTTAGAGTTAAGAAATGGGAAAGGTAACTAATAAGTACTACAAAAACAAATACTTATGCATGAATATAGGCACATGCAAAATTAATAAACTGTTATGAATAACATTATACACTGTTGGCATTAAAAGTGCAACACCAGGAAGAACTCATCAGATTGTCCTGAAATATGCAAGATGGGTAACCCATGGGAAAACATGTAAATGATTCAAGCACATTCAAATCATGTGTGATAGTAATGTCCCCTGGAAGTGGTATAAGAGGAGATTACAAAGAGCAGGTGTAAAGCACTGGAATTGTTTTTGCTCACAGTTCTTGTGCACTAAAGAATCAAGTATGCCCTGTCGAAGAACATGGCATCCATATGACCAGGTTTCCGACTTTGATCAAGGGAGAATTGTGGGATTATAGGAAGGCAGATTATCGTATCGAGACATTGGTGCTCATGTTGGATGGAATGTTGCCACAGTGATGAGAATATGGCATCAGTGGGTAGAGGAGGAATGAACTCACTGATGTGAGGGATTTCAACAGCCCTGTCACACAAATGAACAAGAGGACAGACATCTCATGTGCATGGCTTTGAATGATCATACAGCCACATCAAACACCTTAGCTCAACAGTTAGGGTGTGTTGCACATCAACCAGTGTCCGCACATATGGTTCGACATCGGCGCAGCATAAGGGCATCTTTGCTAGGTGGTCATTGCTTCGGCTACCATTGACTCTACAACATAGGTGTATGCGATGGCAATAGTGCCAAGAACATCGTGCATAGATGTGCAAAAAGCATTACATCTTTTCAGACGAATCCTGCTTCAGTATGCAGCACCATGATGGACGAATCTGTATCTGGCAGTACTGCAATAACAGGCTCAGTGAGACATGCATGATGCAGCGCCATACAGGTCCAGCCCCTGGTGTTATGGTATGGAGTGCCATGGTACTCCACTCACACATGCACCTTGTACACATTACCGGTACTTTAAACAGCCAGCGTTACAACACTGAGGTGTTGGAGCCTGTGGTCGTCTTCAGATGCTTTCTGGTGCCATTTACCAACAGGACAATGTCCGACCACATGTAGCATGCATCGTCCAACAATCCCTGGTTAGCCACCATGTGACACTTCTGACTTGGCCCATTCATTGGATATGTCCCCATTGTCTGGTCCATGATCTCATGATGATTAGCACACCAAACATCAGCAGCTGCTACAACAGATGAACTTTGACTACGTATCGAAACTGCATGGACTGACATTCCCCAAACACACATCCAATGTCTCATCCTCTCTATGCCAGACTGTGTAGCAGTGGTTATTGAAGTTCATGGTGGCTACACAAGATACTGATTTCTTTGTATTCCACAAGTCTTACAAAGTTGTATTTGTAATCATCTGATCCTTGTAACATAAGCTATGTATTCACTAAATATGGCTTTGATATCTCTTGTCTTTATTGGTGTTGCACTTTTAATGTCCAGCAGTGTATTTGACACTAAAAACAAACCAAGGTCGATATAACCCTAAATTGTCACACCCTAAGCAGCACATCAAAATTATTCCCTTAGGCAAATAATTTTTTCCTTTACCGGGGTAAAATTAAAATTGCCAATGCTTTTGCTAATGGAAGAATTCTGAAATTTCAAGTTTTACCCTTACTGCAATATTTCTACAATATTTTTTAAAATCTGCCTGGATGAATCCACTGAATATTTGTGTTTAGTATTTTTTTGCTTCCATTCCAGTTTTAAGCCTCTCAGGGGAAGCATGTCCTCTCCTCCACCTAGTCTGCATAGCATCATTCATGTTAAGAGTTTATAAGCTCACTGGATAAAAAATTAGTCATCTCCCACTGTAAGAGGGTTACATCCATTTGATAGCAACATAGAATGCACCAGTAATAAAACACATCCTACAAATAGCTGTGCCTTGCGCTATGGGGTTCATACAGTGACAAAAAGTGGTTGTGTGCCACGGGGTTCATACAGCGACAAGAAGTGGTTGTGTGCTGTGTGTGTTAGTCGCTCCGTGAAACATGAGTTGTGCCAAAGATGTGAATGAGTGACAAAAAGGTGTTATTGCATTTGGCTGAGCCAAAGAGCATAGTGTGCAAGAAGTTGCTGCCTTTTCAGGTGTGTCGAAATGTACTGTCCAGCAGTGGCATACATTGCAGTCCACTGCTAATTGTTGTCAGAACTGTTGAAGAAAGATTGTGCTCACCAATAGGGATCGTTGCAGTGTGTCACGCACTGTTAGGGCAAACCGTTTTGCAACGAGGCAGGAATTGCTCCAGTCAGTCAATGCAGCTGCTGTTTCTGAATGTTTATCCAGTGTTTCTACAACAAGCTGTTTCTGAATGAACACTCTGAAGGGAACTGCATGCCATGGATATCTGGAGCAGAGTACCGTGGAAGAGACCCACGTTAACAGCTCTGCACAAGGCTGCATGGCTACAGTGGGCGCAATGTGACAAAGACTGAACTGTTGACTCTTGGAAGCATGTGATCTGGTTAGATGAGTCACGCTTTTGCTTGTACTCGAATGATGCGAGGCGACGGGTACATAAGCTGCATGAAGCCTTCCATGCGGACTGTGTGCAAGGTTCTGTTCAAGCTGGAGGAGGCTCTGGTGGCATTCATGCCAGATAGGATTTCGGTTGTTTTTCAGTTGCACGAAGGCATTACTCACTATTAGGTGACATTCAGCAAGGGGTGACTAATTTTTTGTCCGGTGAGCTTATAAATTCTAAACTTGATACGAATAGAGTTTGTTGTACTTAGTGTTGTGATCATTTGAATGTGTACAATATTTGTGGTATGTAGTTCTGTTATTTTGTGTTGTCTTTCATACTACAGCAACATCCATGCAGAATAAAGATATACAGGAAACATAAAAAAAGGGATATCCTTATATCAATGATAAAGTATACAAACTATTTCTGTTACGTTACGATTATATAAAAGAATACTAAAAATAAGATTCATCAGTACAAGTCTAATTTAGAAAGAAGCAAACATAAAAAAAATTCTTTGTTACCAATTAGGTAAATTAGGGTGTGTGCCAGACGTTTTTTTTGGTGGAAAAAAAGCAGATGAGAAATTTGCTCTGAATGTAAAAGTTCAATTAAACCTTTCTTCAGAAGCTCAACTTTGATATTTATATCTTTTTAATGGAAGCTTCTGCAAATTATTGATCAGGTAATAAATTTTTAATTGTCCTTGCCAATAACAAAAACTTGAATGCAAGGCTACATAATCTTTATGAATGCAACATATGTAAACTTCTAGAATCGTTTGTTATTCAATTAACAATGACCGAATAAAGCATAAGGTCTTTGCAAGAAACAACAATTTAAACATTTCAAATTGATTAATATTTAATATTATAATAATTATAACTACATTTATTAATTATATATAAAAGACCTTTTCTAAATTTTAAATTTTATTATATATACAACACTGCTTACTAACCGCAAAACACTTCATGTATTTGTGTATTGTATTATGTGATTTTTCTACTGCTTGCTTCACAGACCAAAAATTTATATCATTCCATCGGGCTATTTTCACAAAATCCTGTAAAAGAAATGAGGTGTTGAGATATAACCTTTGTCCATAAAATTAAAAATTGTAAGATTTATTTCATGATGAATTAATTGCTTGTTAATAGAAATTACATAATTTCAACAAATTTATAGTCTTCTTAATGTTAGTCTATTACAACCCATTACATTCCATATAATTAAAAAAAAATTAATATTAAAAATTAATAATTCTTATTATTATTTCCTATTTTTTATTTTCTTGTTGTTAATGTTTCTAAAATTGTTTTTAATAAACTATTTGTCATTTTATAAAAAAAAAATTACCTTCACATCTTTTTCAATTGGCTTCCTTAAATCAGCAATTTTTCTGGTTACAATAGGCAAGAATTGTTTGTAGAAGCTATATACATTAAATAAGACAGCAGCCATTTTTTCTGCAATTCGGAAAATAAAAGCTACTATTAGAAATTATTAATACTTTATTATTAATGTTCAAACAACTGTAAAATTTTTAAAAACCATTATGAGTTTTACCAAGTAAAACCATTTTCATTGTACAACTGTTTGTAGAAAAATAAATTTTGAAAAACATTCTCATTCATATGTTTAACTAGGTTTCAAATGAACTTTCATGCATATTTGTTATATTTTCTTTTCCTACCAGTAGATTTGTTAACATAAATTTTACTTATTACTTATTTGCTTACCCCTTCCTCCAGGTCTTCTCCACATTTGCAAGCAAACAGTAGTTGCATGGAGGTCTTTATCTCAAATTACCTAGGGACCATGGAGATCAACAGCTCAACTACTTAAGGTATTGTTTTACCTTTAACCAACTAGTACATATACAATAATTTATCTATCTAGTCTAACAGATTAATTTTTATACTTATCATTAAAAGATGCTATTTTGTTGAGTTTGTCTTATGCCTTCTTTGTTGAATTTTGGCAATCTTAAAAACAATTGCTCTTGCTGTCACATTTACTACATGCAAAATCCTCATGCAGCCATGGGCTACGGAGGTCCTGCGAAAAGTTCCATGAAAGTTTATTTGGAACTAAGCTGTCATTTCAGTTATGGTATTGTTCAACAAAGTAGAAAACATTTTATATCAAGTTAAAAACTTAACTATTTATTTGAGATTATTTTGCTTTTACTGGCTTACTTTGTGGTAAGGTGGTATGTGACACCAGCACATGCTGCAAAAAAGTGTGAAGGAGGTTTAATCTTGCTGGAAACTGACCAACAGTTGAGTCTTCCATAAACTGTTGTAAAGACTTTATTATGCTGTCTTTTCTTTCTTTTTCCCATTCTTTGTCATCAAAGTCAGCTGGATCCTAAAAATTAAAAAATTATAAGTTTTATGAAGAATAACTTTCTAAAGTTATCATAACTTTTTAAAAGAAAAAAAAATAAATTTCTGCAAAATAACCTAAAGGAGACAATAAAAAACAACAACATTATTTTTAATAACACTCATTACTTTTTAAGTGGGCGATGCTCAACTTTGGCTTATAAAGGTGATGAAATACCTTGGTTCATCAACTGCCTTTAGTACTTAGTGTTAGTGTAAAAGACCTACTTTTCATCGAATTGCATTTTTGCATGAAAAATGTATGGCAATTGGGTTGGGTTGTTTTACCTCTGAGCGGCACTTTTTTGCACACAATGGGCTAAATGGCCAGGTCACAAGGACCCTGAAGGCTCAGAGAAGGTTTGGGGAGGGGACCCACTGGAACAGATGTTGGAGACAGATGGTAGCCTCATATCAAGGCCATCCAGCATGTTCTTTAACATGCAAAGAGTATGGCTCTTCTGCACACGGGGCCACGGCTTAATGTCCCATCCAATGGATGGTGGCCTTTCCAAGCCCATCGGTGTCCCCTACTGACTGTGGGCAGGGTGGGGAGTTTTGGGGAGATAAATCTCAATGCTGACCCAGCTGGGACTCAAACCTGGGAACTTCAGATTACAAGCCTGGCACGCTACCAACTGAGCCACCCCCGCCACTGGCAATTGAGAATTTCACCTATATTCCTTTACAAAGTGTAGATGCAGCAGTGTTTGCTAGTTTCTAATTAAAAGCTTACATACAATACTGAGTACTTTATGCCAGCAACAGTTTATTGCACCAAGAAACATATCACTATATTGGGGATCATAAGGATGAAAAGATAGGAGTAATCTCATTTATCTAAGACCATAATTATTTTGACTATTTGGAATCAGCATTTAATATTACTTTGCCCTTCAGGGCCAGATCTAGGAGGGGGCCCAAGAAGAAATTGATTTAAATTTAATGCATTTTTCAAGAATTTTTTTGCAGAATTCTACAATGGATGGTGAAATGTTATACTGCATTGGAAATAGTCTCTTGGCCCCTCCTTTTTCAGTTTTTCTGGCTCGATTGTGTTATTTATATTGATTCTATTTATAGATAAGAACTTGAAATCAATAAATTTTCTATTGAAATTTTGGATCTCTTGATTTTTATCTTCAATGATATAAAAATTGTTTTAAACTGATGTCCTCTCATAGTTAGACTTGAATTTTTAGCACAACATGAGGTGGTGAGGAAGAAACTTGTGCACAAAATTTGGGACTAGATGGTAGAGTATTTGGAGAATTAGTAGTAAGTGGAAGAGATTGAAATATGCTAAAAATGAAGAGATATATCTTTTTCAACAATTAATGAGGTAATTAAGTTCTTATCAACACTGAGCCACCTATGGCAGTGAGAGGGCTGTCAAGAATTATATCAACATGCTATAGAGTATTCCAAACTCTCACCAACAATGACAACTCTTGGAAGTTGGAGGGAGAAATGCAGAGTTATGTCAGCACATTGTGTAGCATTCCTTATAGATATTTGACTTTTATATACTATATGAACCAGCTTTAATTCCTATTCTGCCGAGTCTAAATACAATAAAAGTTAGGTTTAATACAAATGTAATTTATTATCATAAATTTATCCAAAATGGATATACCACACAGAAATTTAACATGCAAAATCTGTAGTATAATATTTGCAAAAATATATGATTTTTCATAAAACACTGATGTTTTGCCGTGAACAAGATAAAAAAAATTTTGATGATGGTGATACCTACAAGGTTAATAACATGAAATAAATAAATGTAAACTACAGTTGTTACAATATCACCAACAATGTTTTGCACTCCGATGGTGGGAATAATCAGCATATAAATATCTTCTTACAGAAAAAATCATAATCAAGTCATATTAGCATGATGGTTTCAGTTATAATGCACTTAATTAAGAAATCGCCAAAAATGGCAGAGAACCTAATTTTTAATGAATTCAATTTAGAGAATACCATACTTTAATTTTACTTTTATGTATTCTAGTATGAAGAGTGTCAAAATAAGAATTTCTCTTTATAAAATAAATCCAAATAACTTACATAATTTTTAACATCCACTGAACAAGCTATAAGACTGTAGAGATGAAACCACCACTTGGCACAACTTGTATACTGTTTCTTAATAACATTATCAAGGCACTGACGCCAGCAGCTGTAAAATTAATATGCATATTCAAGAAAATGTCATTATGCATAAATGACTGCAGATTTCAGTTTTTACATTTCAAAAAGAATCCATTAGCAACAATCAAGTGAAAATGTTTTACTCACTAACAAAAGTCACCAAGTTTTAAGCAAATAATGATAAAGTGAAATAGAAACTTTTGCTTTAGGTTATTCTTTTTAACTATAACTTAAAAAGCAACATATTTTTGACAAGACAGCTACATAAATTCATGAAAATTTTTGTTCAAATGGTGTATTTTTTAAGTTCAGCTGTTAAATAATAAGAACTTATATTTCTGATCATTATGCTTTATGAGCTATATACACTCTCAAATAAATTATTTAATATTTAGGAAGGAAGTATTTTTGGTGTATCAGTGACTGAGGTATTAACACCATAATGATTTTCACTAGCAAAAAATGAAACAGTGACTTGTATGCCCATATTCCATTAACAGTTTTTCTCTCAAGAGGAAAATTTACAATATCAATACTTTATAAACAAAGGGTGTACATGTCAGTGCCTCTGATATTATTGATATTATAAAAATAAATTGAAAAAATTTAAATTCTTACATATATTTAAAAAAATTATGAATAAAGATAAAATAAAACTGTCACTGATTAAATCACTTATTCAAATCATACTAGCTTCAAATAGAGATGAAGGGCCATTAATTTTTTTGATGGGTAAAAGGAATCTCTTTAGACAATATTTCTCACTTTCAAACTACTTATTTGAATAGGCAATTTAACACTGGTTACTATTTTACTATTTTCGGCACATATAGGAAAACAATTTTTTTTGAAATTTTAAAACATATTTCAATTTATTCTTTTTTTGATGGATATTTCATAGTGTCACTGTCACTAAATACATCTCTACTTCTCTCATTCTGAAGACATTTTTTCCTTGTGAAACATTTGGTCTACTACCAATACAGAAGTTTCTACCATAGCATTGTTGAAATTTTCACTGTAGAGATGTTATTCTGCTAAATTTGGAACAATAATCTTCCCATGCTTTAAAAACATATATTTTCATATTCTTTCTCAAAGTTCTCTCAGATGAATTATTGTTTTTTCCAATATTTCGCTCCCAGCAATCACTGATCAGAACAATGTTACATAAAATTCAAAGCCTTCTTCAAGATTCAGTTCAACAAAGAAAATTTAATGCTTCTAGGTGACAAAACACTACTTTATGAGTTGAGTACACTCTTCTGAAGATTAACACAAATGCAATGCTAAAACTGTGATAATTAAAAAACTAACAAAAAGATTCTTGAAACTTGAATACTGGTTGATAATAAGCCATGTAGCAGATGCAGATACATCTATTGCCTCAGATGCTGAATGCATCAAGAATGCTTGAATTTAATTGAGCTCCTTTATCCTTTACTTAGGTCATAGAATTCATCTTGGCAAGGGTGCTGGAAAGCTCAGATTGATCATCTATGTTCATATGCTATCTTATTTAAGAGTCATGTCTCTTGAGATAACAGAATTCTTGATAAGATCACATTAAGAGTTCTATAACACTTAAGAGTATGTAATGTCTAATACAATTTTTTTTGTAAATTAAAATGGAAGACAAAATTTGTTTAAGTGATAACTGTTGTTTAATAATATTAATTACATTCACATCTCTTTTATGAAATGCATTTGTTATTGAATATTGTTGAGAAATTTTGACAGGAAGGAAAATATAAAATTTGATAATGCTTTACACAGTTTTGTTTCTTAAAATATTATCAAAGCTTTACTATTTTAAATATACTGCTGCATTGCAAAATAAAATATAGATACCTCAGCTCCAGTTTTCTACAATAAATGATTTTACTAGTTATCTCTGCAAGTTCACGCTGGATGGAAACTCCTTTGTGAGCATTTTGTTCCCAGTTCTAAAGGGTAAAATAAAGTTATAAGCAGAATTAGAATACAAAACAAATTACTAAAGTGGTTTTTTTAAAACATGATTTTAACCTTTATTTTTGCAGAATAATTATACAGCCAAAAATATTCTACATCACTTGCATTTTCGAAATTCTTATTTATTAATTAAATTTTTAATTTTCAACCCATGTTTCTATTAAAGTTTTGCAAAAAATGCTTTAAATCAGATATCTTAGAAGATACCTTCTATACATTGAGGAATATACCACTCTGAATTTAACGTCGATCAATTTTATCACAACTTAGGGGTATGTAATGATTTTTATTAAAATTATAATAAAATAATAATTTATATAATCATATTAATAAATAATAAAATCATAATAAAACAATAATTTAACTTCGATAAAAATTGATTGACTTTAAATTCAGAGTGGTATATTCCTCAACCTATAATGAAGTACGTTGAAAAATAACTCTTCAATTCATATTATTGGGCTATACAAGTTGAAAAATTATTTCAAGAACAGATGCAATTCATTGTAATTGTTGTTCTGTACTGAAAAGAAATTGGTTTTATGGATAAAAAAATTAAAAGACAAATTCTTTAGTATAACAAACCATTGATTTACTGTCTTATCAATTTTGGACCTTTGGTTTTTGTCAGCTGTTGGCTTTATACACTTTAAACTGCAAGTTTGCACATTTTATAACCATTGCTAGAGGTATTCAACAATATTTATTTTGAGGTTATGACTTTTGAGGTTAATGACCCACGTATGTTCAAGGTTCAAGGGGTTGTAAGAATATGGTGAAATTAGCCTCCAATGAGGATTATCCATTGGTTGGGAACTTCTTCTGTGGATGATGGGAAATACATTGAAACACCACATGTGACAAAAAAGTTCTTCCTATAAGTGACTTGATAAAAGATGTCTTTCCCCTTTGAGGTTATATACACTACAGGATATTAAAGGGTTAGAAAAATGCTGTTAGTAGAAAAGCAACTATATTATCAAATTCATTTGTTCCAAAGAACATTCCCATTATATAATGAATATACTTAGTATATATATACAGGGTGATTCAGAATTCATCATCAATATTTGGTGGGGAGGTAGGTAATAAGAAACGAAGGAGATTTCACATAGGAAAGCATGGGCGCATATGCCATGTAGTAGGGCAAAATGACCCCAGTTCAATGATGGAAAGAACACATAAGAAGGAAGTGGTAAGGAAAAAACATTTATTATCTTACATGTAACATTTCTTTGCATTGGTTGTACAGACTTACAAGAGGTGCTCGAACTGCCGACCATGTGCTAGAATGCATGACTCACAACGGCGTTGCACGGACAGCCGGACCCTGTGGAAGATGTCTGGCATTTCCCGGATGTTTGAGGCAGCAACTGATATGCGTGCTACAAGATCCATAGCACTATCAACAGGGGTCTCATACACCATGTTTTTCATAGCACCCCATACAAAGAAATCGATTGGAGATAAATCCGGTGAACATGGTGGCCAAGAAACCGGTCCACCGCGGCCAATCCATTGACCACCAAACTGTCTGCGTAGGTAAGCATGCACAGCATTTGCGAAATGTGCAGGAGCGCCGTCATGCTGGAACCACATTCGCTGGAGACTACCATCAGGAACCTCGTTCAGAAGATCCGGTAACACAGTCTGAAGAAATGTTAGGTACTTGGCACCGTCCAAACGGGATGGTAGTAAATACGGGCCCAACAAACAGTCACCGACAATCCCAGTCCACACATTGACAGCAAAACGTTGTTGCGCAGCTCCAGGTCTTGTACCGTGTGGGTTCTGATGAGCCCACACATGCCAATTGTGTGTGTTGAAGACACCCTCTCGAGTGAACAACGCCTCATCGGTGAAAAGAACATATGTTGGGAAATTGGGATCAACGGCTGTTCTCTGCATGAACCACTGACAAAAAATAACACGCTTGGGATGGTCGTCTGCTGCCAATAATTGCACTCTTTGCAGATGAAACAGATGTAACCCTTCATCGTGTAATATCCGCCATGCTGTTGCTTGCGAAATTCCAAACTGCCTAGCCATACCTCGTGTGCTAGCACCAGGTTGTTCCTCGATTTCCTGTAGGACAGCTTCCTCTACTGCTACTGTCCATGCCGATCTGTGCCTCCCTCAATTAACATTACTAGCAGCAAACGATCCTGTTTCACGCAGTTGGCGATGAATACGTGAAAACATTTGATGCTGTGGCACACGGCGGTTTGGGAAGCGCGCTGCATACAATTGCCTGGCTCGAAGACATCTTTCTCCTGCCGCACTGTAAGTTACATGCATATCTGCACATTCATTCCACGTATACCGGTTCATGTTACTTCTGCAAATTCACCTTGTCGAATGACAACTGACTGCACGCGTCAAACAGCTATGCTTCTGTATGAGAGGTGTGTACACACAGCGCCCTCTACACCACCATGCGTTCGTCTGCCCCCATACTTTCCTATGTGAAATCTCTTTATTTTCTTATTCCCTTCCTCCCCACTAAATATTGATGATGAATTCTGAATCACCCTGTATATATTGATATTTTTGAATCAAAAATTGATTACTAGGCCAGTGGGTGTATCCATATCTGTTATGTTAATAACAAGTCAAATTGCCTGTTTAGAATTTAAGGGTGAATTAACAATTGAGGCTGCAGTGTGTCAAACAAGATGTTAGGAAAAAGGTTAAAACTTGTGAAACTCATGATCAAAGCTAAACAGCAAAAGAAAAATATAATACAAGAAAAAACAATGGTGAAAGATGATATAAATACAAGTTAAAATGACCCTAGTAAAAAAAAAGATAACAGTAAAGATTTAGATATTAATACTCTGAGTGCTGGAAACTGAGGTATTTTTGCTATTCAAATACTAGTGACCTCAAAAATGATATTTCAGTTCTTGCTGAATAAAGTTGCAATTTTTTTTAAACAAAAATCAGCAATTTTTTTAGAACTTTTCCTAATGAAACATAGAAAATATATGACTATTATTTCCATTTCACTAGAATTTGAAAAGTGTAAATGAAATCTTGGTTCAGGCACTCAGAATAGGTGACAATACATCCCAATTTTCTGGAGATAGTCCCTGGATTAAGGGTTCTGTTCCCAATGAATAAATGTCCTTGGAATTTGGTTTTACACACTTTTTAAATATTAAAGTGATTGTACAGCTTGAGCATATATTTATTAATAGAATAATAGTGGGAATACTGTTATGAAAAATTTCAGCTGCAATGCAGATGACTGAAAAATTGAGATAGAATCATCATCATAATGATAGTGGTTATACGTGCAGACACTAATAAGGAATGTATGTCTTTCTTTTACTTGCTGACCCCATCGTGTACTATATGGTTTATGAACAAGGAGTTGGAAATTTCAAAATGAGATTAGTTTTTAATAAAATTTATTGAATATTTTCATCCAAATCAAGTGAAATTTTAATCTATTATAGAGTATAAGTAAAAAAAAAAAGACATAAATTTTGACAAATGGCAAATTTTTAAAAATAATTTGCATGTTTTATTTCTAACTTTAAGAAAAATAACAACAACAAAAATACTGATTACCTGAGCAGTGGCCAGCACAATTTCCATGCCAATTACAAACTTCATTAGAGGGCTGCTGACAGGAAAACTCAAAACTCGATTGATAATTAGCAGTATCTGGAAGTATTGAAAAAAGTCTTTTGAATAAAGTTACAATACAAAGAAAAAGGCAAAAATACAAAAGAAAGCTAGTAATAGTTAGAAATCCTTACTTAGTAGATGTCATATAGTATTAGAAAAGAATATACTAGAATGCAAAACATATACAAATATTTGTCTTTATTATGCATGTACAATGGTTTAAAAAAAATTGTATAGAGAATGACCCAAAATGTGATTGGTGATGGGAAGTACTTTTTTTCTTCAGGGACTGAAGAAAATTTAACTTTTTTAAGATCATAAAAATATAATTTTGAAAAGAAATATAATTCTTATAATATATTCCAAACTCAGAGCATCTTTCAATGTTTGTTTTTTATCATGATTTATTTTACTTTAATTGCCCAATGCTGACCTTGAAGTAGTCATGAGTTGACAAATTTTGCTGGATTCAAAACTATGAGTGGAGGTTCAATCATTCTAATAAACAGTACAGAAGATGTAGTGGATGTCAACAGTGAAGACCTGGCTGGTGTGATAATTAGATTCATTTGAGAGAATCCTCACACTCACTTATAGTAATAGGCACTCAATCTAATACATTCTGAAGTAGTAGTGTGAATGGTACTTACTATATTTTCTTGCAGATATTCATGAGCTCCTCTGATATATGTCTTACATTTAACTTAAATCTCTTGCTTAATTTATAAAAAATTACATTGCTTGTATTTCCTTAAAGCACATTTTCCAGAATGGTGTTCTGGTTGAAAAACAGCACTGTCATATATATATATAGAAAACATAGGTTGAAAAACAGCACTGTGCATATATATAGGCAGTATGTCATAACAACAGTCATAAGTTTGTGCATTTTATCATCTATTTGAGAAATGATTATTACAATATAAATAATTATTAACCTTACTTAACGAAATATAAACCACCATTTTCAATAGCTTATAGCCACCTGTCAGCAAGCTGTTTGATTCCTCTTTGATACTATGCTTGGCCCTTGGAGGTGAAAAACTCCTGACATCCATTTTTGATTTCTTGAAATGTGTGAAACTGCCTACCTCAAAGAAAATGAGACATGGAGAGAAAGAGGCAGTAGTTGGAAGGAGCTAGGTCTGGACTATATGCTGGGTAAGGACTATTGCTAGTTTCAAAGTTTGTCTTCGATCCAAAGTGCAGTATGTGGTTTTGCATTGCATTGTTGGAGGAATATCTGATGTCTGTTTACCAATCCTGGGTAGTGTTGAAGCATCATAGTGTGCATGAGCACAAGTTACATTGAGTAGAGGTTGGCAGTGATGGCATGCCCATTGCAGTCCAAAGTGTATTACATCCTTAAAATTCCTCCAAACACGCAACACTGCCTTTGTTTTGAATCATCCCTTTTTTAGGAGAGGAAGTATGGGTTGGCCTGGGTGAAGCTACTGCTTTTGGGTGTTTGGATTGTTCAAAAAGAAATTTTTCATTGCTTATAACAATTCTCTTGATGGAAAGGTGATTGTGTCGATTAGTGAAGAGTTCCCTAAAGACTTTGGTATGATGGTTTGCTTGTTCAGTAGTCAGTTCACATGAATGCTATGGCAACTTACGGTTACCATATTGATGCATTGCAGATTTCACTCTATAGTGTTTGTGAGTAATCAAGTTTGGGTTGGGTTGTTTTACCTCTGAACGACACTTTTTTTTGCACACAATGGCCAGGTCACAATGACCTCAAGGTCTCAGAGAAGGTTGGGAGTAAAGGACCCACTAAACAGCTGTTAGAAGACAGATGGTAGCCTCCCATCAAGGCTATCCAGTGTGTTCTTTAATACACTGGATGGCCCTTTAATAAGCGTAGGGTATGGCTCTCCTGCACAAGGAGCCATAACTTTATGTTCCACCTGACAGATGACAGTCTTTCTAAGCCTACTGTTGTCCTCTTTCTCACTGAGGGAAGGATGGGAATACAATGGAGATAAATCTCAACACTGACCCAGGTGGGACTAGAACCTGGGAACTGCAGATTATGAGTATGGTGTGCTAATGCCCTGCAGATTATGAGTATGGTGCCCAACAACCTGCCAAAAGTTTGGAGTTGGGTCCATTAGTAACTTTTCTCATTTTCCATCTAGCACATACTACTCCATTCATAACTTTCAAGGTAGCTAAAGCAATTGTAGTGCTTCCAGAGATTTGACACTTGAAATGTATTTAATCCCAAGCCATGGTAGCTAGGAACCAGAATACTTAAACTAACACACAGCCACACAAGAGAAACCAGTACACCAAATACGGGAACAATCAGTCCAGCATCTGCAGAATTATAGGGCAATAAAAAATGTCATCATGCAATAATCACCATGCACATCTTTATATTTTTCTCCAGAATGAAAAAAGCAAGCACATGCTACTCTCATTTCTAACAACAATGACAAGAACTGTAATGTTAACTGTATGAGTTCAGGAAAAACTCCTCCTAGATAGGGAAAAAAATACCCAAAATGAACCCTCAGGTCTTCCATAAGCATGCATGCAAAATTTTACCTTCTAGGCTCCTTGGTTTTGGAGTTACAGCATTGACACACATAGACACAAGAACTATGTTAATTTTATGAGAAATGGAGTTCCCCTCTCAGGTTGAAAAAAAATGCCAAAAATAAAAAAAAATATGCTCGAGGTGCCTGCCATTAGGTTTTCCTAAGCATGCATGAAAAGTTTCTGCTTTCTAGATTTCTTGGTTTTGAAGATATAACATTACCATCCACACCCAAAAACACTCACACATATTTTGTTTTATTTATATTACAAGCACTGATTTATTACTACTTTTTGAAATTCATTGGCAAAAGAAAAGCTACAGAATATCAATTCAAAGAATAACCACTGAAAAAGCAGCTGGGCTATTTAAATCCAGTAAATGTATCTAAAGCAGTAATGAAAAGTCACGGCCAGTACCAGTTGAAATGTTAAGAATGCCCATGCTATATTTGAATCCCAAAGATACTATCACTTTACAATGTAAATAATGACTCTGCTCTGTGAAGTATTAAAAAAAAAACTATGATTTTGTGATAAGAACTTGCTCACTCACCACCTCTTTCTTTTTGTTTTGTCAACATTAGATTATTTTTGGGATCTCTAATTTTTTTCACAAACAAATAAATAGACGAAAAAAAAACAACAACACAAAAACAGAATTACTGACATACTGTTACACGTGCTTGGCAAAATAATGCAAAGTATTATACCTTGAGAAATGGATTATAGATGGTTGTGGTTGCCATCTTAAAAGTCTTATACAATCACAGGAGTGCAAAAAAAAGCAAATTAATACATTTGTTAAATTGTTGACTACATTCCTGAGTTTTGTTCCACTAGGCAAGTAAAATAGACATTTTTTTAAAGAGACCATATCTTATGTGCTCAGCATAATTGAGATTTGGGTTGTTACCCTCTGAGAGGTACTTTTGTGCACACTGAGCAAAATGACCAGGTCACAAGGACCCTAAGGGTTATGAGAAGGGTAGAGGAAAAGGTTCCACTGAACAACAGTTAGGAGATAGATGGTAGCTTTTTATCAAGTTATATATTCTTTAGCAGGCAGCTTGATAAATGCATAGAATGTAAACAGTATGTACAATATATGGCTCTCCTGCACATTGGGCCAAGGCTTAATGCTCCATCCAATAGATGGCAGACTTTCCAAGCCATTGGTGTCCTCTTTTTTGCTGAAGGCAGGGTGGGGTTAGTATAGATAAACCTCAATGCTGGCACAGTTGAGACTCAAATCTGGGAACTGCAGATCACAAGCTTGGTATGCTACTGAGCCAACTTCCACTCACACAGAATTGGGAAGTATTGATGAGGTATATATATATATTGCTGATATAATTATATAATAACAAATATCAAACTCTAATCTACAAACAAGTGTTCTGGTATCAAGCACTGAACACTCATTTTATCAGATTAAGTGTTGCTTATTGAGCATTCTGACACTTCATATGAAACTTGCCCACTGATTTCTTTACAAGTGATTCATTATATCAAAGCAGTAGCATTTTGTTATGTCATTATGACATTAGTTCAATCAGTATCTAAACCATGTGATATAAGTTCCATTATTCTTTAATTTTCCTCTCATGAAAAAAAAAAACTACTTGTGATAAATGAGGAAATAAATAATTTATAAGAAGTCAATGCTAATTAAAAAAACTAAAAAGAAGAAACAGAAAACAAGCAACACCACTGTAGTTGTAGTCACTCTCCCAGCCCCAAAATAAAAAAAAATAATAATAAAATCCTGGAACAACCACTGGTTGATTGCTGGATGGCAAATATTTTACACATAACAGAAAAATAGTAAGACTGTTTTCATCTGAGTTGCACTTCTTTTGCACACAATAAGATAAATGATCAAGACTTTAAATCATCTTTTAAATCACCTTAAGACACCTTTTAAGATCCCAAGGGTTCATAAAAGATGGGTTGTTTTATTTCTGAATAGTAGTCTCCTACACACAACGGACTAAATGGTCAGGTCACAAGGAATCCAAGGACTCAAAGAAGGTTGGAGGAAGGGGATCATTTGTGTTTTGTTTGCCTATTGTATAATATACTACTGACAAAAAGAATGATCACTTATTATGCTGATGTCTGCAATTCAACAAAAAAGTCATTGCAGTTGCTTTTATTTCACCAATTACACTCTACTTTGACTTCTGATCAACTCCATGACAAAATTTAAAGTTTAATAATATTATATCTACTGTGACCTTATGATTATTTTAATCTTGTAATATACAAGATTAAAATAATCATAAGGCAGTGAAAATGATTTTGAAAATAATTGCACCTATGAAAAAATACTAATAGTAACTACAGCAATAATTCAAATGATTTTGATAAAATACCTGTTTTAGTGTAGGGTGCTCTTGAAATAGCTGAAGTAGGGAAGTAACATGAGCTCCTAGAGTTTCCAATAATGGGCGACACTGAAGTACTTCAGAAGGATTTGGATCATGATAAATGTCATAATATTTATTTGTAGAAGACCACTGATTCTGCAAAGAGAGTATACATGAGAAATGTGTGTGATAGTTAAGCACAAGATTCTCACATAAATATGATTTATAGAAGAAATACAGGGTTATTAATATAAAAATATATATTTAAAGGCTATTATGCTAAATTAAAGCATATTTTGCCTTGCTAAATTAAAACATAAAAACAAGGGAAAAAAGTATATTTAAAATTGAAGAATAAAACAATGCAAAAACCCATACATTTGCTGAAAATCTTAACTTATTGTTGTATGAAAAATTCTTTTACCATTTAATTACAGTTCAGAACTGTGGAAATTTAAAAGCATAACTGAAACCACATAATCAGTATTATATATTTGAAATACCTATGAAAATAAATAAATTGATCGATCTTGAGAGCAAAAAGCATAACACTCAGGATGCAGCCTTGTGGTACCCTTTGTTCTTAGGAGAAAGGCCACAACAGAGTGTTGGCAACACTCACATGAAAAGACCATTATGATAAAAAATTGGAGATAAAAATTGGCATGTGACCTCTCAAGACAAAGGTATGGAGATCAGGAAGAATGTTGAATCTGCAAGATGTGTTGTCTGCTTTTTTGGTGTTGAAGAATATTGATACTAGGAGCTCTCAAGAGATTCCTCTTTTGGGTTCTTTCCTGACTTAGGAAGGCCAAGACAATAGCCTTCTGTCAAGAGTCCAGAAACTGCTCCTTAAGAAAAATCTAATTGAAAAGTTGGAGCAGCTGATCCTTACTTGATGGTGATAAATGTTGGAGTATGGCATAATGGATGTTGTCTGGCCTGACCACAGATGCACAAGAGGAATGCAGAACAAGGAGAAGCTCTTCTGCTGTGAATGCCCTGCTGTAAGGATCCAGATCATTCCAATGGAAAGATAGTGGAGATTGTTCAGTTTGCTCTTCTGGGCCAGAAACTCATGGGAATAGGAATATGAATAAATGGAGGAGAATGATTCCCTCATAATTGGTTGAGGATCAGCAATTCCATGTCCATTGTACTCCAGGATTAACAATGAGTGAAACATGCAGTTCACCTCATCTTCCAGACTTTATCACACATGACCTTAGAACTGGTTGTGTGGGTGACAGAAGATATATATTTGATCCAAGATTCCTTCTGGCTCTGGTGCTGGATGAAACAGCTTTTATCTTGGTATGCTTAAAAGCTTCAAGGTTGGAAGATGTCAGATATCTCTGACTCCTCCTCCACCAAGCATTTGAGCCTTACGAGCTGCAGTGCAGTTGGGATTCCACCATGGTTTCAGAAAGTGAGGAATTCATATCGAAGTTTGAGGAAAGGTTGAGACAGTTGTTTGGACAATATAATTGGTCATCTCTGCCATTGCAACATTGATGACTCCTAGTTGAGTGGTGGCAAAACCACTCCAGTCAGCCCAATCAGTCCTTCACCAAGATACAAGTGAGGGTCACAAGGCCACCCACAGGAGATGGTACATATCACGTGGAGGTGATCACTTGCATAAACTTTGTCCTCGACTTCACATGTAAAGAGTGGAAGGATTGAGGAGGATCAGATGGAAAGGCCAATGGTAAAAATGTGGGTTGGGGAGTGAAAATATGCACTGACACCAGCATTCAGCAGTGAGATTGAGAGATCTACTAGTCATTGCTGAAAGATGCACTCTTCCCATTGGTGTTAGTACTGCTCAAAAGTGGACTTATCCATTTAAATCCCTCATGAGAAGAAAGCGGGAGGTGACAGCCATGAGATGTCATCTAGGTCTTCCCAGATGTACTTCTAGGCAGAAGATAGACAGAGCAGACAAAGAAAATCCCACAAAGAGGCAGATCATGCATTCCTCTAAGCTGGTCATGACGGTATGACCTGGAATGAAGAATGGTGGCTTATAAGGCTGATGACACCCTTTTAAGCCCAATAGTGTAACGCTCCAAAGAAATTCAAAATACTTTCAAGTTTGGACCCTTTTTCTGATCCAATTAGGTTTATGCTCTGGATAGTTCAGTTGGGCACCAGGCAATAATTAACAAATTGCCAAATAAATAAATAAAGTTAAATTAGGGTTCAAAATACCAACGAGCGTTAATGAGTAAGAATTCAAAAATGATTGTCAAAATGTAAATATAAGTGCTAATCAAACAATTAACGTTGCTCAAGAGAAAAAATTAGTAAAGATTCAAAAGATTTAAATAACAAACAAATTTATTTCCAAAAATCACTCACCAAACTTCAATGAAGATACATCAAATCTGATTACTCATTCTGCATTAACTGTGCTCCTTCATCCTTACTACCCTCTGCGCTACAGTACTACCTAACTTCTCACTCCTCTCTCATTTCTGCGCTGTGCTGTGCTAACTAACTACTGTGTCTTACTGAGCTCTACTCACTGTGCTACTGTGACTACATGTCACCAGACTTTAACAAGAGGCTTACAGAGGCCCGCACGTGTCATGTTGCACGCCGGGAAAGACGTTTACATAAATTGAAGAGTGATGCAAGCTATGACGCAAGAGGGGGCGTGTCCTTGTGCTCGCGCTTTAGCGGTGACAGTCGGAAGATCGGAGTTGTGCATGCGCAACTCCTAACTCTTGGAAATGAGCGCTGTGATGCCAAAAAGGAAATAAAAAATCCCCAAAATGATAAATATAATGTAAATTAAACAAAACTGGTTAAGGTAAAGTAAAAGTGAATCGTGTATTAAAAAATCGTGTAAAAGTGATTGGTGTAGTAAAAGTGAATCGTAAATTAAACAAAACTGGTTAAGGTGAAGCAAAAGTGTATAAATATGAGTAAAGTCTGGTACAGGTTTGTGAGAAAACTCACAAACCTGTACCCAGACACAGGCAAGACCTCATAGCCCACCGTAGTTGGCCCAAGTCCACCAGCTGATTGATTATGGGAGGGGGGGGGGGAGGGTACCACAGGACTTCCCACTTACCTGAAGCAGAAGCCAAAGCAGTGTGTAGCAGAAGAGCCTGAAAGTACTGCCCAGTTGTATAATGAGCAGATTTCCAATGTCAAAATAGGCCAAAGGGGACTCCACCAATCATGAGCTGAGGAGAGAAAAAGACCCCAAGCAACTACCAGGATGCTCTTTACCAGGGACACAATTTTCAGTGCATAGCAAAAAGCATTCAGGACCCTCTGAATATACCTGGACCAGCAGAATCTTTACAAGGTAGTCCCATGGACAGGAACTCACACAGAGGGGAATTGCCATGGATAAATTGTATTACATGCTTTTTCAGTGCTGCAATGTACCAAAGCATGATTCAGTATAATGCGATCTCAGTCATATGCAATAAATCAGCCTTTGTTTTACACGTTCTCTGCTTCTTGCCTGAGTTTGTTCAAATGGGGAGACCCTGGTGGTACCATTCATTGTACTAGTACTTGAATTCTGGGTTGCAAGAGTGAGACCAGGTTTCATTCAGGGGAAATATGCATTTCAAAAATGTATCTTTCCCCTCACAGCTATCCATTCATGTTCATGATGAAACAACAAGCTGCATCTTTTGCTCATCTATGAGTGGATGTTCAACACATGGTTCATGTTGAACACTTTGGTGTTGAAAAGGATTTCACCCGCCTAGCTACTGTATATACTGAAATGCATCCTGCAAACCGTAGAAAAATTCCTTTGTGCTTTATCCCTGTCGAGTTAAGTTCTTTTCATTTTGAAAAATGTTTCTGAAATACTCATCCTACTAGTGAAAATTTCAGCATAAAATAGCTAGAATTGATTCAAAAATCACAATGAACACATTTATTGTTATAACTTTTTTTGTTCATAAAAGGTACAAAGAAGTGAAATATAATACATTCAATATTTAACAATAATATTTTTGTTAATATTAGGCTACTTACATCATTTGATGTTTCCATAAGAAGCCTCTTGATAGCAGTACAAGCAAATAGATGTCCTCCAAGAAGACTTTTATCAAGAGAAGAGTCTGAAATTTTAACAAATCTTATTACTGCCTTACATCTTTGAAACAGTAATAATATATAACACCTAAATAATTTCAAACTTCAAAATTCCAAATAATTTATATCCAATACAAAATATATTCAAAATCATTAAAAACTGACAGATCCCTTCAAAACCATGATATATGCACATAAATACACAAATATGAATATAAAAATTGTCAATTATAACATGGATTTGGATTGTTTTACCTCTGAGCGGCACTTTTTTGCACACCATGGGCTAAATGGCCAGGTCACATGGACCCCAATGGCTCAGAGAAGGTTGGGGGAGGGGACCCACTGGAACAGCTGTTGGGAGACAGATGGTAGCCTCCCGTCAAGGCCATCCAGCGTGTTCTTTAACGTGCACAGGGTATGGCTGTCCCGCACACGGGGCCACGGCTTAACGTCCCATCCGACGGACGGCGGCCTTTCCAAGCCCATCGGTGTCCCCTACTGACCGTGGGCAGGGCGGGGAATTTTGCGGAGATAAATCTCAACGCTGACCCAGCTGGGACTCGAACCTGGGAACTACAGATTACGAGCCTGGCGCGCTACCGACTGAGCCACCCCCGCCCCTCAATTATAACATGGAAGAATACATATATCACATAGTACTAAATTATGTAAAGCTAAAATGCCTCAGTGGCATTTCAGTGGCTCCTAGTGAAGCAACAACTGATGGGTTCAAATGCTTAGTGATTACATGGCTATTTGTTCTTTCTAACCTGCAGATAAGCTGTTAGCTTTGCTGGTCTAATCACAGATATAAATATATAAACTATGTTACAATTGAACTTACACTATGTTACCAAAAGTGTTCAGACACTTCAATGTTATGGGAATGAAAAGCCATATTCAAAGCTCCCTAACTTAAAATAAGTTTTTTTTGAAAGAAAATGCCATTGTAAATAAACTGATCTCACTCAAATATTTCCAAATCTCAATTTTCAACAATAATAGTTTAATATTCAAAAGATTTATTGAAGCTAAACATTTAACAGCAGATGCTGTTAATGCTTGTATTGAACTTCCTTTTAAAAGGAAAAACTGAACAATTACATAAATTTCTAAAATCATATTAATCATTATTTGTTCTTTAATTAACTTTTGATGAAGATTCTTACGAGTAGCAAAGTTTAGGCTAAATAGTTTTGCTTCCCTAAGCATTAAGCATTAAGAAATATCAATTTTCCATTCACATGGCATGGAAGTATCCAAACATTTTGGTCAAAAAGTGTATATTCATTCAGATACATTACTACCACAGAAAACTTACTCCATTCTGAAATTGCAATATATATAGGAGTGGAGAAATTCGAAAAAAAATATCAACAACCAACAGTTTTTACTGAAAGCAAGAGCAAAGCAATATACCAACATGGGAGAGAGGGGCAAAACATTTTTTTTTTCTTTTATGTTGATCAAAAAGAGCATGCAGTGACATTAATGATAGTATATTCAAAGGTGAAAAATGATGTCCTTTCCCCAGGAAACATTTTATTGTTGTAATTTTATCTAGCTCTGAAAGCAACAAGCCACACACACAAAAACAACAATAAATAAAAAAAATAAATACCCCCTCAAGCAGCTGCTTGCCACAGAAGTCTGACAGGAGCCTGTCAGTTTAATACACCCTAGTAGAAGGTCTGTGAGGATGGAGGGACCTCAGCAGGAAAACAGTACACATATCCATGCCTTACCTAGGGCTCGAACCCAGGTCCCGTAGATCAATAGCCAAGCATGCTAACCACTCAAATAATTAAAAAATTTAATATATCACGATTAAGCTGTTACATTTGGTAGCACAATGTATCACAATACTAGTATGTGAAGCGCATATTATTTCCCGCAAAAGCTGGGAGCATAATAACCAAGATAAATTGATATTTCAGTAACTTAAGAGCCATAATTGTAATCTTAAAGCTATGTAAAGCTACATTAGACCTTAAATTAAACAAAGGATAGTTACCACTTTGTAGTAGCTGGTACAATTGCTTATCATAGCCATTCACAGATGAGATGATGTAATTCTCACAGCCCCGATGTTTGTAAGCTAACAGTCCTAAGAAGATGAACCAGCTGTATAATGTTGATCACAGCAAAATAATGTGCCACTGATGACTTCCAGCATGTTAAATATTACAGCCATCCTCTTGCCACTGCATTAGGATACAAGCTTTAAGTAGATGGACACATAAGTCGATGGTATTCTGCTACTATTCAGCTGATAAATAATTAATAATTAATTTATTATCAGCTTACTAGCTTAATTAATTTATTATCAGCAACTAGTGTTAATTTTAACACTAGTTGTGAAGACATCTTCGTATCAGCGAAGCAGACACAGGCACAATTCCAAATGTTGTTAAAGCCATTGCACAGTTCCAGTTAACAATCTTAAGTGGCTGATATCCAAGGCGATCCAAGTTTTGTATCTTACACACATTAGTAACTTATTACAACTGAGCTATCCAAATTGTCAAAGAAAAACATACTAACATTTAAAAGACTTTAAATTATTGTCCAGCCTGCATCAAGGCACCCCAGATGTCTTCACAAGTAGTGTTAAAATTAACATATGAATATGTATAATAATAGTTATTTCGAAGCATAGGAGCTTCTGAAGTCGATATCATATTCAGCAGGTATAAGCTTTTATATGCACATGACCAAAGAGGTCTTGGACTCAGCGAATGATGATCATTAGGTTTTGTACATGACCTATATGGAATATCAGCTGAATAGTAGCAGAATACCATCGACTTATGTGTCCATCTACTTAAAGCTTGTATCCTAATGCAGTGGCAAGAGGATGGCTGTAATATTTAACACACTGGAAGTCATCAGTCGCACATTATTTTGCTGTGATCAATATTATACAGCCGGTTCATCTTCTTAGGAGTGTTAGCTTACAAACATTGGGGCTGTGAGAATTACATCATCTCATCTGTGAATGCCTATGATAAGCAATTGTACCAGCTACCACAAAGAGGTAATTATCCTTTGTTTAATTTAAGGTCTAATGTAGCTTTACATAGCTTTAAGATTACAATTATGGCTCTTAAGTTACTGAAATATCAATTTATCTTAGTTATTATGCTCTCAGCTTTTGCAGGAAATAATATGCGCTTCGCATACTAGGATTGTGATACACTGTGCTACCAAATGTAACAGCTTTATCTTGATATATTAAATTTTTTAACTATTGTGAGCTGTGTTTGAATTATTATACAAAAAATAATAATAAATATCCATTCATGTTTGGTGGATTTTTTCTGCCCTGGCAATATAAGCTCACCGGACAAAAAATTAGTCATCTCCCGCTGTAAAAGGGTTACGTCTGTTCGACATCAACAGAGGGTGCACCAGTAATAAACATGCCCTACAAATAGCTGTACTGTGCGCTACAAGTTTCATACAGTGACAAGAAGTGGTTGTGTGTCACGTCATGTTAGTCACTTCGTGAAACATGAGTTGTGCCAAAGATGTGAATGAGTGGCAGAAAGGTGTTAATTCATTTGGCCAAGTCAAAGGGCATAGTGTACAAGAAACTGCTGACTTTGAAGGTGTGTCGAAATGTACTGTCCAAAGGGTCTTCCAGCGGTGGCATACATCGCAGTTCACTGCTAATTGTAGCCAGAACTACAGCAGAAAGACTGTGCTCACCAATAGGGACCACTGCAGTTTGTCACGTACTGTTAGGGCAAACCACTTTGCGACAAGGCAGGAATTGCTCCAGTTAGTCAATGCAGGCCTAATTCTGAATGAACACTCCGAAGGGAACGGCATGCCATGGATATCTGGAGCAGAGTATTGCAAAAGAGACCTATATACTAAGCGCTGCACAAGACTGGACTGTCGACTCTTGGAAGCATGTGATCTGGTTGGATGAGTCACATTTTTACTTGTACTCTAATGATGCGAGGCAACCGGTACATTGTAAGCCACATGAAGCCTTCCATGCGGAGTGTGTGCAAGGTTCTGTTCAAGCTGGAGGAGACTGTGATGTCCTGGAGTATTTCATGTATGAGGAAATGGGTCCTTTGGTTGTGGTGATGTCACACTTGAACCAGAAGGGCTATATGGAGCTACTGGATGACCACATGTTGCCTTTTGTGTAGCATCTCCACACCAGAAGGATACCCCAGTCTTCCAAGATGACAATTGTCACGTGCACAGGGCTTGAAGTCTGTTGGATTGGCATGACGAGCATTCTGAAGCCTTCGAACATTCGACTGGCCCACCAAATACCTGGATTTAAATCCCATAGAAAACTTATGGGACTATTTGGGGCAACGAGTGAAGCACTGTCCCAGCCATCCAGCCAAACTACGGCATTTGCTGCTGGAAGAGTGGATGAATATTGATGTGCACTACCATCCACACACTGGTGGCATCCATGCCAGACAGGATTTCAGTTGTTCTTCGGTCGCACGAAGGCGTTACGTGCTATTAGGTGATATTCAGCCAGGGGTGATTAATTTTTTGTCCAGTGAGCTTACATATATAAAATAAAAATAGTCAATAACTTAAAATCAATTTATATTTTAAAACTAACTTTATAGCTTGCTTAGTCCAAGTTGAAATCATGAGTCAGTTTGGATTGAATCCAAGATAAAATATATTGTGAAACTCAATTAAGTAACTAAAATATATATATACATGAAAACTTTACCTGATAAAAAACATTATATAGCATAGTAATCAGTAGAACAAGAAGCCATAGATTGAACTGATGCCTTTGAAGCTAAAAAAAAAAGCTTAGCTTGGTTCCTTTTGCTATTTAACCCAAAGAAATAAAGTACAAATAAAGAAAAGCTTTAATACACAGCATGAAATGTTAAAAGCAACCAAAGAAATTGTATGAATTATTTTGCAAATCTTAATAATGTTTCGAGGATTTCAAAATTCAAGTTTTTTCCATTTGAACTTAAAATTCTTTAAGTTAACTAGTAAACATTATATCCTTTATTCAATTCAAAGTTACTTACCAAGTTTGTCACCAGTTGTAAGAATAATGGATTTTAAAATTTCATATCTGAGCAGGAATGGTGTAGCATAATCTGGCTTTTCTGAATGCTTTATTACAATGTTCGAGAGATCTGTCTTAGCATGTGCTTCATATGTTGATGTAAGAGTAGCAATGAGTGTAGCATGCAAGCTCCATACTTCTAGCATATCTTCATCTGTAAATGACTGTTGATCACTAGTTGTATGAAGTGGCTGAGATGGAACATCCAATTTTTCACCATTACTTTCACTAAGAACAAATCCTGAGAAGTCCTAAATGAAAGAAAAAACGCATTTTAATTAGTTGTTACAAAAATTACTAGTTTGATATCAGTGTATTTTGCACATATAAAACTGAGTTTGTATTATGAAAACAAAAATTGTGAAAAATTACTTATTGCATATTTTTAAACTTTATTTGCAGCTTTTCAGACTATGGTTGGGAAGCATATGCAAAACTAAATAATCTTATATCTTTACCAATCAGTCATGCTACATATATGTTCTTATTAACAATTTTATATTAGTGGTAATAAACATTAGAATTAAAATTTTATAAAATGACTATTGTATATTGGATATCTAAATTTAGTGTTATGGTGATGTGAATCTCACACTATATATTTGATTCATCCCATAAAAGATTTTACATTAAATACAAAAATTTAAAATTACCATTATGATGTAAAGAAAAAGAAAACAAAAACATTTTAATTAGCCATAAAATTTACCATTTTGATATGATCATAGCAAGGCTCACTATCTGACCCATTCTGAATTTCGTGCAACTGCATAAATTGTATGCATGGAAATTTAAGTAAATAGGCCAAATTGTAGCTCCCTTTGTCAAGTGGGTTCAAAGTTATATTTCTACACTAAAATTAGAAAAAGATAAAATTTGAGTGTTCATCCAAAATTAAAATGCTTATATCTCAGTCCCTAATAAAGATAGAATTGTGGTTTATCATTTTTGAAGCTCATCATTTTGAATCACATAAAAAGTCAATCATTTATCATTTTGAATCACACATAAGCTTGTGATAATCCATCCTGCTCCTCAAAACTCAAATTCTCCAAATCTGAGAGATATGCTCAGCTTTAGAGCATTACCTAGTACAGAAGAATCATGGAATGAAGGGTTCAACAAAAAGCATTTGCTTTAGTACAACCAATTCAGGCTATATTTTGTGGAACCAATGTCATTTACTTTTTTTACTTTCCATAATTTCCCCTCTAATTCTTAATTTCCTATTCATCTTCAGAATTTGCAAACATTACTACTTATCAGCTAAATCAGAAATACGACTAAGATCACTGAAAAGTTGTCTTATAAAATAAGTGTATCTAAGCCTGAGACTCCCAAGTTTGCATTTACAGTCACCCTTAAGTCTCCTTTTAGGAATATTGGATACTCATAAATGAGACTTCTGCACAATACTTTGACAATTCCACACTATTTTTTCATCAGAACCATGAAACCAAGTGCTCCTCATTTCATGTTCTTTTCTTGTCGATATGTGTAGGAATGGAAAAAAAAAAGGATAAGTTTGGTTCTATCATCAATCAATATGAACATATCCTTAGTTGGTGTTGTATCATGAAATATTCATTAAAAAATACACTGGAAATGAATCTAATATACCTCAACAGAAAATATTTGTGTTATAGAAATGCTTCTACATAAAAGATACAAATAAACAAGTTGTATACTTCTTATACATTATTCAGTTACTTCATTTATCTTGTGGTCACAGAAATAATAATAATAATAATAATAAAAAATCAATCAATGAAGTTGGCTTAATGATACAGCAGTTTTAAGTAACTATTTTGAAAAAAAAGCCTTTAAGAGTGATATGTAAGAAGAATCTTCACAGTACTTTCTCTTAAACAAAAGATTTAATCTTTGTAAAATAATATATTTTGCTTATTTTTTAAAAAATAGGATTAGAGTAAGCTTGTGTTAATGAAAAGCTTTTTCTGGAATCCAGGGGTCCAGGATTCCACTTTGGGAACACAGCTAATCTAAGATTGTTACTAAAAATTTGAAGATAAACTCATTAAAATTATAAATATTACTTGTAAATTACATTTTAGTTTGGCATAATTTCTTTAATCATGGAAATATAAAAAACTGAATTTTTTTCAGTTCATATAAAATAATCTTCAGGTTTAAAAAATTCCATTTTAAATAAAAAATATATTTTTTTTTGCATCTGAAAAATTATGGGGAAAACTATATTTCTCAAAACAGTAAACACTGGGCAAAGTGGTAAAAGCTGATCAACTATGCAAAAAACTCAGTGGCTGTTATGATGGGTTGGGTTGTTTTACCTCTGAGCGGCACTTTTTTGCACACCATGGGCTAAATGGCCAGGTCACATGGACCCCGAAGGCTCAGAGAAGGTTGGGAGAGGGGACCCACTGGAACAGCTGTTGGAAGACAGATGGTAGCCTCCCGTCAAGGTCATCCAACGTGTTCTTTAACGTGCACAGGGTATGGCTCTCCCGCACATGGGGCCACGGCTTAACGTCCCATCCGACGGACGGTGGCCTTTCCAAGCCCATCAGTGTCCCCTACTGACAGTGGACAGGGCGGGGAATTTTGCGGAGATAAATCTCAACGCTGACCCAGCTGGGACTCGAACCTGGGAACTGCAGATTACGAGCCTGGTGTGCTACCGACTGAGCCACCCGCGCCCCATGTTATGATGGGAATTGGTTACAAGTTATGAAACAGAAGATGAACTTGAAGAAAGCATAATTATATGAATTTTTTAAATCTGCACAAGTAGAGAAATTGTGTCAACTTTTTGTGATGTAGTCATGTAAATCACAAATAAAATTTAGAATTTTAATAAATTTATCAGTAAATGGTTGGTAATAAGTCTTGCAACATAATTTTTCGCATTATAGACACACTATTTATAATCACATATAAGCTTTTTAGTGTATTCCACTTCAGTGTTCAATAACTAATGATCCTACTGCTGTGTCAAATTGAAACTAGGCACAAATATACTTAAGGCTTTAAGAGTGACAATGTTTTTCAGAATTTTAAAGGTACAGTTTGTTAAAATATTCAAAGTAAAATATTATTTCAGTGAACTTGGGAAATAAAACTTTCTTCTCCTATTACAAAATCATTGCCTTAATTAAATCCAATATTATTTAGAGCTTTAAAATGATTTGTGGTAAAATGACCAGTAGTAAATTGCAATGTTCTATTTTGATTAGGGAATGAGATAGAATTTTAATTTACCTTAAATTTATGATTTTTTCCTAATTTTAAAAGTAATATAACTTTAGATCTGCTTGATCTAAGCTACAATTTGGAGGTTGGGTTGCTTAACCTCTGAGCGGCACTTTTTTGCACACAATGGGCTAAATGGCCAGGTCACATGGACCCTGAAGGCTCAGAGAAGGTTGGGGGAGGGGACCCACTGGAACAGCTGTTGGGAGACAGATGGTAGCCTCCCGTCTAGGCCATGCATCGTGTTCTTTAACGTGCACAGGGTATAGCTCTCCCACACACGGGGTCACAGCTTAATGTCCCATCCGACAGACGGCGGCCTTTCCAAGCCCATCGGTGTCCCCTATTGACTGTGGGCAGGGCGGGGAGTTTTGCGGAGATAAATTTCAATGCTGACCCAGCTGGGACTCGAACCTGGGAACTACAGATTACGAGCCCGGTGCGCTACCAACTGAGCCACCCCCACCCCACAATTTGGAGGAGAAGCCTTTATACATAAGTCTTGATACCTAACAATCATACCCAGTTTCATTAAAACTGAAGGAAGTCAGGTTGAAAATGGACATTCTGTTAGTTGATTTCACATGAAATAAATAACCTTTTAGTGATAATAAAATATTGCAAAGAATCAAAATGCTGATTGAAATTATTTAAGATTTTCAAAAATACGAACCTGCTCATAACTTGGAAACATAGTTCTTACTTCCTGGAGAGTTAACTCATCTTCTGATGTTTCTGCTTCATGGTGATGGGTTTTGTGTTCATATAAGCTTTCTTCTCTTTTCTTTCTCATTTGCAGTTCATCATTTTGTTTTACCCAAGCCTCACAAAACTGTTTCAAAACAGTGCTCATAAGAGGCAAAATCTTTGGAAAGGCATTTTTACAAAATATTAGTGCTTCATTTTTCATTTCTAGAATTGAACATTTTAAAGCATTAAAAGTCATTTTTAGTGCATTGCCATTTGTTTCATTAGAGGGGCACAAATAACGAAGAGCAAACAAAGTTTTTTCTTCTGCAAGAAAGGAGGACATTTGCATAGGACTAAGGAAATTTCCATTTTCTTGAACAGTAGGAAAAGAAGCCATCTGTGCTAAGAAGGCCTCAACTTTCAGAGATCGCTGAAAGAAAAAAACAAATATATATTAATTATTAAAGTAAATATTTGTATAAAATAAATTAAAACCCAAACATTAAATTCTTGCAAAATATATCTCTAAAAGAAACTTGATTTGATCAAACAAACTAAAAGAAACCTAATTCAGAACTCATTTCTTCTTTCTGAGTATTTTATTGTGTAAAATATTTAATAATCAGTATAATCTACTATCTACATACACATTTTGTGTCTTTATTTTAGTTAATATCAAATATAGTATAATTTTTGTTAAATATACTAAAATAAACAGATATTTATTTTGGCTTAATATTGATTTTCTTCATCTTTTTGTTTATTTTTCAGTATGTGCAAATTTATACAACACATTTTAAATTTTCTGTTAATGCATTTTTACCTTTCATAAGTTGCAAAGCATTTTGTAGAATGAATATCCATCCCCCCTCCCCTAACATACTCCTGGACAGTTGGGGGCCTCTCAAATCTTTTGTGCCTAGGATATCCAGATATCTTAATCTGCCACTGTGTAGGAACAAACTCCTTGTGGATGATTCCCTCCATATCAAAGAAACAAATCAACATGCTCTTGATATTTTTTTTTCACCTGCCTTGCTTTCTTTGGACACATGATGGAGGACTCTTCCACTGGGATGATTGCTGTTTTGTCTCTGGGTTATAATCAAAAACACATCACAAGAAAAATTCATCACAAGCTATGATTTTAGAAAGGAAGTTTTGGTCCTTTTTGCCTTTGCCTGAAAGTCCCTCTACACAGTGAGCCCAATGTTGTCTTTGCTCTCGAGTCAGCAACTAAGACACAAATTTGGCAGTAATCTATCTCCTGTTGAGCTCTTCAGAATCAGTTGGCATGATCCATATGTTACTCTAACAATTTCACAGATGTTATTGATTGTTTGCTGATGGTCCTTGTGGATGGCCTGATACACTTTCACCATATTCTTGTCTGTTTGACCGTTTCTTGAGGGCTGACCAGAACATTCAATATCTTCCATTGATTTAAAACACCAGAACCATTCAAAAGTCTGAGTTCAGCCAAAGGTGTCATCACTGAATGCTTGTTTAACCCTTCCAAGGCCCACATCTTGTATACAAGTCATGAGGGTCAAGGTCATTTCTACATATGATCAACAATGAATCCACTTTTCATGATGCACATGTCATTTATAGAGGTTCAGACTTACTTATGGACACTGTACTTCAGACATTTTTTCATGCATAAATTTTTTTTCCAAAATAAATAAGAAAGGATTGAAAAAAATTCAATACCTGTAGTGGAAAGTTGCATTGTATTTTCAAGGATAAAATATGGTGGGACATCATCTGAACTCCCATCAGCATCTAAAAAAAAAAATCAGCTTTACATTATAAAGCACAATTAAAAAGACCTCTTGCTCAGAAAATAAGAAATTAAAATAACTTAAAATTCTCTGTTGTTTAAGAATAAAATTTTGAAGTACATCCTTCAAACTATTTGCATATTAAAAAGTTTTTAGGAGCAAACTCAGAAGCTTTTCATAGCAAGGAGACAGCACTCTGTCTTCAGTGAAGTGACACTATGTGGTGACATTAGGGATGTTAAGAACTTTTTTCTACATGTCATGAAGGGTTATTTCAGTGTCTTGTTCGCAGGTGGGGATGGGTGAGGTCATTATTTCAATAGTCTTACAGATAATAGTTCCGGAGTAAGTAGATGCACAAGCTAGCAGTATGGTATGCTCCCAGTCTATAGTAGCTGGGTTGGGTTGTTTTACCTCTGAGCAGCACTTTTTTGCACACAATGGGCTAAATGGCCAGATCACAAGGACCCCGAAGGCTCAGAGAAAGTTGGGGGAGAGGACCCACTGGAACAGCTATTGGGAGACAGATGGTAGCCTCCCATCAAGGCCAACCAGCGTGTTCTTTAACATGCACAGGGTATGGCTCTCCCGCACACGGCTTACTGTCCCATCCAATGGATGGCAGTCTTTCCAAGCCCATCGGTGTCCCCTACTGACTGTGGGCAGGGTGGGGAGTTTTGGGGAGATAAATCTCAATGCTGACCCAGCTGGGACTCGAACCCAGGAACTGCAGATTACAAGCCTGGCATGCTACTGACTGAGCCACCTCCACCCCTATAGTAGCTGTGTGACAGATTGGCAATGACAGTCATTAGTTTGTTCTGGCTGACAGCTGTCTGATAATCCATTCACCTCTCTTGTAGAGAACATAATGGTTTTTCTGATATAATAAATGGAATGATCTGCCAAATGTAGGGGAAATCTGTATATACTGTTTTTTTGAAGAAGGATAAATTTGTCTATCCCTTTTTATAATTTTCCTACAATTTGGAGCTGGATAGGAATGTAATATATGGATCCAGCTAAGGTTGCTCACTAAGAGACAGTGATTGGGAGGGAGGTTAGCCGAATCTGTTCTGTTGTTGCTTCTGATACTTATTAATTAGCTTTCTGTTGTTTTTGGGTGGAAGCCATGGGGCACAGCAATGGATTGAATGTTTTAAATTTCTGTTTTAAGCAACAACTCACTTGATCTGGAAAACTTTTTAACATTAAATAATTTGAAGGAACAACTTCAAAATTTTATTGCTCAATGAAAAAACACACACAAACGAAAAAACAAACATTATTCAAACTTAAAGCTATAAAAGCTAATTTTTATGCACTGATAAAAAGTTTTGTAGTTTCAAGCTCAATTATTTTAAGGCACATCAAGCTAAATCTTAATATTTAAAAGACAAAAACTATGTTAAAAAATTGAATGTAGTAATTACTTAGGTACACTAACTGCTAGCCCTATCTGGCCTAGTGGTTAGTGTATCTGACAACAATTCAGAAGGGCATGTCATTGTTTAAGTGTCTGTATGCTGCATTCCTTGTCTAATTGTTTGTATAGTGTAAGAGAAACCAACAGAAGTCAAAAGCTTACAGATTATCTGCATCTTCTTCTAATTAAAAAAAAAGCAATGGTGAAAATTTTAACTGTAGCTAATAACTTTCAGTCTTTGGATTAAAAATGAATGAAAAGCTAATTTTATTAGATCAATATTAAATAAACTGAAAACATTTAAAATGTCTTTTTAAACTGCTCAAACTGTTGATCAATAATCAAATCTACAAAGTTACAGACATCATTCAAAACATTGTAAAGTTTGGATTTAGCTTTTTACTTCACTCCTTTTATTATTGTGCAATGGACTAACTGGTCAGGTCAGAAATAGAACAGTGGCATATTCAAGGTTTTTTTTAAAGTTATAAATACCTCCCCACATGAGGACTTCAATTGTATATATACATATATTCATATTCCAAAGCATCCTTGAAAACTAGAGACTCAAGTACACTACACCCTCACTGGAATTTACTGGGTATGTTACTGCCCCTAAGCAACACCTTGTGCATATATATATGTAAGAGCCACACCTTGTGCATAATATAGTAAGTTCCCATTTGTCTTCCAACAGCTGTCCAATGGGTCCCTTTTCCAAACCAGGTCCAGTCAAAAGACAGACAGTTGGACAGCTGTTGGAAGACAAATGGGAACTTACTATATTATACACAAGGTGTGGCTCTTCTGCTTGTGGTTACAGTTTAATACCTTTATCTGACAGATGACACTTTTCAAGCCTACTGGTGTTTCTTTTTAGATGAAGGATGGATGCAGGTAATCAGAGAAATTTCCTGATGCAAGAATGGGACCCATACCTGGAAACTTCTGGTTGAAATCCTGGTATGTTATTGACTACATCAGACACGTCAAACACGCGGCCCACCAAGATTGATAACCAATACGTTTATTTAACTTTTGACAACACTAGATTCTTTAATTAAAATTATAAGTACGTACACAGTACATGAATTAAATAAACGTATTTCAGAAAACATTTCCATTTATATATGAGGGAAACTATTGTGCATAAATGTATATGTCGGAGCCCGATCGTAGAATTGCGAACAACTATTTTCCACTTTAAAAAATAATAAAACTGCGGAAAGATCAATATTAACAGACAAGCATGTGCAAGCAATTTTAAAAATAACTACAGCTCAACAAATTCAACCAAATTTTGAAGATTTGGTTAATGAAAAACGTTGCCAAGTTTCTTAAAAAAAAGATATTATTTTATTTAAATAATGTTAAATTGAAAAAAAGAAACTTTCCTACATACATATGTATTTTTTAACATGTTTATATTCTGTGTATTATTATTTTGTATGTATTGATTTGTTTATAATAAAAGCTATGCTTCATCTTTATTTCCATTTGTTTTTTTTGTTTCGCAGCCCGCAATTTAATATATAATACTTAATATGGCCCTCGGTGGTTAACGAGTTTGACATGCCTGGACTACATGGTCTCATACCTAAATTTCCTTGGGAACAAATATATACAGCTCTTAATATCTGCCACAAGTGCCTTTTAACTGAATTCAAGCTTATTCTAGCTAACACTTTTACTTAAGGGTGAATGTCAATAATATATGAGTGAAAGTACATTCATATGAAGTCAGGAACACAATGTAGAAATAAAGGAGATTGTAATGTAGTGAAATGAACACTTAATATTAAATTTCTCTATATACACATTATACATAATACTTATTCAGCTTAATTAAGTTCGATCCTCGATTTAAGGCTTTTGTTTTACCTCTGAGCGGCACTTTTTTGCACACCATGGGCTAAATGGCCAGGTCACATGGACCCCGAAGGCTCAGAGAATCGATTTAAGGCACTTGCCTTGACAGATCAACAGCTCACAGATGTTAGTTATGGTTGATAATAATTGTAGTATGAAAATTAAACTGTCTGATCACTTCACCATCATAAAAAAATTAGCAACAAGAGTATGATGTCCTTCTAACTTATTTATTTTTATTGTATTTTTGTTGTAAATATTTTTATGTATTGTGTTTTTGGAAGTGCTATTGTGGGGATGTGACTCATAGATGTTGTTTTTGGGTCTGAGCTGGCTGCTTGCATATGCTGACGAGTCCAAAAAGCCCTTTTATGACCATTTATAACTAGCCTCGGGTGTGAGTGCAGGTGCTGGAGAATCAGCAGGAGAGTAAATGACAGTCTTGAGCATCGCTGTCAAACAGGAAGGATGTTTGAACATGTGTCAAAGGACGCTTCACTTACTCAAAGAAAAACCCTTAAGGAGAGGTTTCGGTTCTATGTGAGAGCCAAGTACAGTTCTGTGTGAACCACATTGTAAGCACAGGTCAAATATCTTTTTGCTGAGTTTGAGGTTGGTAAAGCAAGAATCTGCAAAGTGCAGTTCTCCACTTTATTGCATAATTGTTTGCAGCAGCAAAGGCCTATGGAGTTGAGCACATCCCCATCACATGATTGTATATAAATGTGAATAAACTATAATCCTTATACAACTCTTGTGCATGGATTCTTGAACATATCTCTATACATTACTTGGTGCAGCAAGTCTGAGGCATATGTTGGTACCGGCATAACAACCCGCAAACCTGATATTCCATCTAAGTAACAGCGAATTTAAGTAAGGGACTAATAGATCATCCTCTACTATAGAGTGGTAAATCATTTGCCATCAATATCCACCACATTTAGTGTAGTTCAAGCAGAATATCTAATTCCATGTGACAAAATAAAAATTTGTGTTGTTCTCTTACCACAGCAAATGACAAAGAGTGACATCCATTCCCTAGTAGACTAAGAAAAAAAGTTCTTCTCCCCCTTTTCTTTGTGAGATCACTGATACCAGAGTCATATGGTAGTTTTTGTTCAATGGCATTCCAAAAATGCCATAGTCCATCACAGATATCAGTTGGTTCCATTGGTAATAGTATATCTAATAAGTAAGTGCTGACAGATTTATATTTCTGTTTATCACTGCTTAGGGATTCTTCCCAAGGTTGTAATCATCCTATTATTATCATCAGGAAGGATGTAAGATCATGGAGTTACCATATTACTCCCTTATATCAGCTGAGGATCCTGATAATTTCTTTGAAATAAATTTGATAAAAAATTGTTTACCTGCAAACAAAATTACAATAATTCATCCTATCACACTAAATAATGCTAAATGTAAGATTAAAAGCAACATCTCGGTGGGGAAAAAAGAAACTTCTGAATAATATAGTTTATAAAGATTATGAAAATTAAAAATTTCATTATGAGAATTGGTTTTCTGCAACCAATGTGTCAATAAATTCTTCACGAGTTCACACTTATTGTAATATACCCTCTTCCTCTCATGTTGTATTCAAACAGCAAAATGTTGCAGGCTTAAAAAGATTGTAGAACAATGATGTAGATCATGAAAATTAATGTCAATATAATTTTCTAGTTGTCTTGTTTAATCTCGGAGTAGTACTTTTTTGCAGACAATTTACTAACTGACCAGATCACAAGAACCCTGAGGGCTCAAAGAATCCATTGAACAGGCCATCCAGTACACATGGGGTCACAACTTAATGTCCCTCCAACAGATGGTGGCTTTTTCAAGCCCATTAGTGTCCTCTACTGACTGATGGCACAGCTGGGAGTTTTGCATAGATAAATCTGAATGCTGGCCATGTGGGACTAGAAATTATTTGAACTGCAGATTACAAGCCTGGTGTCCTACTATTGAAGGCGTAAATTGGAAGGAGAGCTGTGTACCAATCCCTAGTGATGATACACAGAACCGGCCAGGTCTAGCACCTAATGTCCGACCCTGCTTTCTCGTGGTGCAGGCCATTAGTACCTTTCAAAAGAGATATTCTCTTTTGGAAGGGAACGGAAGGGGAGGGCTGCCAGTTCAGTATGACCTACTGATCTGGTCATCTATGGCCACTTTTTTCTTTTTTTTCAACCCTGCTGAGGAGTGGTCAACTTCACAGGGTCCTGGTGCTGACCATTTATACCTACTAGACTGGACTTGTTTATGGATTTGAGTTTGATTATGGATCCTGGACTTGCTGCACTGGTGGGCCTCTGTTGAGGGAGAGTCTACTGCTGTGTTTTCTGTTTGCTTCTGGGTTGCCAGCTCTAAGTGAACAGAGGCATGGAATACCTTATATCAGCTGGTGGATAATCCTAATCAGAGGCCATAGCAGGTACCTGAACCTTACTTAGCTAGTTGGGCATCGTCAAGCCTAAACTGGAGTAATGTGTCTCAGGCAGGCCATATGGCTCTTGAAAAAGTCCACTTGAAAAGGTGGTGCCTGAAGTTCCTACCAGCATCGGTGACTTCAGCTTTTAGCGGAGGAGGAACAGGTCTTTGCCCCATGTCTGCGATCAGGGGGCTGTTTGATATTGTTGGCCCTACCAATCTCAATAAACCTAATTTCTTTAAAAATCCTACTAATCATTTTCTCTCTGCAGGAACGTGGAACGTGAGGACATTACATAGAGATTATTCTCTTGATGTCCTCATGCAGGAATTCCAGCGCTATAACCTAGATATTCTAGGCTTGCAAGAGACCAGATGGACAGGTAAAGGTGAGATACTCAAAAATAACTTTAAATTTCTCTTTACAGGGAGGGAGAATGGAAAGCATCACCAAGGCGTGGGTCTGCTGCTCAGCAGACATGCTAGTGATGCTCTTCTAGGATATGAGTGCATTAATGAAACGTTTCTTACAGCAAAATTTCAGACAAGCATTAAAGACTTGAATGTTATCTGCTGTTATGCCCCCACTGAGGATTCTGATGAGGATGAGAAGGATAGGTTTTACGGACAACTTCAGGATATTTGAATTCTGTCAAGAAAGGAGATATTACCCTTGTTCTTGGTGACTTCAATGCCAAAGTTGGTACCGACTTTGACCTTTGGGGAGGAGTAATAGGCCCTTTTGGTATTGGTAGCTGCAATGGCAATGGGCAACGTCTCCTACAGGTAAGTAAACTTAATGGTTTCAGAATAACTAACACATATTACAAACACCGCGACATACATAAATACACATGGGTTTCACCTGATGGGCTGCATAGGAATATGATTGATTATATATTAATTAATAGCAAATGGGCTAGTTCTGTTAGGAATACCAGGGCATATAGGGGAGCTGAAATGGGATCTGACCATTACCTTGTTAAAAGTGTCTTGCAACTTAAACTTAAAAAGTGTTGTGCTAGGGTTAAAAAATTTACCTTTAATACTGAAGCTATGAAAGACCCAGTTATAGCTAAAGCTTACCATGATAGGTTACTTAGTCATTATGACAGTCATGGTTTGTTTAATACTGAAGTTGAGGAAGAATGGGGCCATTTTAAACAGGCTTTTTTTGGAAACTAACAGTAATCTTTTAGGGAAAAAGGAGCAGAGGAGACAGAATTATTTAAGTGATAAGGCACTTGAGCTTATTTCAGAAAGAAGGAACTGCAGGAATGTCCTTAATCAGTACCCTACTAGTCCTAATAGAAAGCATTACAGAGAACTTAATAAACGTGTAAAGGATCAGTTAGCTACTGATAAGAATCTTTGGCTTGATGGTTTGGCTGACAAAGCTGAGGAAGCAGTTAGACAGCACAACAGCAGAGAGCTGTACCAGATAGTTAATGTTTTGTGTGGTAGAAAACGAACAGGTATACAAGGATTGAAGGATAAACAAGGTAAGGTTATAGAAGGTGAGGATTCTGTCATGGCTAGGTGGGCTGAGCATTTCAGTGATGTTCTAAACAATGTGGTTAATTCTACTCCCATTGTTTGCAATGATGATAGATGCATTGTTGGCTTTAATGTTGGCCCTATAACACAATCTGAAGTTAGTTTGGCTATTTCTAAACTTAAACTTCATAAATCCCCAGGGGTGGATGAAATTACTACGGAAATACTCAGAGCTGGAAATGTTTCAGTTACCGTTTGGATGACTGAAATTTTGAATAAATTTTATGATAAAGGCATGGTTCCTAAAGATTTTACCAGAGCTATTATTATCCCTATTTTCAAAAAAGGTGATCGCAGTTCTTGTGATAACTATAGGGGTATCAGCCTACTCTCTGTTCCAGGTAAAGTTCTTTCCATGATTGTGCTTAATAGAATTAAGAATCTGGTTGACAGGCAATTGCGTGATGAGCAATGTGGATTTAGAAGTGGTAGGGGATGTGTAGATCAGATATTTTCACTTAGGCAGATTCTTGAGAAATGTTTAGAGTTTCAGAAACCTTTGGTTGCTAGCTTTGTTGATTTCAAAAAGGCTTTCGACTCTGTTGATAGTCATAATTTGTGGTTGATTGTGAGATCACATGGTATACCAGACAAGTTAGTTAACATAATGAAAGCTCTCTATAGTAACACTGAGTCATGTGTGAGAGTTGGTAAGTCTTGTAGCAATTGGTTTAGCATTACTTCTGGTGTTCGACAAGGGTGCATTTTGTCTGCCTTTCTCTTTAGTTTGGTTGTTGATTATGTTATGCGAAATTCACTTCAAGGGAAAGCTTTTGGCCTTAAATGGGCTGGAGATACGAAAATTCTGATTTAGATTATGCTGATGATTTAGCCCTTTTGGCAAATGATGTTGATGAGATGAACTCTTTCATTTGAGCTGTTGATGAGACTGGTAGTACAGTAGGTTTGGTTATAAACAGAGAGAAAACTAAAGTGATGAAAATTGGTCAGGCAGGTTGTGATTCAGTTAATCTGAATGGTTGCAGTCTTGAGCAGGTGTCACAGTTTAATTACCTTGGGAGCTACGTAACTGATATTGGTGATGTGCGGCATGAGATTAACAGATGAACAGGTATTGCTGCCGGGACTTTTAAGAATCTATGGAGATTGTGGAGAAATAGGCGTATACACCTAAAGACTAAAATTAGACTGTATAATAGTTTGGTTCTTTCTAGGGTTAGTTATGGTAGTGAAACTTGGACGCTATGTAAACAAGATAATAGGAAACTAGATGCTTACGCAGTATCTTGGGTATTAGGTGGTTTAACTTTGTAACTAATGATGAGGTTAGGCAAAGGAGTCTGCAACCTCCTTTAAGCAGCATATTGTGCAGAGAGAGACTCCACTGGTTTGGCCATGTTGCCCGTATGGATAATTATAGATTGGCGAATAGGGTTATGAACAGTGTGCCTAGAGGCCTCAGAAGGAGGGGGAGACCTAGGATGCGGTGGGCAGACAATGTCAAACAGGACCTTGTTAGAATTGGTGTACAGTGGTCGGATGCAGCAGATGTAGCTCACGACAGATATGCTTGGAGAATTAAACTGCATGGTCTGGTTGGACCTCCGTAGCCCATGGCTGCTTGAGGATGATGATGATGATGAAACTCTAAAATTTTCTAATTCAGCTTTCCTAAAACAATGCAAAGCTATTCAAAGCACATTCCCTATGCAAAAAAAATTAGAGAATTTCTATGTTATGCCAATGGAAAGTGTAATTCAAAGATCAGTGGCTTCTAAAATAAGCTTTTTATGATAAAATGATAGTGGAGATAAATTAGAGATTTAAATCAAATCTCATTATTTATTTTCAATTTTAACAATATTCATTCAGCATTTAAAGAGTTATGGAAGATGGAGTATTTAACAGTAAAATTGCTAATTAAGAATTTATTTCAAAAATTACCAAAGTAATAAGAGGATGATGAACCTATTTCTTAACATTTTGCAGTTTACCTAATAACTCAATTTCATAAGTTTTTATGAAACTTTTTAATGAGAGTTAAAGCTTCTATTAAATATTTCCCAGCATCCATGACTCTTTAAATATTGAATGAATATTGTCAAAATTCAAGATTTAGCAAGATTATATTTATATCTTTAATTTGTTTTAGTACAATTTTATCATAAAAAAGCTCATTTTAAAAGTTATGTAGTTTTCAATTTGGATTTCTGCTCTAATAGCATACAAATTCCCCATTTTTTTGCATAGTGAGTGTAGGTGTAATGATTAACACTTAACAATACAACTTCTTGCAGTGGCATTCAAGCAAGTCTTTTGAAAGCATAATTAAAATCACTTCATTTTTGTATAATATACACTTCTTGTAATTAAAGGAAAGATAATAAACTAATACCCACCAGCTCTACTCCAGCTAAGAAAGGAAGTACCAAATCTCTGTAAAGTATAAATCTTGATCCCAAGCGATCAATGAAGCCCATTTGATTTTCTCTCCACCTTTCTACTTCATTAAGATGCCTGAAACCTTCTGCTGCATCATCAGAATTTCCTTCAGTTAAATGCTGCCTGAGACTCTCAAGTTTTTTAATGGTTTCGTATACAGCTGCTGGAGATCCCACTGACTTCAGATAGTGCTGTATTTCACCAGTCAACTCATTAAACTAAAAAATTATAATATATTATTCAATTACATATTTTGAAACAATGAATGTGAACATTATAAATTTTAAGCAAATAAATTAAAGTTGTTTTTGAAACTCAACATAAAAAATAATGGCACTTTCCAGCCAAAAAAACTATTTTAACACTAAAATATAGGATATACAGATTATAGATATCATTAACATATGAACACTAGATAGTTATAATGTATTGAGCTGCCTTAAAGCAAAGATAATAGGTTCCAATTGCCTTGGTAAATGGTGAAATGGAAATGCTTTTTTATTAACACTCAGTAATTGTGGTATATGGATGGTGCTAAATCCTTATATTAAACAGCCATTCTACCTTCATTTGATTTTCTATGGGATTAAGGTTTCAAGAATTATCTAGTCAATTAAAGATACAAAAGTTTTACTCATGTTCCTTGAGCCACATCATTACAATCCTGATTCAATGGCATGGCCTATTGTTCTACAAAAAGAATGCTATAGGTACAATTCTATTTCAATGGCAGGAGTATATATTTAATATATATTTTCAGTTGGGTTGTTTTACCTCTGAGCGGCACTTTTTTGCACACCAAGGGCTAAATGGCCAAGTCACAAGAACCCCGAAGGCTCAGAGAAGGTTGGGGGAGGGGACCCACTGGAACAGCTGTTGGGAGACAGATGGTAGCCTCCTGTCAAGGCCATCCAGCGTGTTCTTTAACGTGCACAGGGTATGGCTCTCCCACACACGGGGCCACGGCTTAACGTCCCATCCGACGGACGGCGGCCTTTCCAAGCCCATCGGTGTCCCCTACTGACCGTGGGCAGGGCGGGGAATTTTGCGGAGATAAATCTCAATGCTGACCCAGCTGGGACTTGAACCTGGGAACTACAGATTACGAGCCTGGCGCGCTACCGACTGAGCCACCCCCGCCCCTATATTTTCAGTGTTTTAGTTACTTTTTTATATAATAATTAAAAAAAAATCAGATTTAGTAAAACTCAAATGATACTAGCAGATTTACTGGGTGCCGCTAGTGCCTTAAGGTATTGGCAAAAATATTAAAAAAATGAAAATTCCATAACATGCATTTTTTTTTCAGAATAAAAATTTCTAGTTAAAATTTCTTTTATTGCAATTTATATTATGAATTGTAACTGAATTACAATCTAGCAAATGTCCATTTGAAGTTCAATGGGTCTCTTGAATACTTCCTTAATTGAGCTTTAGTACAAATACTAAGTATGCAGATGTAAGAATGTAAGCAACACAGCAAGGGCATCTTTGGGAAATTCAAACTAAGCATTTGCATAAGCAATAAATGTGAAATAACAATAAATGTGAATAAATGAAAAAAAATTAGAGAATTTCTATTTTATGCCAATGGAAAGTGTAATTCAAAGATCAGTGGCTTCTAAAATAAGCTTTTTATGATAAAATGATAGTGGAGATAAATTAGAGATTTAAATCAAATCTCATTAATTAATTTCAATTTTAACAATATTCATTCAGCATTTAAAGAGTTATGGAAGATGGAGTATTTAACAGTAAAATTGCTAATTAAGAATTTATTTCAAAAATTACCAAAGTAATAAGAGGATGATGAACCTATTTCTTAACATTTTGCAGTTTACCCAATAACTCAATTTCCTAAGTTTTTATGAAACTTTTTAATGAGAGTTAAAGCTGCTATTAAATATTTCCCAGCATCCATGATTATGAAATGCATATGTGGAATTTGTGACTAAGCATAAACCTACATCTTATATTGTCTACTGGCAATTGTTTCTATTTGTTTGGCTTGATAATATGCCTAGTTAAAAATATTACTGGCACTGTAATGGCAAATAAAAGAAAAAGAGAAAAAATACCTGAGGAGGTTTAGGTCGAAAAGCAAGTTTTGTCTCCATTTCTTCCAATTTTCTGTGGAGTTTAGCTTCTCTGTCCATCAGTCCAGTCACAAAAGGATGAAGGTCTTCTGGGCTACATGACTGATAAGACTGCCCAGTTAATGCTTGACAATGCCAGTCTCTAAGGCCCAGTTCCATTCCAATATCCTGAAGCTAAACAAATAACCAAAAATCATAAACTATAGTGTATTTCTTGCATAACTGATTTGACAAATTTCTATAATGCACAAATAAATTTAACTATGAGTTTCTTATATCATATATATTTATTTTTCAATAGTATTCATGAGTACAACTGTTTGCTGAGTAGCAAGCTATAGTAAGGTCCCAAGGACCTAAAGCTAAGCTATGCCCATGATATAGCACTCTGATCTTAAAATAATATTATACATCATTTGAAAAGCAATTTCATACCATTTAAAATTAAACATTGCTTTTTTAATTAGCTAATATTTTCTGCTGTCCTGGTGGCTGAATGGATAGCGTGCATAACTACTAATCAAAGGTACTAAAATATTGATCAAAGTATCACAAAATTTGCTCATAGGTTCATCATCCTCCCATATAAGAAAAGAATATGTAATAATCCATGACTATGCAGAAGTGAGCAATTAGAACTTCCTCCTTGTGTTTCCTGTTAACAGTTCACTTCCACAGTTTGAAACAGGCTTGATCTTGAATAGTTTGTTACGAATCTGTTCTGACCAAGATCATTGCCACTGTGCCTGGAGCAGTGGCGGTCAATCTCAGGTACATAGGGGCCATTTAAAGACCTATGAAGAATTTTGCAGTCCAAACATGACACTCCTTTACTAAATAATTATTTAGTAAAGGAGAGTCATATTTGTATAATTGTAATAATTATTTAGTAATCGAGATTCTAATAAAAGTAAGATAAAGAAAATGACGACTAAAACTGATGCCTCTATATCTCTTTAAGAATTCAAAGAAGATGCTTGATGAATGAAAAAAAAAAAACTGAAAAAGAAACATATCTCTTGCAGTGTTGAAGTTTTTTAATGTCATAAGCAGTTCATCAATAGCAGTCATAATATATATATTATGACTATAATATATATACATATTTAGACAATATATATAATATATAGACAATAGCTGTCAATAGCAGTCATAAGGAGGGAGGCCATAGCCCCTATGGCCTCCCTCCTCATGACAGCTATTGGCCTGGAACCTGATGAAAAAATAGTGTCAGAAATCCAGGTATGTAACCACTAGTGGTAGGCTGGAGAGGGGCATGGCCAACTTTGTTGCCAAGCCATTGGCCCTGGTACTGACATGACTGGCACCCAATAGAAACTCAGAACAGGATGGTGAAAGTGACAGACTAATGATGGAGCTACTGGTGGATCTTAGAAAGAATAGGCTGAAGTTGAGGCCTCACCAAAATCAAAGCCTATAGTGAATCAATGTAAAGTACAACTGATGATGATGCTTAGTCACTATATGGTCTGAGGCAAGGCTGATACTGTGCAACTCTGCAACAAAGATGGAACACTGTGGTGGGATCTGGTCTGCTATGATGACATCACAGCAGAAAATGGCCAAACCCACAAATGTATCTTACTTAAAGTGATCAGTGAAGTCAGGCAAAAAGTCCAGTGCTCAGCATAGTGGTGGGTAAAGAGTTGCCAATACATAGTTACCATTTCACTCATGACACGTAGTCATGAGTGAAAGCTTTCCCTGTTCAATATAGAAAGGAAAATCACAAGACAAACACTACTCTATGAAAATAATAGATGCGAATCACAGACTTTAAATTTCAACTTATGAAGAACTTGTTGAGCTAGCCAATAACACTAGTTTTTTTTTTGTGCTATGCTATCAGGATCGGAATGAAGACAGTGAGAGTGGTGAAACTGCACCCAGACAAATGGTCAGAGAGAACCTGTGCTCAAAGGAGAATAGATATCACACTGTTTTACAGCATATACCTTGAAATACTAAAGACTTTTACAGCAAAAGTACCATCATTCTAGTAAAACTTTTAACAGTTACAACACTAACAATAGCATTAGAAACTATCACAAGAACTTAAGGAGTCATTTTAGGTGAGAGTGAATTGAGGTATTGCAATACATTGCAGGATATTCCAGAGTGTATTGAGTTCAGTGATGTCCATCTTCCTCCCTAAGAGTAAAGTGTGAGCAAGCAGTTCACACTTTACTCTTAGGGAGAAAATCTAGAAGAGTTTCTATCTCAACAAATAGTCAGAGAAGTATAAAATTAATAACGGAGGTGTGAAATACAAATATGCAAAATATTTACTACTCTGACAAAATAATTCAAATAACATAAAAACAAAAATAATAGAGTTCAACGAACTGTATAACCTTATCTAGGATTATTAAAAAAGTTGCTAATTAATATCAAAACATCATGCATTTAGTTAAGACACAGAGAATCTCTATTAATACTGTTAAAGCAGTTACTAGCAACTCAATAAAAATACTAGCCAACTGGTCTTACAATATAGTATAAATACCTACTAGTATATAGTATAACACAACAATGAAGTATAAAATTTGGAAACGTTGTAGGGTTTCCTTCTCGTCAACAATGAAGTATAAAGTTTGGACTGTCCCTAGTGAGTTCTTGATCAAAAATTGCTCAATTAACATGTTGCAATAATGCACAAGTTCATGATGGTAGCATGCAGCTATACAACATTTTGAAACTGTTTGAGGTAAAGTTAGTTGAGATTTATTATAACCTAAACACAGTTTTTAGCTGGTGAAAATTTCAGGGGATCATGAAAGTATAGCTGAAGCACCTAACTAGTTGGTAATATTGGATGATTGACATTATGAGGTCTGTATTTAATTCTTATTTCTCCCAATCTATTATTTTACTTACCTTTTATTCCTTAACCAGGAAAATGTTTCATTTTTGGAGTCCTAATTGGCCTTCTCTAGTCCACAGTTACAGGAGAGTACCTCCAACTTCTTTACAGTAACTTCTGTCGCTGCACATGTTAGTACATGTGCAAGGTCAAGAGCTGTTTATATCATAATACTTGCTGACACAACATATTAACATAACTACACCCAGAAGCATGTACATGTGTCTGGTTATGTAGTTGGTGGTGTATTGGCAAATAAGTAGTAGTAAAGATAGAGAGTTAAGTGTATTGTAGCTAAGAGAAGTTTGTCCTAGTACTTAACAAGCAGAATTTAAATTTAGAGAAAATTAAAATTTGTTGGATCTTACAACAGTATCTGTGTCTTCTCATTTTTGGTGAGTAGACAAAAGTGTTAAAGAATTTGAACACAATTATGTGAATGAAATTTTTTTCACAACATAAAAATATACCAACAATAAAACTACAACTCATTTTAAATATTAAGGGTTCATTCTGCATATCTGAATGCTGGTTCTCAATCTATCAAAAAATACTGCTGGTTGAACACTGGGTTGTTTCACCTGAGTGCCAGTTTTTTGTTCGCAATGGACTAAATATGGACAGATCACATGGATTCCCAAGAACTCGGAGAACATTTGGGAAGGGAATTCACTTGTCAACTGTCAGAAAATGCCAGTCTCCTGTTAGGACATTCTCCACCCTGCCAACGGTCAGTAGGGGACACCGATGGGCTTGGAAAGGCCGCCGTCCGTCGGATGGGACGTTAAGCCGTGGCCCCGTGTGCGGGAGAGCCATACCCTGTGCACGTTAAAGAACACGCTGGATGGCCTTGACGGGAGGCTACCATCTGTCTCCCAACAGCTGTTCCAGTGGGTCCCCTCCCCCAACCTTCTCTGAGCCTTCGGGGTTCTTGTGACCTGGCCATTTAGCCCATGGTGTGCAAAAAAGTGCCGCTCAGAGGTAAAACAACCCAACAACCCAACCCTGTTAGGACCATCCAGTGTCACACTCCTTGCAATGGGACTATAGCCTAATGTCCCATCTGATGGATAGCAGCCTTTCAAATACCTTTGATGTTCTCTTCTGGGGGCAAGATGAACCCCCATCTTGATAAAGATAAATTTCAATGCTTTCATGGCAAGATTCTTGCAAAGATAAATTTCAATGCTTTCATGGTTGGTAGTTGAATCTGGGAACATCAGGTTGCAAGTCTGGCATACTAACAACTGAACAAACACATGTCCATGCTAGTTGAGATCATTTGCAACTGTTAACTAATTGAAAACTCTTATTACAAAATTATTTTTTTTTTTGAGTACATTAAATGCTCTGAAGGTACATTAAAAAAAATTACCTCTTAACCAGTTGCTTGCCACAGAGGTATGATAGTAGTCTGTTGATATAATACAACATAAAGAAGATCTATGAGGGAGGAAAGACCTCAGCAGAAAGACAGTACAAAAAAGAAACAGCCATATTTTATCCAAAGCTTGATTCCAGGTCCCTTTGATAAATAGACTAGTGTGCTAACCATTTGGTCACTGGGACAAATGAAGGTATCTTAATACTATGAAATATGTTGACTATAATATAACAGCATTTTCCTATGATAACATAGATCAATTAATTGAAATAATTTTATTCAAGCACAAAATCAGATCATCCTTTCACAATATATAATTTAAGATATTATTAGATTCTGCATTCCAACATCTTAAGCAGTTCTGGAAAAGTGGTATTTTATTAACTTATAAAAAAAATGTATGCCCAATTTAATAGTACATAATTAAGAAAAATAATGCCTAAAATTCAGAAAGATGCATAGTAACTTTCAAATTACAAATTTCAACTTTATATAGCAATGCTCAGTTTGTTATTTTAAATTGTTTTTTCAGGATTTTACAATGGAATATAAATTTTTTGCTTGCTACTAATAACAGCCTTATTTAATATTACTACAATAGAGTATGGAAGTTTTTTACCTCTGCATTGCAATATTTAATTTTTACTTCATATTTTTTTACTGGATCCACTACATCTATAGGAGCCAAAAGGAAAAGTGTCAACAATCCAACAAATGCCCAACACTTTCCAACATGCCACTGAACTGTTAAAGGATCTAGAATTGGTTAGAAAAAACGAAAATAAATTTGAAGCAATTCATATTTATTAATGATCTATATATATATATCAAACATCACATTTATTGTAAAATACAACTTCCTTACAATTCTCCCATTTACGTCAACTTTATACCAAAAAGCTCACGACTAATGAAAGTTGTACCAAAAATTACAAAAAGGCAATATTATTTCATTCTAAAAACAGCTATATCATAATAATAAAAACATAAGTTTTTTAAGTAGTTAAGTATCACAGATATCCTGTAAACATGGGACTCACGAAATATAATTTTTTTTTTTTCAGCTGAATATGAGATAAGTTTTTTCTTTACTTTGTTACTGTCTTGGCCTCTTGTCAATTAAGTGAGAAAAATTTAAGACTATATTTTTAAAAAAGGAGATTCATTCTGAACTTCTTAAAATAAAATGCTTGAGAATTCTCAGAAATTACTTGACAGACCATTCTGTCACCCTAGCTTAATTTATTAATATATTATTTAGTAACAATGTCTTCAACAATGAAAATTTTAATAACCCAAGCAAGCTTTAAAATACTTATAAACATTTAGAACTAGAAAGCCAGCTGAAAAAAACATAGCTTTTGAAATTACAGAGGTTGAAATTTCATGGATATATATACATACATTTTCTTGGGCAGTGTTTCTCAATTGATTATCTGAAAAAAATGCTTAGGATTGAATGGAATTTTTTTTTTAAATGTTGCGAAGTACTTTTGTGTCACTTAAGTTTTTATAATAGGTTACTTGTAATGACAATGAAAAGCATTTTCAACAAATTTCTAGTCATGTGACTGACAGGAATAATATTATCTACATTTAGTGCACCTGATTATAAGAATGGATTTTGAGCAATGGGTCAGGTTGTTGCTTTACCTCTGTGTGGCACTTTTTTGCACACAATGGGCTAAATGGCCAGGTCACAAGGACCCCAAGGCTCAGAGAAGGTCAGGGAGAAAGGAACCCCACTGTACAGCTGTTAGCAGACAGATGGAAGTCTTCCATCAATGTCAATCAGTGTGTTCTTTAACATGAACAGGGTATGGCTCTCCTACACAGAGGATCACATCTTAACATCTCATCTGATGGATGGTAGCCTTTTCAAGACCATTTTGCTCTCTTTTTGACCAAGGGCAGGGGGGGGGGGGTCAGCAAAGATAAATCTCAATGTTGGCACAAGTGTGACTTAAACCTGGGAAGTAACAATTATGAGCCAGGCATGCTACCAACTGAGCCAACCCTCACCCCATTTTGAGCATTAAAAATAACCATGTAATATTTTGCAAAATGCAAAGTATTTCTTTCTTATATTTCATTCTTCAACCATGAAAACCAGTTCATAAATTAAACAAAATCAATATTACATTAATATTCAAAAATTAAAGGACCAAACACAAAAGTTTTAATAATAAAAAAATTCAACAATATATTTTGATGAAATTATAGTAAGCGATAACTTATTAACTAATAATGTACAAAGATCAGATAAATTTTGATATGAAGCTAAATATACCAATGAGTTCAAGGGCAGGCAAAACAAAAGCAGAATCAAAAATGAATGTAAACATACCCCTAATGTAATGGGCAGTCCCCAGCAACAGTAAAGGTATGTTATCAATTCCTAATGCTGAATGAGACTGCCAATAAGAACTAGAGGTAGTAATTTCTGTTCACAGTTAAGAATAGATTCCAGCTCAGTAAGAATTCTGGGATGGGGATTGAGACTGATAGTTCTCTTTAGAGCATCTTAAACCTTCTCTATAGGATTGAAATCTAAAACTTATTAGCCAATCCATATGGGCTATAAGTCTGACTCTGAAAATATTCACCCACTAGGTGAGCTCTGTGTGGACAAGTATTGTTATCAATCAAAAGAAAGTCTGGACTAGAGATTGTGAGCTCAAATAATTATTGATGGAAATTGCAATCTATGTAATTTGGAGTGAAAAATACTGTAAATTATTTGCAAAAACCGAATTAATTACATCATCATAAATGACATGAATGTTTATAATGCTATGAATGAAAGAGAGAGAATATTTAAATACTGCATATACCCTTGTATAAGCTGATCCCCCCCCCTACTCCAGTGATGGAGAACCTTTTCAGTCCTGTGTGACAAAATTAAAAAAATTTGGTGATCATATTCAAGTGGCATGTCACATATATAAATGATCGCTGTTATCATAGGAAAGTTGCCAAGTTGCCAGTTACTTTAAAAACAGTGTTAAGCACAATGATACAATAACTGCATTAAGTTTGTTGTTCACTTAACTCAATAATTTTGTCAATTTTCATTCTTTATAGGTTTTGTTTGATTTTTGGATGATACAAAATGTAAGTTTAGGAATGTCAACAAAAAACAGTAGGCTTATTGCCTTTTGACATTCATGTCATAGATTTGCCATCACTTCCCTAGTTTAATAGCTGAAAATTGATAATAAACTGGGACTTGTGGAAAAGATGACTCTCAAACTTTAAGAGTTTAGTGAAAAATATGACAATTATTGAAATAAAATTGTACAAATTCCTAAAGTTATCTATTTTAAAAATCAGATTTTTATACGTTGGGTTGTTTAACCTCTGAGCGGCACTTTTTTGCACACCATGGGCTAAATGGCCAGGTCACATGGCTCAGAGAAGGTTGGGGGAGGGGACCCACTGGAACAGCTGTTGGGAGACAGATGGTAGCCTCCCGTCAAGGCCATCCAGCGTGTTCTTTAACGTGCACAGGGTATGGCTCTCCCGCACACGGGGCCACGGCTTAACGTCCCATCCGATGGACGGCGGCCTTTCCAAGCCCATCGGTGTCCCCTACTGACCGTGGGCAGGGCGGGGAATTTTGCGGAGATAAATCTCAACGCTGACCCAGCTGGGACTCGAACCTGGGAACTACAGATTACGAGCCTGGCGCGCTACCGACTGAGCCACCCCCACCCCACCCCACCAACCTCACGAGAATTGGATGGTCCTTTTTCAGGCTTACCCATTTAATATTAAGTGGAAAAATAACTTGAATATTAATATATATTTTTTTTAGTTTATATTTTAAGCTTTCTTTTTTTAACGACCTTTTTTTGTACTTTTTATTTTAAAGATTTTTTTTTCAGGTTATATTTTAAGCTTTCTTTTTTTAACGACCTTTTTTTGTATTTTTTATTTTAAAGATTTTTTTTGGATTATTATTTTTTTGGATTTTTTTTTAATTATTTTTATTTATATATGTTTTTTTTTGAGAATTTTTATTATAAATTTTTTTATTGGAAATTTTTTTTTATTTATAATTTATTCCATATGTCTGTTTTTCTAAGGAAGTCAAGTAAAAATCGAAAAATTTTTAATTTTGTGGAAAAGACGAGACCTCAGTAGAAGGACAACACATACATCCATTACCTGGGCTCGAACTCGGATACTTTTGATCACTAGCCAAGAGCGTAACCATTCTGCCAGGGGATATATATTAACAATTAATTGCATCTTAATCTCAATATATGGAGTCACAGCTTAATGTCCCATGACGGACAGTGGCCTTTCCAAGCCCATCAGTGTCCCCTACTGACCGTGGGCAGGGCGGGGAGTTTTGCGGAGATAAATCTCAACGCTGACCCAGCTCAGATTTTTAAACATTTATATATATTTTTTTATACATTTATCTAGTTCATTAATGAGTTGTTTTAGCTCCTCATCCATGTGTACCATTTATGCTAAACATGATTGATGTACATATTATGGTTTCATCCAAATTAGTAAAATATTCTCCATATATACAAGCTATAATTTGGATTGCTTTTTGTGGGGACTAATACTTTATTCTCAATATCATTAAGGAAACATCCACCAAGGCCCAGATAAAATTCTACTGAAACTCTCTTTCACTGGAGAAAAATGTATAACTATGTTGTGACATTTTTGTTGTTTACTAAGCAGGAGAAAAAAGAAGTTTGAAATGGCATCTTGTTTAGCTATTGGTATCAAAGAAATTATATACAACAGTTTAATTTAAAATCAAACATAAATTAAAAATAACGTTTAGCAAAATAAAAAAAAAAGTAATAAAAATTTACCATTAAAAAGAGCTTCATTCAATTCTTTAATACTGTTTGCCGCAAGCACCAAGACATTGGTATTAGCAACTAATAGCATTTTTGTTGACAGTCCCAATTTGTCAGTAAGGTTGGCCAAGTTCTCAGGAGTCAGTTGAGTTGATGATATTGACACATTAGCTACTGATGCAATAGCATTGAGCAAACTATCATACCAAGATAGAACTATGACAGCAGCATCATACCTGAAAGAGAATTAAAAAAAAATGTGGTTTTATTAAAGGTCTGAAATTCTTTGCCACATTTATATTCATAGATAAAAATAAAACCTCAGCGAAGGTCTTACAGATGGAAGAAGTGAACTTTTATTACCTTTTTAATATGCAACTGTAATTTAATACAGCAAAACTCAAGAGTATTCAGATTTCAGTATGCACACCACTGATATCTGTTCAGTTAAATTTGGCAAAGACAATCTTTTAGACCAAGCCAGGACAAACGTTTTAGCTGAAGGGATGCATCAAAAACTGAAATGGAAATATGGGTTGACAAAAAGGAACATATAATCAATAACATATACATAAAAAAAGGTTGTTTTTCTCTTTTACAAATTTAATTGTCATCAGTAGCTCATTGGCTACACAAAGAGAAGTGGCAGCCCATAGCCTACTTTAGACATTCTAATGGAAGCTATAAGAGGTGTATTTTATTTCTGAATTTATCTCTTTTCTAAGTTTTTGAAAATCTAACTTGTTCTATTGCTTTTGATAGAACCCAACAAAGTTAAAGAATCAAATTCACCAAACCTTCATTTTGTGGCATTATCAGGTTCCTGAAAATCACAATATAAATTGAAATAATACAATTCAATATACTACTTCCCATATGAAGTAACTAAAAACTTACGATAGATTCTGGCATTACACTGTTCTAAATTCTGCTCCTCACAATTATCCAAACAGCAATAATAATAATAATCAGCAACAGAGGAAAATATTACTGATAATACATAGTAGCACATAAACTATACTGGATGTACACAAAATAATACAGTAACTCAAAAAGAAAGGAATGAATATTTACTATTGCTGTTACAAAGTCACAGAGGATGGGACCATTCACATAAGCACCATTCATTACATGAACAATCTCCAATCAATTGCAATCCATATCTGTAAAGCATATCTAGTGTGATCATGGAAATGACATTTGAGATCCTGTTATGCAGGTCTGGAAGATCAACAACTGGACTAGTGTACAAGATATCATTCACATCGCCCCATAGGAAAAAGTCAAGTGATGCTAAATCTGGCGACTGTAGAGATCAAGTTAATGGGCCATCTTCAGCAATCAAATGCCTGAAAAGACCCTTCATCCAGAGTGTTCTTCTCAAGAAAGATAAGTATTGTGGTGCTCCAATCCCATTTTGTTGGAAACTGAATATCCAGTTTCGAAATTGCAGTGAAGATTAGACAGGAAAAGGTTATGAATTTTGATTATTCCAGTGAAATGAATGTAAAACATGTATATTTTCAAATATGCATATCCTTATCCTCTAACTTACTATTATATATGACTGGATGGTCCCTCCCATGTATCATGCAATTTGAAGTTATAAACATACTAGGTTTGTTAGTATCCTATACATTTCTTAAAATTATTACAATTATTTTCACATATCTCTTAAAAATTTCTAATTTTTTGTAACATGATCCACATTTACTAATAGAATAATTTAATCACAGTGTAAGCTTAATTGTAATATACACTTTAATTTAGACACTTGCTAATTTTTAGCTTGTTTTCAAAGAAAATGAGATAACAGTTTCACTTTGTCGTCTGTCTGTCCTTCTGTAGAATCGAACGTTTTTGTTTACAGAGATATATTAAAAATTCTTTTTGTGTTGGATAGGTACTAATGAAATATCATGATATGCACTTTCTGAATCTCTCTAAAGCTATAATTATGCCCTCTAGCAGTGGAAAAAGTTAAAAATTCAAAAATTTCAAATGAATATTGCAAATGGTGTATTTATGCTAGAAATTTTGATGGTGGAATGTGAAGGCATGAAGTTTCCATTGCCAACAATGAGTTGACCCCTTAGACCCAGATGGGGTGGGTTTATGTTCTATAATCACCTTTTTAGTTTTAGCAGATAATTGTTTGTTTTTAGAGATAAATAAAAAATTCTTTTTGGGTTAGATAGGAATTGATAAAATATTATGATTCATATTTTTCAAATCTTCTGAAAACTATAATTGCACTCTCTAATGGTGGAAAAATTTGCAAATTCAAAAATTTGAAATAAATATTGCAAATGACATATTTAAGCTAGAAATTTTGGTGATGGAATACGAATGCCATGATGTTTCCATTGGCAACAATGAATTGACCTCTTAGACTTAGGGGGAGTGGGAAAAGACAATTTTTTTTTTGTTTTAGCAGATAATTGTTTGTATTTAGAGATAAATGAAAAAATCTTTTTAGGGTTAGATAGGAATTGATAAAATATTATGACTTGCACTTTCGGAATCTTTTGAACATTATAATTGCACTCTGCAACAATGAAAAGGATTGAAAAATCCAAAATTTTAAACGAATATTGCAATGATGTATTAACCCTTTAAAACCCATAATGGCCCAAAACAAGCAAAATTTGAAATGGACTTGTCCAAATAGTGCTACTCCTTTGTGATTAATACCCTCCACCTTTTCTGTAATTTTCTGGGCATTAAAGGGTTAAAGATAGAAATATGAAAGTTTGGTGGTGGAATGTGAACATCACGAAGTTTCCATTGGAAACAATGAAAATGATAATTAGAAAACTCTTTTTTAATTTGATTGGTACTAATGAAATATTATAATTCGTATTTTCCCCACTTTTCTGAGAGTGGTGTGGGAAATGCAAGCTTTTAGATTTAAGAATTAAAAGATGAATACTTTTAAGTTGTATAATTACTAATTAAATACCATTTGCATTTTCCCCATTATCCATTTGCTCAAATTAAACTTTTAAGGAATGAAACAGTAGGTAAAGGAAAAACTTCTTTCGCTTTGAAAACGAGATTCTCATAAGCCACAGAGGTGATATTCATCCTTCTAGTTTTATATTAGATTCAACAGTAAAATGCACGATTTATTAAAATATATAGTTTTTTAAATGATGAGCCTTAGATAAGGCATGGACATTTCTTTCCTGGTGTTATCTTTCTACTGAGGTCTCACCTCACATTACTAATGGTTCTTCTCTACGGCATATTTATAAATACCAAAAAGCTCCTGTCAAACCTCTATGGCAAGCAGTTGAATAAGGTAAATTTTTTATATAGATTTTTGTCAAATTAAAAACATTTGTAAACAATAATAATTTTTATTTTTGTTAGGGTCTCAAAAGTTGAAAGTGGCCCAGGTCTTTTTACACCTATGAGAGGCTTTGCTCAGCATAATCAGAATTTACAATACAATTCCCCTCATTAGTAACCTTTTGGCCAGAGGGGGAAGCAAAAACGATTATATATGTATACATATTTAAACCTATACACATCTTCCTTATTTAACATTAAAGTGCAATTAATTTGTATTTCCAATTCCACAGTGTCTGTTTTTTTCATTTAATACACCAAAACTTGGTTACCTGGGATGGCTGGGGAATAGTGGTTGAAGTTGCTGAATTTTGCATTATACCTAAAAATATTCTAGTAGCCAACACGTGAATTACATTATCTGGAATATAATAAAATACTATAATCTTCATTCGTAAAAAATGAGCTTAAAGCAAGCATATATGTATATATGTAACATAAAGCATGACAGTAAAACCTCAGTTCTGAACTCGTATAGTTTACAATTTTTGACAGCTGTTAATAATGAAAAGGCAAGAAATATGCCAATTGCTTGAGCTTTCCACATGTTTGGGTGCCAGATAAAACAGGCTCTTACTGTGTATATTTGAAGTACCGTTTTTAAGTTCCTTGTGGGGAACAAAGGAAATGCTTTTAGGTTATCTGGAAATGTTCCTGATCATAGTTTAGCACACTAGACATGTTAAAATCATCACCTTGTATCTGCCAGAGTAAAAGTTTTTTGAATCTTATGTTGTCTACTCAACTTACAAGAAATACACATTAGAAATTTCAAGCCTATGCAAAAACCCACTTTATTTCACAAAACATTTTCCCTGCATCAGAATATTTTTAGAGTGAAATTTAACACTGATATATATTTTACAAACACAAACCTACCGAAAAGATTTACTCTTGTTTCCAAGTGATTCAATATTTCTCCATAAAAGTCTCTTCACTATTTCAATTTGCTTTCCCTTTTCCAAGCACATTCCCAGGGACAATGAATTTTCCAGGGATACTGAAGTACTTGATCCACTAAGGATGTTGTGACATACATATGTTAGTAGAGGTGACTGATTAGCCCATAAAGCCTGAAAAAGAAATACATATTTACATTAACATTCATTACATTAATATTTTTCTCTCTTCAAAATATTTAAAAAACAATAAAATTTTGCATTAAAGCAAAAACCTTAGCAATTAAATTTTCAAAAATGTGCAACTTTTTTAAATTTTTATTTAGAGTATATAAACTGTTATAAACTTAAATGCATAAAAATGGAAAGCACAAGTCATACTGTGCTGAAAATTGGCTTTAATTCTTTTTAGGAAAATAATACTTTTCAAATTTTGTGTCCTTGGTGCTTGCAGCAATATTCTTATCAAAAATTATTTTTTTAATTATCAAACATATTCTTTGATACTTTTATTGAATTTTACATTCCTTGCCACTTTGCACCTTGTGCACTTGCCTAGTTATGGCACTGAATACACTATATTACCAAATGTATTGAGATATCTTCATGTATGTAAATGTAAAACCATATTAAAAACTCCTGACTTTGGGAATAAGTTTTTTTGCAAAAAAATGTAGACAAATTGTAGACCTCAATCAAATTAAAATTTTTGAAAATGTTCATTTAATATTTAAAGTTACTGAAGCTGAAATATTTGGCAGCAGAAGCTGCTGTTATGCTTGCCCTAAATACTTTCAAAGTGAAAAATGCTACCCAAACTTCTATAATTGCATTTATTTCATTTGGAATTCTATGGCTCAAGTGTAACTAAAGCCATGCTGTGCAAAACAAGGTAATTTATTTCAGTGAAATATTTCTTATAATGTTAAGGTAAATTCTTACAACAATGATATAGCTACACTGACATTACACATTTTAGTTTACAAAACTCTTTAAGTGAGCCATTTATTTTGAAAGTGGGGCAAGTCAATTTTTTGTTATTGCGAGATATTTAACAGATTAATTTTTTTTAGATTCAAAAATATTAGTAAGCACTAATAGACAACTTTTATGTATTTTATGGCATTAGGTAATGTAAATTTATTATCCAGTAGAGTTTATCATATTAAATTCTATCTATTGTTATCATTAGCTTCATTTTTTCCAAAAATGGACTTGTCAAACTTTCAAAATAAATGGCTCAAGTAGTAAGCACATATTGATCAAAATCTAAATTTTGGGAATTTTTTCAGATTTTCCATCTCTTGCAACATTTTGCTACAAAACACTTAATTCAAAGTTAGGAAGCTTTGAATGTCATCTTCCATTCACATAACATGGCAATGGTCGAATATTTTTGATAATTTAGTGCAAACTCTTCATTCACAAAGCAAAAAAAGGGGAAGAAAAATATTTAAATTTCAAACAAATAATTTGATTACTAAATGTTACTGCATAATTAATATTACAAGCTATATATAGTATATGTATAATACTAATTTATTACATTAGTTTTGCTACTTGATAACAAAATACATAAAAGCTGTATTACTTATTATTAAAATTCTTATACCCATTTAGAATGAATTACTTTCTTTAGAAAGCAAAAAATTGCAAAGAAAATTCAAAAACTATTGTACATAAGAAGAACTACTACTTTGTGTGCTTATGGTTGCATGAGGTGTAAATTCATATGATTAACAATGTAACAAAATAATATGACTTTGAAATGACTGACAATACAAATCAACAAATTATATTTTCGATCTTCACCAATAAATACTTCTCACTAGTAATGAATGAAATGAATACAGTTGCACCAGTAAATAACCTACAAATTTCTAAACCTCAAAATCAAATTTTAATCTTACAGTCATAAAAATATTTCTCTGCTTGTAATAAATTTTAAAATGGTGTTCTTCATACACAAAAATGCTACTTGAAAGTGCCATGAATCAGTCAACACAAACTTTCATTAGTTTCTGAGAAGTGAATCAAAGTCCTCTGAAATGGTTGTTAAAATGCAAAAATGGTTTCAAGCAATATAATGTTGAGAACTACTATTTTATACACTAAAGTATTTAGTTAGTCCTTACTGTATGGTGGCTGTGAAACCCACTTCTCCAGTTTTGGACAGATAACAGCAATTAAAATGAAAGTAAAATAATAAAAATAAATAACCAAAAACACATTTTTTTATTAAAGAAAGAGTATGAACAAACCATGCATTTCCATGGCTGTGTTTTATCTTCAACCATAACAATGTCATCTTCTTTTTGAGGCTCTGTTTTTTTTTCATATTCCCAAAGAAGGCATGAATGAAGATTTGCTGATGATGGCCCATATCTTGTATGTTCAAGGAATGATACAAGGCATGCAGAAAACATATTCTAAACAGAAAATAATAAAGTCCATATAATGTATTTTATATCAATTCTGTTTAAACATTATTACTGAAGAAAAGAGACAATGCAAACTGAAAATTATAAATACACAAAGAAATGGCATTTTAAAAACTTTAGGGTGCGAGTGATAAAATAAAATAGAAATTTAGCAACATACTACACATTTTTCTCATATATAAAAAAGAGATGTGGATTCAACAGATAAGGTAGAATTTTTTTTTATTATTTCATTTGTATTTATTAAATACAGATGAATCTGCAATCTAAGCTATTTGAAAAATGTTCTAGTTTCTAAATTTTAGGTGCAGTAAAATTAATGTCACGATAATAAATTTCATATTTTCTAGCAACTTACTTTCTGCCTGAATATGTTTACCTGTATATATAAAGTTTTACCTGAATATGGCAAAATTTTAGTTCCTTTATTTGAATATAAAAAATACCCTTCAATAATTTTTCATCAAATTTTATAAAAGTACATGAAAAATGCACAAATATGAATTCTTAATTGATGTAATATGTTTAATTTTTAAATGATCTGTTTTTTAACCTGTTTTTGAATGTACCTTAAGACCTTTTTTTAGCTTGTCAAAAAGAGTTTTTATATTAACTTTGTCATTTGTGCCTTCATTCATTTTTTGTGGACATTTTTAAGAGATAATGCTAATTTCATTATAAATTTTTTTAACAGAATCATTCAGAATTTAGTATGGAAGAAGAATTTAAGGATTTCATTGGCATAAGAATCAAAGCTAGAGTAAGTGTACTTCATGTGTGAGAGAGAAGGGGAGTTACTGAAGATGTTGCAACATATTACAGAGGTTTCCAACTGGAAAAATGGTTAAAAACATGGTCCTAGACTGCCTTCACAAAATAGGGCATATAGAATTGCATACTATGCTTAAGGTATATGAGTTGTACTTCAACCTTTATACTTTAACATTAGTTATACTTGCAGAGAGCCAACTCTTAATAATAGGCGGGAAAATCAAACTTTTGACTAAAGAGTGTGGAAGGCTATACTTTGTTGCACTGACCCACAGTTGATATTCAGAGTGGCATGCATTCTCTCTAAATAAATATGTAGAGAGTCTTCTGTGTATGAATGAAATGTTTCTTAAAACATTTACTTGGCTGATGGATAAATTTATGCATGCTGTGTTTGCTTCGCCTCCTAGTTGGCAGCAGAGTACAATATGACAAAATATAAATTATGGAAAATAAGCAGGGGTTAAAGAGGAAAAAATAAATATAGAAGTAGAAACCAAAGGTAAAGGAGGGTTGGTTAGTTTCATCTCTGTGTGACACTTCTTAGCACACAATAGGCTAAATGGCCAGGTCACAAGAACCCTGAGGGTTCAGAGAAGGTTGGGGGAGGGGACCCACTGTATATATATTGAAAGATAGATGGTAGCTATGCATCAAGGCCATCCAGCATGTTCTTTAATGTGTACAGGGTTTGGATCTCCCTAACACGGGGTCATGGCATTTTGTCCCATCTGATGGACAGTGGCCTTTCCAAGTACATTGGTGTCCCCTACCAACTGAGGGCAGGATGGGGAGTTTTGCCACCCTACCCTCTATATAGATATAATTCTTATTTCTGTAGTCATTTGCAAAATTGTGCTTAGCAGAAATGTTTGGTTGACTGCAAATTCCAAGATGAATTAAATTAGCTCAGAAATGATAGAAGCTCCCAGAAATAACGTATAGGTACTGGACAAAAAATAGAAATAAAATATAAAAAGTGAACAGAATAGAATGTTGGTGCTCTACAATAGCAAAGACTCTTAAACAACTTGCAAGAATAGACAATGATGAATTTTTGTCACTTTTTTCTTTTGGATTTGATGAATAATACTGAAAATAAGGAACTCTGTGGATAGCAGACTATAGATGGAGAGTTTAGAGTAATGGCAATTAATGGTAAAGGGTATCATTTAAAAGGTGGAGAAAATTGTACACATCACATATTTAAAACTAACATTGACATTTCAGAGTATGGTTAGAACCAAAAAGAAATTAATAGTCTTAATTATAAACATGGTAAACTGTAAAAGAGAAGAAAAATAGGATGATGTACTCTTAACAAATTTAATGAGAAAATATATTGAGATAAAGCAAAATGGCAAACATAACCTAAACTTGAAGTAATGCTTAAAAAAAAAACGTTAAGAATAATCATTAAAATGAGTATTTTTTTTAAACTTCATGAACCTATTCATAAATCAAGGCTTTTCCTGGGTGTTTTTATTTAGTCAAAAGAGTGAACTGTAAATACAGTCAAGAGTTTAAGTACAATTATCTAGACACCACCTCTCGTTTGTCAATTTGGTTATGCAACTTACAATGCCATCTTAAATTTTATGTAATAAATATCAATGCTTAAAAATTACAGATGATCAAATATTGAGTACCACTTGAGAGCAATATGATATTACAGTTTGAGAACAGCTATCCAGATACCTGGAAAATATCAGATTATGCCGATGATTCCACCTTTGGCAAATAACATTTATGAAATGAACTCTTTTTAATATGCGCTACATAAGATTGGTAATGGAGTACATTCAGTGATCAGAACAAACTGAAGTGATGAAAATTGGTCAGATAAGGACAGGACAGTTCATCCTTTTGTATCTGAAATATTAATGAACAAGATTGCTTAAGCTGTAAATAATAAACACCTACCTTTATTTTTTCAGAGTGAAGAGATAATAAAAGACCAATATGAACAGGGTCTAAACTGAGTTGCTCAATACCAACATCCATTAGGAATTTCATTTGTGATTCTTTAGAGTCCAAAGTTTCAGAAGGAGCTTCATCCATTGTCACCAGTTGTTCTTGAACAATTTGTGCAGCCCGAGCTAACACATCGATTTCAGTAGTAACAAAGAAGTAGTCCCATAAAGGAAGCAATTGTATATGTACTGCCATTTGGCTAGGAGTCAACTGTGATACTGTTACTGGTACATCACTGACTTCCATTACATCCTCATCAACACTTTGAACCAGACCTGTTTCACTCAACTGTAGTTCTATTTGATGAGCAGCCTTTTTAGCTGTACAAAAACAAAAATTTTCTATCATTTCGATATTAAAAATCATAGAATTTTAATTCTATCATTTTAAAAAACATAATACAACTAAAATTGTGCACAATATAGATGAAATTAAAATAAACTCTACATACTTGTAAACAAGATAGTTTGGTAATATTTAACAAGTAGTATTTCTTGAAAATTATTTTTGCTATTCTTACTTGTTTAATACAGAACAATAGCAAGAAGTTATAAAATTATTACTCTTCCAATTGTTTACACATTCTACAAGGGAAGAGTAATGAAATATGAAACTGCTGCAGCACAATATGTTGAATTATTTGTTTTGGCAGTGTTAAAATTTTAAAGCTTAATATTAAGGGTCAGTATTTAATACCACTATGAAAAAGCTTCCAAGTTCTAGAAGAACTGCTGGAATATGTCATCCCACACAATCAGTTATGGGTTAATAATAACCACACTAAGAAATTTTACACACTTTACACACTAAAAAATCAATTAAAAATAAAACATTCAGTAATTTTTATAAAAAAAAAACAAAACAATTCTGCTCTGATATTTGCAGTTAGGATAACAGTTTTAATCTATTTTAACCCAAGACACAGAATAATAAAAATCTGATATGAATTTATTTGGAGAACATTATCAGAGAATGATAATATATACTAACCAATTAAAAGTTCGTTCTGACTGTAATGTTTCTCAAGACTAACATGGAAAGCATCACCAAGAGCTCTACTCCAAGCTCCTCTCTGACTTATGATAATTTCCAGTTTTTTATACATATTTTGTTCTGACTTCATAATGTTCATAATATTTATGTCTTGAGATAATCTGCAAAGAACCAATTATAATTAAAAATAATATGTGACATTAAAAATGTTCTGCACAAGATGCAGAAAGAATGCAATACAGACAAACAGCTTACAAATTATCTCCTTTTTTTGTAAAAAAAATATGCATAAGTATTCTATGGATATTTAGAATGTACAATTTGTTTCTGTATCAAAATTTATCTTACTAAGTGGATTACTTTTAAACTAATTCAATTTTGGGAAATTCTGCTTTATATTGTAAGTTAGGAATAGTTTTATATATCATCTTCAGTGATGAGACCCACATCTTCAGATAACTGATTGTCTGGGACAGAAAGATGGCTGTACTTGCATGTGGCAAAGTCCCAGCAAAAGAGACTCCATGTTGTGTATCACTGCATACCATACAATTCCTACTGCTGGGATCTTGGTGTGGCATCCCATCTGTTATGACAGTCAGCCATCTCTCAGTCATCAAGCCACCCAGCAGCATGGTGATTCCTCTACCTTGTGGCTTTGCCACTTCTACAGAGCATGCCAAACACTACATTCAAGCACAATAATGCCAGACCACATACTGCATGCATTGCTCAACAGTATCTACAAGTCATCCCTGTGCTACCATGACTAGCCAGGTCATTAGATCTATTGTTGATTAAGCACATTTTGTTTTGCAAGATTGTGCCATGGAAACCTAGCAGATGAGGTACCACTGTAGTTGCATTTGCATCATAGAAAATAATGCAACTACGAGTTTTTAGTGACACAAATAGAAAATGGGTAATATTTCACCAAAAGCTACAAATTGATACATACTGAAATGATATATAGTGGAGGTTACATCTAGTTATCATAGCAATATAATACTTTTTTAGATTTGTCTAGCATTAAGTCCACTGCAAGAAATCAACCAAGTAAATAAGCTCACAGGACAAAAAATTAGTCATCTCCTGCCTTAAGAAAGTTATGTCTGTTCAACAGCAACAGAGGGTGCACCAGTAATAAACGCATCCTAGAAATAGCTGTGCCATGTGCTACGGGGTTCATACAGTGACAAGAAGTGGTTGTGTGCCACGTGTGTGTTAGTCACTCCATGAAATATGAGTCAAAGATGTAAATGAGTGGCAAAAAGGTGTTATTACATTTGGCCGAGCCAAAGGTCATAGTGTACAAGAAGTTGCTACCTTTGCAGGTGTGTTGAAACGTATGTCCAAAGGTTCTTCCAGCAGTGGCATATATCGCAGTTAACCACTAATTGTCACCAGAATTGCAACAGAAAGACTGTGCTCACCAACAGAGACAGCTGCAGTGTGTCATGTGCTGTTAGGGCAAACCACTTTGCAATGAGGCAGGAATTTCTCCAGTCAGTCAATGCAGGCCTACAACAAACTGTTTCTGAATGAACACTCCGAAGGGAACTGCATGCCATGGATATCTGGAGTAGAGTAATGCAGAAGAGATCCATGTTAACAGCTCTGCACAAGGCTGCATGGCTACAGTGAGTGTGGTGACATAATGACTGGAGACTCTTGGAAGCATGTGATCTGGTCAGATGAATCACATTTTTGCTTATACTCGAATGATGCGAGGTGACAGGTACATCGTAAACCACATGAAGCCTTCCATGAGAACTGTGTGCAAGGTTCTGTTCAAGCTGGAGGAGGCTCTGTGATGTTCTGGGGGTGATTCACATATGAGGAAATGAGTCCTTTGGTTGGCAGTGATGTCACACTTAGACTAGAAGGGCTATATGGAGCTACTGGACAACCACATGTTGCCTTTTGTGCAGCATCTCTACAGTGAACACTGGAAGGATACTCCAGTCTTCCAAGATGACAACTGTTGTGTGCACAGGTTTCAAGGTGTGTGGGATTGGCACGACAAGCATTCTGAAGCCTTCGAACCTCTCGACTGGCATGCCAAATTCCATAGAAAACTTGTGGGACTATTTGGGGGCAATGAATGAAGCACTGTCCCAGCCATCCAGCCGAACTGCGGCATTTGCTGCTGGAAGAGTGGATGAATATTGATGTGCACTACATCCGCACACTGGTGGCATCCATGCCAGACAGGATTTCAGCTGTTCTTTGGTCGCACGGAGGCGCTATGCACTATTAGGTGACATTCAGCCAGGGGTAACTAATTTTTTGTCTGGTGAGCTTATGTGTACAAACTTATTTCATACCCATGCTTCATTTTCCTATTCAGCAATTTCTGGTCTATCAGTGAATTTGGAAAATAGGTTTAGGAATAATTCTGCATTACAACTCATTTAATTAATTTCTTTTTAATTTATCTATTGAACGATTCTCTCTCATACAGATCAGTCATAACCTCTATAGAGTAGATTTAAGTAGAGGTAGTAGAATTTAAGTAGATTTAAGTACAGGTAGTAGAATTTAAGTAGATTTAAGAAAAGGTAGACCAAAGAGGTCGTTTTTTAAGCAGAAGTAATATTTGTAGTGTCAATATATAAAACATTTTTCCTGATGTAGGTTTTTAACAGGTTTAAATTAATTACATAGGGTGTCCCAATTAATTCCAGATCAAAACAAAACAAAAAATAATTATTATAAATACAAAATTACATTAAGCATCCAGAGCAATGTTGTCACATTCAAAATATCTCCCACTACTTATGATGCACTGGCTTGCCACTTTTTAAACATTTTCTGGAACTCACTGTTTGGAATGGCCTCCAAAATTGCCTGCATTTTTTTAAACCACCTCTGAATCTGTGCTGAATTTTTGTCCTTCAATTTAAAAAAAAAATCAACATAACCAGAAGTCACATGGTGGCATATCTGGACTGTATGGTGACTTAATTATTTTTTTCCTCCAGGAAATTAGCAACTATCTTAGTGATATATGGTCAAGAGTTATCATGGTGTTGGATGCAATTATTTTTCAAATCTGGTCTTTCTATTCCAATCTGTGTCAGAAGTCATTTGGGGACACTGAGATAATATTATCATTCACGGTAGCTTTTGATGGCACAATATGCCGATAGACCATACCTTGACTGTCAAAAAATATGATCGGCATTATTTTGTCTACTTGCTGATTTGGATTGACAAGTTTTATTTTCACTTGAGGTGAGCTAGCTGCTTTTCAAATAAGATTTTCTTGCTTCATGGTGCAGCCATGCCTCATTTCCAGTGATGACCTTGTCCAGGTAGGAAGAATCTCTTATGATCAGGCTTTCCACTCCTAAGAAAGCTGCACACAAAAATTGTGTTGTTCATTGGATAACAAGTGAGAAACCCATTTTGAACACAAGTTTTATTTCCAAGTGTTCTGTCAATATTTGGTGAACTGATTTTTCGGTATTCTTGTTAATTCTTCTACTGCTCTAACAGATAAACTTCTGTTCTCATGAATAACGACAGAAATTGTGTTGAGGGATACTTCATTAGTGCTCGTGGATGGTCTGTCTCCATGTGAAATCAAAGCAGCTGATTCTTGACTATTTTTGAAATCCTAGTACAATATGTAAACTGTTGATTGCACTAAACATCTTCTTTACACACTTTCAATAATTGCACAATTTCTATAACACTTTTTCTAAGTCACACACAAAATTTTATCTCACAGCACTGTTCAGTTTTGATATCTATAAAATAAACAATTAGAAAAAAACAGTCACGAAAATGCCTTTAATAGACAGTTACAAGGATACTTCACTTCAAACAATTTCTGTGTGTAATAGAACATCATGAGAAACTAAATGATAGTTGTCATTGTTACAAAACAGTATGATTAACCAATTGGGTATACTTGCATGGCTTCTAAACAGTGTTGCAAATTTATAGTAAAAACATTCTCAGCTGCTTTGAAATGTCCTTTGTACAAAACTAGTAAATATAACATTTCTTTTAATGTTGAATTTAAATATTTAAAAATTAAGATTTAGTAAAATATTATTTTCTTTATTCAAAATTGTTTATATCAAACCTCAAGAAAAAAAAAATAAAATCTTACAAATTACTTTTAACCATTTGTCAGCAGCTAACTTGATATATTTCTACACTTTTTAGGGCTGAATTTCAGTTTGAAGTGGAAGTTTTGGAAATATTGAGAAACCCAGGGTTCTAAACTCTCTCTCAATAAACAACTTGCCGACTCACCTACTAGAAAAATGTTAAGTGTTGCTACACAAAAATACAATACTGACAGTATTTTTGGGAATTTTCAAAATATTATTATGTGTTTTATAGCATAAAATGCTTAAAAACTAGTAAAAAAAATAATAATAAAAATAAAAGGAATGCAAACTTCAGATTTTATGAATTCACAGTTCACAAGGGAAACAAAACTGCAATAAATGGTAGCTCATAATGGGAAGATGCACCAAATGGTTTTGTGAGATGATCATGTTACACATATATATAATAAAAGTATAATGTAAGTATACATAACAATGAATAATTTTACTCACTTTAAAACAGTTTCGAACAATGCAGCAACACCTGCATTAGAAAGTGCTGAAGGACAACCTAAGATCTTGGCTAATTTGGATCTTAATTTTTGACATTCTGGAATCTTGGATCCCAGGTCATGAGAAATTCGCAACATTAATGTTAATATTTCAGATGGCACACTAACAAAGAGAAAAAAAAAGTAAGTTTAATTTATAATATTTAATACAATCAATAAAGGAAACATGGTATATTATAATGAATAAAATTACGTTATGATGACCAATGTGTGTAACAATTGATCTGAAAGGAACAAAATTTGGCAGTTGATCTTTAGCTATAAACATATTCAAACATTCAGATTCTCACAACTTTAAATCTCTTACAAAATTAACTCTATCACATTTCCATAATGATATATACTGATATATTGCACAATTTTTTAAAAATTATTTTGGCATATACATTAAGTGTACTATAAAAAAATAAAGTAAGCATTCCTTTGTCAAAGTGCTTTGAGCAAAAGCCCTAACTTTTTTTTTCAAAAATTTATGCAAAGCATAAAAAAAATATATATTAGCATACACTCCTGAAATCTGGTAGAGTAAAAGAAACAAAATGATTCTTTTCTCTTGCTCCAGTAAATATATGAACTGTGGACAATGCATAAAATAATTATGATAAATAATATCAAGGGATACATAATAATGTATGATAGAAATAAATTGTACATAGATATCAGCCAAACAAGGCAACATAATGACTGGTACGTGTTTATACAAATGGGAATTTTGAACATATAGGAAGAAATGAGTTTGCAGGTCCATTTCATCTCTATTCATCTTTACAATTCTGCAATTTTATTTGTTATCACTTTGCAACACATGCAAAAAAAAATTCACCAGTGTTTAGTGACAATTCATTTGGGCTGTTTTACCTCTGACTGGCACTTTTGTGTACACAGTGGACAAGTCACTAGGACCCCAAGCACTCAGAGGTTGGGGAAGGGGATCAGTGGACAGCTTTTAGGAGACATTGGAAGCCTCTTATGAAAGCCATCCAGTATATTCTTTAATATGTATAGGATATACCTCTTTTGCATATGGAGCCAAAGTTCAACATCCCATCTGAAAGACATCAGTCTTTCAAAACCAATCGGTGTCCCCTTTCTCACTGAGGACATGGTAGATGTTAACAGAGATAAATTCAAGGCTGGCACAGTTGGGACTTCAACCTGGGAATTGCAGATTACGAGTCTCGCTGGCATGATACCAAGAGCCAACTCCCACTCCTGACAATGCTGACTTTGGATATTTCAAGTTATTTATACCAATTCTTTGTGGTATGGTAAGCAAACAAAAATACATGTTGGGTTGTTCTACCTCTGAGTGGTGCTTTTTTGCACACCATGGGCTAAATGGTCAGGTCACATGGACTCCGAAGGCTCAGAGAAGGTTGGGGGAGGGGACTCATTGGAACAGCTGTTGGGAGACAAATGGTAGCCTCCTGTCAAGGCCATCCAGTGTGTTCTTTAATGTGCACATGGTATGGCTCTCCTGCACATGGGGCCACGGTTTAACATCCCATCTGATGGACGATGACCTTTCCAAGCCCATCGGTGTCCCCTACTGACCATGGGCAGGGCGGGGAATTTTGCAGAGATAAATCTGAATGCTGATCCAGCTGGGACTCGAACCTGGGAACTACAGATTATGAGCCTGGAGCACTACTGACTGAGCCACCCCTGTCCCACAAAAATACAGGAGTTATTGCAAGCCATGCTAAAGAAAACTCTGAAGAGAATAAAATAACACAGCTTTAACTTGGCTTTATTAAATTTTAACTAATTTTAATCATCATATTGCTGATATGCCATTATTCAGTTTATAAAGTTCAATAATAACTGGCTAAACAGAAAAAAATGAATAATGCAAAACTGTTTTCAACGAAAATTGTATAGTTTATGGGACATTCAAAAGTATAGACATTTAAGTCATATCTAATCAACTTAATGAAAAATTAAATTAGGTAGAATGAATTAAAAAGACAACATTACTAAAGATTCAAAGCAGAACCTCCTGGTTATTGTGTCAGTTGCTCTACCAATTGAATTACAAGGCCAGTTTTTGTTATTATATATATATTGTTACAATATTCTTATTTGTTTCATGATCACATGCCATTAAATTATTTGACATGAAGCATATCAAACCCATTTTCAAATGCAATTGAAAAACAAACAGTGAAAACAATTGAAAAACCCATTTTCAAATGCACAGAAAAACAAACAGTATTCAAAGCTATATCACTTCTCAAAGTTTTCACGGATAAATATGATTGTAGATAAGATAAATGCTGAATAGGATTTTGCCCAAAATTTGTATTTTAACAATATTTATTAATTGCTTAAAGCCTTATGGTAGCTGGGAAAGATGAAATAATTACTACATAAATTTCTAAAAATACACTTCTTTTAATAAAATTTTTTATAAGTTACCACTTTGAAGTCAACTCAAATTTTTTGAGGAAAAATTGCTTTGAGCCAGGTGGGATACGAACACACGACCTCCTGATAACATGTCAGATGCTCTGGACCACTAAGCTACTGGCTGCTGATCTAGATCTCTTCTAATTGATGATATGAACCTTTTCAACCTACATTACACCATATGTAAGGAGTGTTCCGGCAATTTCGTCACAAGTGGCAGTGCCATATATAGATGGAACATATTTCTTACAAGTATACTGATGATAAATAATTAAATAAACTTGACATATTTGGTATCTACTAATAAATTACCACTTTGAAGTCGATTCAAATATTTAGAGGAAAAATTGTCTTGAGCTGGGTGGGATACGAACCCACGACCTCCTGATAACATGTCAGCTGCTCTGAACTACTGAGCTACTTACTGGCTGCTGATCAAGATCTCCTCTAATTGATGATATGAACCTTTTCAACCTACATCATATGTAGGGAGTCTTCTGGCAATTTCACCACAAGCGGCAGTGCCATATATAGATGGAAAGTATACTGATGATAAATAATGAAATAAACTCAACATATTTGGTTCTACTAATAAATTACCACTTTGAAGTCGATTCAATTTTTAGAGGAAATTTGTCTTGAGCCGGGTGGGATACGAGCCCACGATCTCCTGATATGATGCAATGTAAGTTGAAAAGGTTCATATCATCAATTAGAGGAGATCTAGATCAGCAGCCAGTAACTCAGTGGTCCAGAGCACCTGACATGTTATCAGGAGGTCATGGGTTCACATCTCACCAAGATCAAGACAATTTTTCCTCTAAAAATTTGAATTGACTTTAAAGTGGTAATTTATTAGTAGATCCAAATATGTAGAGTTATTTCATTATTTATCATCAGTATACTTTTAAGAAATACTTTCCATCAATATATGGCACTGCCGCTTGTGGCAAAATTGCTGGAACACTCTCTACATATGATGTAATGTAGGTTGAAAAGGTTCATATCATCAATTAGAGGAGCTAGTTTGGTGGCCAGTAGCTCAATGGTCCAGAGCACCTGACATGTTATCAGGAGATCGTGGATTTGTATCCCACCTGGCTCAAGACAATTTTTCTTTAAAAATTTGAATCGACTTCAAAGTGGTAATTTATTAGTAGATACCAAATATGTCACGTATTTACATTATTTATTTTTGATAAGAGTTACTATTTTAAATAATCAAAATATACATAATAAATAATGAAAATATGCAATTAGAAGCATTTTTAACAGACTACATCTGGTAGTAAGAGTGTTTAAAATGTTATGTAGAAAATTCTATTTATGTCATGCAGTAGGTACTGCAAGTTTTATTTACAAAAAATTTGCTATTTAAAAATTTTGAGATAAATCATATGACTGGCATTTGCTGCTATTAAATATTGGTGATAGTAAACATTTGATAAGATTTTTAATGTGCAATCATTAAAAAAATATTCTAAAAGTTACAGGGTATCAAATTACTTTTCATAATGGTTCTTTTCATATTTCAGTGATTGTTGAATACCTAGGATTGTAAGTACGAAAAACATTCTTTTAGATTTGCTAAGTCTATTAGTTAACATTTATACTGGAAATGATATAGTTGAATAAAGAGGAGCTGCAGCAAGGGCTAAACTAAGACAGAAAAATCAAGAAACTGTTTTAGTTTTATCAGTATGAATCAGATAGCAGTTCATATAACAATATTCAGTATCTGGTTTAAATTTTTTTTATGTAGAATGACAATTTCATTTTAAATATGAGGAATATAATTCTTATTCAGAGCCTATGGTAGCATGCTGTTTTGACTACACAACTATTTAGTTATTAGCAAAGAACACAAAAATGGCATGTGTTGATTATTACACCAAGAAGATGGCAACACAAAATTTTAAATTTGGCAACTTTTGTATCACTTGCAGAATAATGAAGAGGAATACAGTAATGTACTAACAGTTTTAGGTATGAGCAAGAAATTAATGGAAACCAATGTAACAATATTTAATTATAATTTTTATTAAATGGGATTTATTTCATTTATGTACATTAAAAACAAAACATGATGCAACAATTTTAAATACATGAGAATACTGTAGATTCTAATAAATATTTACCAATAACTTTATAATTAATTTACTCTAAGGACAATATTGTGCATTCTCAAAGCAGAGTTTATAATTTCCAAAAATAAAACAACCTACCTGTCACAGTCTTTCCACCATGTAGTACTACATAGTGGAAAAACAAAAATGTTAAAAGCTCATATAAATAAAACATATAAATTTTAAAATGAGCATAATTAAAGTTTTCTTATTCTCTTGTTTTACAAGAAGAACAATTACTAGAAAGTTTATATAACATAATCTCAGTTTCACTTTTTAGCAATAAAAATAAACAGAATAATAAATAATGAAAATATCTACACTTAGAAGCATATTTTCATAGACTACACCAATAGCAAGGTTATGCTTAAAATGCTATAAAAATTCTAATTGTCTTACAGTAAATACTACAAGTTACATGTTTTTTATTAGTTACAAAACAACATATGAAAATTAATCCATTGCTTGACTGGGATTACTGTAATATTTGAAGCAAACCTATTAATCACACTACTGAAAGTGTTTAAATATATTGTTAATATCAGCATGTACAAGTGAAATACATATAACTACTAAAAAAGCAATAATGTATATCTGTAGTATTTATAGCCAGATTAAATTGAATCTAATCAAATATATGTGCAATATGATAGCAATACTATGCTACTAAAAATCATAGAGTAAAATATTTGGCAAAATGACAGTTGCAAACATGGAAAAGATAATATAAGAGAATGCTGAACAGTACTTTATGGAGGGCATGCCCCACAATAGTTATTCCCCTCATTATTCTGCAAGTAATGCACCATAAAGTACTGATCAGTAATACTGATTTAGTGCTAATTAATTCAAATCACTAAATTGGTTAACAATAAAACTTACAAGATGTTTACAAAATAATGGAAACACCTTTCTAAATGCACAGTAACTATTCTAAAATAAGTGGGTATGCATGATTGCATGCAATTATAAACCACAGACTGACAAATGTTGATAGATTGGAAGAAAGTATCATCTTTTAGAAAGGTTCGACATATTTAAGAAATGTTAGTAACCTTTAAAACATATTTATAATAATTAATACATTATAATTATAGTAATTTAAATTTGACAGACAAATTATTGATTCTCAAATCACCTCACTCAGAGATCACACCCCGGGATGAATTAAGTGATTCATGGGGTGTCACTAAGATGGAACCCCACCAACTACCAAGATGTGCAGTGGAATGGGCAGGGATTTTGCGGAGATAAATCTCAATGCTGGCCCAGCTGGGATTCGAACCTGGGAACTGCAGATTACAAGCCTGGCACATTGCTGACTGAGCTATTCCTGCCCCAATAAGGGCATTTACAGTGGTAGCAGTTAACATCTTTTCAAATTCTTAGTAATTATAAATTTTCAGGAATTTTCTTTAATGATTGTTTAGAACTGCTTAACTAAAGCTTAAATTTTAGAATTTAGAATTCCCTAAGTTTATTTCAAATGTTTGCTTTGTGCTTCAAAATATATATAATAGAGAAGTAAATGCTACATTTCAATTTACTGAGTTTTAAAATTTGCACAAAATAAAGTTGTAATATTGCATTTTTTACTGACTCAGATTATGTAATATTACTTTCCCTTGGTTTGTAAAAGAGATGCTTCACTTAAAACAATATTAAAAATTCTACTTACAGTACACAATTCCAATGGTAATGTATGCAACAAGTATACTAAATTCAATTACTTAATTTCTTGATAATTTTCAGTTTAAAGTTATGAAATCACTCCTACATCAATAACAGATTTAGGAGAAATATTGTCTTGAGTTGGGTGGGATATGAACCAACATCCTTCTATTTCAGGATGCTGTTTGTAAGTATCAGAAGAATTTATCATTATGCTTGTAAGCAGAGAAGAGACTACCTTAGAAGTGACACAGATATTGAAATTGTGTATTGTAAGTAGAAAAGTTCAATATCATTTAACAGAGGAGATTATGATGATCGGCAGCCAGTAGCTCAGTGAAGAGAGCACTTGACATGTTATCAGGAGGTCATGGGTTAATATCTGGCTAAAAACGATTTTTCCTCTAAATGTGATACTGATGTTAAGACAGATTTCATACCTTTCCATATTTTCTATTAGCTAGAGCAGGAAGTTTTTCGATGATTGCTTGACTTCATCTATTCATCTGCTGAGTGGAGCTGCTCATAAAATATGAAGCCCATTGCATCCCACCAATATGTAACATAATCTTCCTTTGGTGTAGTCCTGGCTTTTGAACTGAAACAGGATTTTAGCCTTTTTACCATTTTTTGTGCTTCAAATTACTGTATGCATTTTTCATTGCCAGTAACAGGTGAATCCTAAAAATGCTCTTCAGTGTGATGTGGCACACATACTGCTAATCTGTCCAGTAAATCTTTTTTTTTGTGAGAGTTGATGAGGTAACCAAATGCTGCTTTTTAAAACCCAGTCAAGTTCCTTAATGCACCTAGATGCAGTTAGCACACAGTAGTACAATTGATCATCATACACAAAAGATGAAAATGTTACTATCCTCTTCTGAATTCAAAATTCAATACTTAATTGTCTAGTTATGTCCATTATAGAGGATCACATGTATCCTTATATATATACATATATAGAATTATACATGTGTTACATGCCTACCAATGAAATATGCATTAATGTTACCTACATGAAGTAATAAATTTTTTAGTAGTGGAATAGCCAGATTTTTGGATAGGGAAGGGAATGGTGTGAATACTTGATAAAGTAAATTGATGAACTAATGATTTATTAAAAATAAAATTTTGTCAAGGGGTTTATGCTACTCTCCTTGGCTACATTACTGAGATTTAGTATTAGTTATATGATTCTAAATATTGACTTGTAGAGTATTTGTAGATAATAAGTAAGCATGTACATATGGAACTAAAAAAAAAAACCCAAACTAAACACTGTTGAACAATACATTTATATTTTTAAATTTCAATTCGAAGGTTAAATGACACATTAATCAAGAAATCTTGTTTGAGTCCTTATGAGGATCCTAGTATTTTCTAATCCTTACTATGTCGCAGCTCGAAGAATCGCTTTCATCTTTCCCACTCTAATGATTGGAAAGCAAAGTTTTGCTCCCATAGTACATGGTTGTAGAAACATTTTTTTGAACAGAAATCTGATTTTTTTCAACTATTTCTAATTAAATATCAAAAATAAAATTTAAATCTATGGTATATTTTTTTACATGTTGATTCCACCTGAAAAAATTATGATAAAGTTTAAAAACAAATCTATTTGAGTTTGCAGTTAACATATGAGCATGTTCAGTCACCGTAAACAGCATCAAGTAGCGCCGATTTAGTTTATGTCTTTATTCCTGTCCCATACTTAGATTATCAATTAGCTGCATTTCTGTGTATTTTGTATTATTTATAGCTCTACTAGAGTTGCAACGCTTTCTAAGCTTTTAATGTTAGGATATTGATTTTTTTGGCTACCAGAAATTGCATCATCTGAGAACTATGCATATTGGCTTTCGATCAATATTTTAGCAGACTTTCGATTTTAAAGACTTTTTTTATTTACTTTAATGCCTATAAAATTTTTTTATTGCTTCTCAAATGGATACTGCAATTATAAACAATAATTAATTAGAAATGATTAAAAGTGAAACTGCTAGTGATCTTTAATGGCAGCAATCAGAATCTTTATTTATCAATATTTTTAATTACATTTAAAGCATATAAACAAATTAAGGTCAGGAGATTGATTTTTAACCAAATTTCTGCTGGAATTTTAGAATTAAACTTTTTTGTAGTAGTTATGTAGTTTCATAATGCAATTTGTTCTCAAATTCAGTGCACTGATTAAATTTAAAATGCTTCAAAACATTTTAAATTTTTTTTCATAGTTCTTTATTGCCTTTCTGATATATTTTTCATTTCTTATTTAAATTATCCAGTTTTTAGAGTAAAATCATTTTTCATTACACTGCTTTACTTAGACTTAAAGTTTGCAGATCATCAAAAGTCTAAGAATATGCATTATATGCATAAATGACTAAATAATTTAGAAAAAATGAAATAAATAAAAGATTTAAGCAATCGAAATATTATGAACTGTTCATATTAGAATAATAAAATAATGTAGAAAAAAACAGGAAAAATACATATATTTTTGAAATTTTACTAAAGATAAAGTAGAAAAAAATACAGTAAAATTTTGCAATGTTTTAAAAATTGTTTAAAAAATTTAACTTACCATTTTTCCTCTTCAAAATTTTGCCATTTTATTAATCAAAATTAAATGCTCTTTCTTTGTATATAACATGACATATTTCCATTCATTAGTTACTTCAGGATGAGTTTCTAAAGTAGTTTGTTTTATTTTCTGAAAACACTTTAAAATAAATCTGGCCACCAGTGAGTTTAGTTTCAGAAACCAGACACTGTAAGAACTAAATATTAGCTAACCAATGTCAACATTAAGATTTGTACAGCAAATAAACCTTCATATAAAGGTTTCGGTTTGGTTTGTTTTACCTCTGAGTAACACTTTTTTGCACACAATAGGCTAAATTACCAGGTCACAAGAACCCCGAATGCTGGGGGAGGGGACCCACTGGAACAGCTGTTGGGAGACAGATGGCAGCTCCCATCAAGTGTATTCTTTAACATGCACAGGGTATGACTCTCCCGCATATGGAGTCACAGCTTAATGTCCCATGACGGACAGTGGCCTTTCCAAGCCCATCAGTGTCCCCTACTGACTGTGGGCAGGGCAACCTTTATATAAAGGACATAAATTGCTGCTACATACAAAATAGCAGTGATAGAACATAAGTACACATAATATCTCAAAGGCATCATGAATGTAAGTAGTATGGTATAGTTAATATATTTTATAAGTCATGATCATTTTAGGAAAGTTGGGTTGTTTTACCTCTGAGCGGCACTTTTTTGCACACCATGGGCTAAATGGCCAGGTCACAAGGACCCCGAAGGCTCAGAGAAGGTTGGGGGAGGGGACCCACTGGAACAGCTGTTGGGAGACAGATGGTAGCTTCCCGTCAAGGCCATCCACATTTTAGGAAAGAGTAATTAAAAATTGTATTTCTTTTATCAGCCAAATAATAGCTCGAGTATTTTACAATTCCAATAAGAAAAATTGATCCATATTTTTACCCTAGATGGCACTTTGCTGTACAAAGGCAAAAAAAAGACAGATCTTAAAGTACCCTAAAGCTCACAAGGGGATAGGGCAGGAGACCATCCAGTGAATTCTGAAATGTTCAGAGGATATGATTCACCTGTGTATTAAAATGTGTTTTAAGTTTAAGATCTATTAGTAGCTCTTTTCCAATGAGGTTAAGATGTAGCAAAGTGGAGAAAATTTCAACACTAGATTAGAAAGGAATTAAACTGCAAACTTCATGTCACAAAAGCCTAGCAGAATAATAGACTGAGTTGCTTGTGACTCAGTATATGGAGTACAATTTTAATAACTGTGTAAAACACAAAAAAACACTGCAAAAATAGTTCAAATAAAATTAAAATTGATAATTCTTTCTGAAAGTATATTTTAAATTTACCAAATTAGCATAATCTAAAAATGCCATCCTGTAAACTCACCTTGAATGACCATTTTTCATGTCAAAAATTTTGGAGACCTTTTTTATCATCCATAACCAATGCAGAGCAAACTGTCCAAGTTGTGCATCAAGAGACTGACGGGTGCATGATTCAGAACATAAACTTTGAAAATTGAAATACAGACCAAGACATTCCCATACCTGCAATATAAATAATGAAAGAATAGTAACATTTAAGTATGCACCATGTTGCAAACAAATTAAAACAATAATTGAGCAAAAAGATTTTTTTTCCCCGTTTCAATTACTTTTAGATTCAGTGAGAAACATTTATCTATTGTTTGCAGTACTGATACTGGTAAAAGCATAACAATAAATATATGTAATGTACTCTATGTATTTTAATAATAATATATTTTTATATCTTGTGTAAATTCAGTCAGTAATATTTTCAGAATTGAAAATGGTTAATGCTGAAAAGGAAGCTATCACTTTTAGTTTAATGTTAAAGGAAGTTAACACTTAGTTAACATTAATTAATAGTGAAAACTTCCTTTCACTAGTAGTACTAGTTGAAATAAACATCAAGAAATTTATTAAATGGATAATGCTACTATACCAATTAATGAATTGAATAATGCTATTATACTAAAAATAAAATAACAACTAATGCTTATCAGTAGAATAAGTTATAAAGTTATCTTGATTTTGGGTAAATACACTGGCCCCATCATTGAAATTTCTTCACTAAACAGTAGAACTATGCTTAATGATGCTCCACATGACATTTCACTTTAACATCAGGAGTCCACCTAATTTAATGATATTCAAGAATGTCCAGAACAGATATTTTAAACTGTGTTCTGCAAGATGCTTGGGTTCCACAAAAGCTTTTTGTGAGAGTGAAAAGGTCCCATAATAATTTATGATTAACATTTGTCCAACTTGCATACAACAGTTCAAAAATATTTCTGCCTCCAACAGAAAAATAAGATTTGCTTCACAAACATTTCATTGTCTCTGAAAAGATCTCAATTACCACTAAAAAAGAGCAACTATTTAAATACATATGCATTTTTTTTTTTGAAAATTCAGGGGTAATTATTAATCATGTATAATATAAATTTTGTTTCATTATAATTTGGCTTACCACCTCTTGATTAAAGTTTCAGGGAAAAAAAATAAAATGTAAGGATTCAATGGCTTTGGAAAGTTTGAAAATCCCTGTCTAGAAGATTCTGGAAGCTTTCTGTTTGCTGTCTTTTTGGCCAGAATCCAAGTTGTCTGAACTTACATTGCCTACTACAGCTGTCTATTCTAGCACTTCTAATAAGACTCAAGTTCCTCTTCCTTCTCATGTTTTGAATAAACTTAGCTTTCTAAATGACTTTGGTTCAATAATAAATGACTACCAAGTGTAATAGTAGTGAGCATGTTTTCATCTAAGCAGCATAAAAACACACTAGAAGTTGTAGTCATATGAGAAAAATAAATAATTAAAAAATTGAAGCTGGTATGCCTTTAGGGATTTGGCAGATTTCCTTACTACCAGCTTCCACCATAAAGATGATCATTAAAGATAAGGAGATTAAGCAACCAGTAAAAAAAATCTTGATTGACTGTGATACCTTCTAGACATCAATGTTGAGATCTCTCTCATGTTTTTAGAATTATTGAAAATGGTATATGGTGTTAGAAGTTCTAACCTATTACACAGTAGAGGACAAAGCAACTTTCAATCAAATCATTCATCTATTATTCATAAAACCGAATCTATGGACAATGCTTTCCATCAGATGATGCTGTCAAAGAAAAAGTCATAGAGTGGCTTCAGGAGCAGGATGCATCCTTCTAGCAGTACAGTTTTGATAAGCTGATTGAGAAGTTTTGGCAAGTTTCTCAATAAATTTAGTGATTATATGGAAAATCATAAATATTTTAGATTATCAGTATATTAAATTAAAACAAATAACTATATTATATATATTTATTAAAGTGTCTTTGAACAAATTACACTTGAATAACTTTTATGGAAAAATTGAAATTACACAACATTTACTGACTTAATAACACTTAATGGAATCAATTAACCTTATTAAATGGGAATTGACTGTATGTAGAACCATTACATCTAGGTGATGCATTTCAGTGATGGGGAGTAGTGGCATGCCCAGAAATTTCCAAACACTTCAGTATGATTTTTGGGGAATTCTTTGGAAAATATACACTATTCAACCCCCGAGGAGAGGGGACTTATAACCCCCCCCCAGGTATGCCACAGGTGAGAAATATATTATACACTAGTACAACTTGAATTAAGCAATTTGGATTAACTTTAATAAGAATTATAGTTGAAACTGACTACACTGGATAAAGAAAAATATCAAAGGATAATATAGGGAATTTACCTTCCAGTAAACTTCATTGGTACAGAAGTAAGGTCCTTCCTTTAAAATATTAATTAATGTGCCATTGAATTTTTCAAAAAAAGGGGCGATATGAGCAATAACAGGATGAGGAAGAACATCAACAGTAATTTGATTTTGGGCCAATGCCTTGGATAACTGTAAGAGGGAATGATATTTTGGTGACTCATTTTGAGTACTAATACCTTCTTCTATAAACTGTAGAGTTTGAAAAACCAACAAAAGATGGAACCTGAAATATAAAAGGTATAAATGAGAATATTTTCATAACATATAACATATTAATATATTACACATAGATATTATATATACAGTATAAGTATTACATATCAGTGAACTTAAAATGAAAGGCCTACATTGGATAAAGGAAAATATAAATGGATAATATAGGGAGGGTCTGTAAATGGTAGCCAGGTAGTCACTGGAAGGAGACCCATGCACCATCTGCTGTGATCATACATAAAACTGGCCAGGCCTAGCACCTAATGTCCGACCCTGCTTCTCGTGATGCAGGCTGTTAGTACTTTTCAAAAGAGATACTCTCTTGTGGAAGGGAATGGAAGGGGAGGGTTGCCAGATCAGTGTAGCCTACTGATCTGGACAACTATGGCTACTTTTCTTTTTTTTTTTCAATCCTGCTGAGGAGTGGTCAACCACACAGGGTTCAGGTGCTGACCACATAAACTTACCAGACTAACTGGATTAAGGCTCTGAGCTTGATTATGGATTGTGAATTTGTAGCACCAGTGGGCTTCTGTGGAGGGAGAATCTTCCACTGTGTTTTCTGTTTGTTTGTGGGTTGACAGACCTAAGTAAATAGATTCAGAGGATATGCTTTATCAGCTGGTGGATTATTCTGAGCAGAGGTCATCGCAGGCACCTGAACTCTTTGCTTCTACTGGCATCGTCAAATTCTACATTGGAGGAAGTCTTCCAGTGTAGATGGCTTCAGCCTTTAGTTCTGAAGGAATGGGTCTTTGCCCCATACCAGCAATTAAGGGGTTGTTTGATATTGTTGGCATTCCCTCTCTCAATAAATATAGTTTCTTTAAACATCCCACTAACCATTTTCTCTCCATAGGTAGTTGGAATGTGAGGATGATTGTTTTTTTTGATGTACTCACACAAGAATTCCATCATTATAACCTTGATATGATCAATCTCATGGTTTCAATCTCATGATTCTTGCAAGAGACCAAGTGGACAGATAAAGGTCAGATTCTTAAAAATAATCTTAAATTTCTCTTTTCAGGGAAGAAAGATAACAAGCATCTCCAAAACGTAGGTCTGCTACTCAGCAGACATGCTAGTGATGCTGTTCTAGGATATGAGTGCATTAATGAAAAGTTTCTCACAACAAAATTTCAGACAAGCATTAAAGATTTGAATGCTATCTGTTGTTATGCCCACTGAGGATGCCGATGAGGATGAAAAGGATAGGTTTTACAGACAACTTCGGGATATTTTGAATTCTTCCAAGAGAGGAGATATTTATTACCCTTGTTCTAGGGGACTTCAATGCCAAAGTTGATACTGACTCTGACCTTTTGGGAGGGGTGATATACCCTTTTGGTATTGGTAGCTTCAATGGCAATGGGCAACATCTCCTACAAGTAAGTAAACTTAATGGTTTGAGAATAATTAATACTTATTACAAACACTGCAACTTGTGAACTTGGACACTTTGTAAGCAAGATAACAGGAAACTTGATGCTTACACAGTATCTTGGGTATTAGGTGGTTCAACTTTGTAAGTAATGAAGAGGTTAGGCAAAGGAGTCAGCAACCTCCTCTGACCTCTCAACCTGAGCAGTATGTTATGCAGAGAGAAACTCTGTTGGTTTGGCCATGTTGCCCGTATGGATAATCATAGATTAGCGAATAGGGTTATGAATAGTGTGACTAAAGGTTTCAGAAAGAGGGGGAGACCTAAGATGCAGTGGGCAGACAATGTCAAACAGGACCATGTTAGGATTGGTGTGCAGTGGCCAAATGCAATAGATATAGCTCAGGACAGATATGCTTGGAAATTGCACGGTCTGGTTGGACCTCTGTAACCCATGGCTGCTTGAGGATAAATGATAATGATGAATACAGGGAATTCATTACATAGAATACTACAATATAGAAATTAGAAGTTTTTGCTAGTCTCTGCATGATCACACAAAAATTATTACATTTTTGTTGAAAGTGCATATACAAATATTAGTTACATAATTCTAAAAAAAATTGTACATGAAAACTTTAAAAATTTGGATAAGGTTGCCAAAAATATAGAAAACACCATAATATTTATTAATGCATCAACTACAATATATATAGTACAATAGAACCCAGATAAAACTTTAAAAAATATAGCCTAAAACTGGGGTTTCACTAAATTGTCAATAGGGCATGTTGTGTTTTCAAGCACAAATAATTCCCAATTTGTAAGTTTTCCTATAAATAATGTTTGAAAAACATGTATTTGTTGACATATTTTACATGATTAAGATGCTTTCAACCATATTAAAGTAAAAAGAGTAAATGCTCTGTCAACTGTAGTAACTTATAGGAAATGTTCTATTGCCTAATGACAATTGAAGAGTTCGATTTTAATTTCGCTAGCAACCAAACTCATTATCTCCTCAAAACATATCAGGTGTTCTTACTGAGTTCAGCAGGAAGACCACTTGACATCAATAAAAGAGAAAAATGGGTGCACAAAGCAAGTATGTCAGCTTCATATGCTGTCAATATATCCAGTGAAAAAGTAGGATCCCACAAAGAGAATGAGCAAAATCTGGTAATTAGCTGATTTCTAGGGAGAGTTTGAAACTAAGTGTTCAGTGCTGGTGATGTTCTTGAGTCTAGTTAGCTAGGTGTGCTATAGATAATACTTGTTTAAAGCAATGTAATGGTCCATCCATTATGACAAGAATGCATATGTACTTAATCACAATAATGCCCTTCAGGGCAAGCCTCTTGGCATTGTGGATTAAGTCATCACCTCTCAACAGTGCTTGCCGACTTCCCTTGGGGGTCACAAGTTTGATCCCACCAGTAGGAAGTATCATCTTGGCATGATGTGTTCTCTTCTATCAGCAGAGCTGCCAAAGTCTGATTTGGATGATAAGCAGTGTTGTTCGGAGATTCAGCAAAGATTTCTCTCATGAAGTGGGATTAATTAGATAAATTCAGATGTTGATTCCTTGCTCTGTGCCTAGATGGCAGTACAAACCAAAAAGATGGTATTAGAACTCGCCTTGTAGGAAGGACAGTTACAAGCATGTGACTGGAATAACATTAGAATGGTTACAGTCTAATGCTATTCCAGTCACATCACTTTTTGAAGAGAAGAAGTGAAGTCAATGAAGTGGAAGGAAGTCAACTTCTTGAAGAAGTTGGTTTCCTTCCACTTTATCGATGTAACAATGTGGTCTCACCAGTGAAGATGTTGAACCCCGAGATTTAGCTGGCTTGTAGAGGCCCTTTGAGATGATTAGCCGGAGATTTGGTGGAATTTATAAGGAGGATTTAAGAAGAGATCTATGGAGAATTTATAGAGTTTAAACAGGTTTAATGCATGATTTATGCTGTTTTTAAGGGAGTGAGCTTAAAAGCAATCACATTACATGACTATCTTGAAATAGTCAAGGTAAGAGTTGTTAAAATTCTTATGACAAAGCTTAAAGCAATCTCTAACGAGTTAAAGGTTCGAAGTAATTGTCATAACATTACCATTTGTTGTAGAAAGTCCTGCTGGCTTCAGCTGGTTGGGTGAATTGACATAATCTCTTCTTTGCTATCTTCGTTATAGATGTATGGCACAAGTGCTGTTGATTCACCAGTATTAACCACAGATATATATACGCATAATACACTCCAGATGCCAGTCCGGAAAACTACGCTGATTTCATAGATGACATATTAAAGTGGTATTGATGGTTGAATTTTCAGCTAACAAACTCGTTGATGTGGCACAACATAAGTTCAGGAAGCAGTTCCATAATTAACATCCGGTATAATCTTGCTTCAGGTTTATTTTTAAGTTTGGTTCTACTGTGATGCCCCACCATTCACTTTTGCTTTACCTTAACCAGTTTTGTTTAATTTACGTTATATTTATAATTTTGGGGATTTTTATTTTCCTTTTGGCATCACAGCACTCGCTTTCAAGATGTCAGGAGTTGCGCATGTGCCGCAACTCTGATCTTCCGACTGTACCGTTAAAGCGTGTGCCAAGGACACACCCCCTCTTGCGTCATAGCTTTTGCGTCGTTCGTCATAGTATGTAAATGTCTTTCCCGGCAAGCATTGCCGGCTCATTGTCAAAAACCTGTGACCTGCGAGTCACATAAGCATAAGTTTAAGCATAAGCAGAGGCAGAGAGTAGCTAAGCACATGTGAGTGCACGAGCACAAGGTGCGTAGCACCAAGCACAGTGTGTGTAGCACAGGAGTTGGAGTTATGTGTTCTTCATTGATGTCTTGGTGAGTTGAATTATTTTGGAAATAAATCTGTTTTGTTATAAACCTTTTGAGTCTGTACAGTTTTTTCTCTTGAGCAACGCGAATTAAGGATTTTTGAATTATAATTTACTTGACAATCATTTTGATTCTTACTCATAAACGCTCGCTGGTATTTGAACCCTAAATCAACTTATTATCAACTTATTCTACTTTTGGCAATTTGTTAATTATTGCCTGGCGCCCGTCTAAGCTATCCGGAGCATGAAACTTCAAGTATTTTGCATTTGTTTGGAGCGTTACACTACTAACTCCATAAACAAGCATATATCAGTGCAAGTTCTAAAAACAAGGCCGAAGCAATAGACATTAAAAACGTTAAAATACTGGGCCCACCTTTCCCATATGCTAACAATAAAGCAACATGTTTCTTCCCGGATGCATGCGGGACTTCATCAGCCTGATGTTGCTTCAGGTTTATTCATCAGCCTGATGAAGTCCCGCATGCATCCAGGAAGAAACACATTGCTTTATTGTTAGCATATGGGAAAGGCGGGTTTTGAGTTGCTGTTATCTGGAGTTGCACTAGGCTTGGGATAGCTTAGTAGTAAGAGTACCTGTCAATGAAGGCATCACTTTTACTAAGGCATTGATATCAATGTTTTTTATAGGAAAACTTGTCATGAGCTGGGTGGGATATGAACCTATAATCTCCTAATAACATGTTAGGTGCTCTGACCACTGAGCAACTGGCTGTCAAGCAAGATCTCCTCTAATTGATGTTATAAACTTTCTACCTACAGTACACAATTTTCGTGTCTCATGAAGGCATTGTCCCAACTGCTCACAATAAGCCTCAAGAAGCATATGCCCCATGATGTAGCCTCATGACAGGTATGTTTTATTCAGGAAGATTTTTTTCTAGAGGAAATGAATTTTGGAGGACAATTGCTAATTTCTTATGTTTATTCAGAGATATACTCATGACATACTTGTCATATGCTTCTTGAGGTTGTTTGTGAACAGCTGTTATCAAGAGGTCAAGACTTTGAAAATTTTCCTCTAAAAAATTAATATCAAATCATAGTAAGAGTGATGCCTTCTTCGACAGATGAACCCAAACATTGAGAAATTTCTTAAGTATGAGCACCTGATATGTGCCTGCATCAAGAGGTCATGAGTTTGACTCCTACTAAAACTCAATTTTTTCAGGTAATTTTTCAAAATGTTATCTATTAAACGTATATAAAATGTATTTCTAAATTAAATAAAACTAGGAGCCCAAATTGCCTCTGGCAAATATGAAATGCACATTTTCAAAGAGAATGAAGGTAATCATTTAATGACATTAGTGCCATTTTAAGGTGAAAATTTATTCTAATGAATGATTCAGAAAATGCAGATAGTAATATTTTATTAGCACCTATACAATCAAAAGCGAATTTTTCCTTTATCGTTCAAAGCAAAAAAGTTGTATAATAACAGAAGGGCAGTAAAAAAAAACAGCTTTCTTTTAAAAATATATATATATGTGTAAAATTTAAGAGTTTGATTCCTTCCGAATTTTTCTGTATCTCAGCTTACAAGTAACAATAAGGGGGATGAAAAAAAAAGACAAAACTTGTTACAATAATTAACTTGCATAATATATACATAAGTTGTAAGTTATATAAAAAAAAACAAGTCAACTATAGTATCATGTTGTTCTTGTTATTTTCATTTTTCTTTTTAAGGAGATTTTACAAGATGTCCCTTGAAAACAATCATGCATGTATTTCACTGTATTTCAGAATTACAAACCTGTTGCCTAAGGAAGTCATTTTTTCCATCAACTGAGGTATATCATATTCACAGTCACTTTTCTTTAGATGAAAAAGCAATTTTCTTAAAACATTGTAATTCCATCTTGGATCCAGAGATATCTCATCTTCTTCTATCTCACAATATACTGCAATGTACAGGAAACATGAATAAAAGATATGACACTTTAATATAATTGATATTTCACAATCACTTTAATATACACTTTTGAAAGAGTGAACATCTGTAAAAATATATACTATTCCTTTTTAAAATCTTATTTAAAATAAATATATAAATTACTAATTACAATGTGGAAATTGTTAAAATACTGGGTGAAAGTTTCCTGTTGATCAATAATGTTCTTCTGTATCATTTTATCTGTGATCAAGATCAGAATATTGCAGGCTATTAAACTTTCCAGTGTCCTGCCTGAAAAACCGATTTACATCCAGAGGCCCAGCTATTTTTTCACTATGATCAGTCAAAAAAAAAATAACTCTAGAACTCCTTTTTGCCAAATGACTAATGAAAGGAATTATGGCATGCTATATGCCAAATTAATCAGCATTTAATTCTGAGTTTTCTGAAAATAAAAAATTTTATGAAAAAGACAACTAGTTTTATTTTAATAGGACTTTTTTAAGAGTGACATAAAAAGAAACTGACTCTGGCAATGCAAATAAAAATTTATTTAAAAAACAACAACAACAAAAAAAAGACAGAAATTATAATGCACATAATAAAAAGGCTATTTATTTCTGAATAAAAAAAAATTATTTGAAATAAGAAAATTACTCTCATTTCGTAATTTTTTTCTCAGTACCATACTTTGAGAAATGTCTGGACTTCACCAACTGTGCTGAGTTGGTTACCAGTGAGTGGCACGTTTTTGCACACAATGGGATAAATGGCAAGGTCACAAGAACCCAAGGGATCAGAGAAGGTTGGGGGAAGGGACCCTGTTAGGAGAAAGGTGGTAGCCTTCTGTCAAGGCCATCTACCTGGGCTTGAAACCATTTTGAAAATTCCTGAGCATGGTTAGGAAAAAAAAAAGACATATACAGGTAGTTCTTGATTTGTGTGGTTTTGATTTATGCAAATTTGAATTTACATGGTTTAATAATTTAGACCTGTTCTCAATTTGTGCAATAACAAAATTTACATTCAAGTGATTTGAAACAAATTCTCAAAGCATGATTCAAGAAATCCTGGCAATTCTATTGATAAAACACCCACTTTGTAGAAAAAGTAGAAAGTAGAGCTGTGTACGACAAGTTTGGGCATCTTGTCTTGTGAGTCACTTCCCACTGGGATTAGCACAAGGTTTCCAGATGTCTTCCAATTTGTGTGTGACTGTCTTGCTTTGCATATTGAAATATTGAGTCCCACAGATCAAGGATCAAGAAACAATTCAAATTTTGTTTGTAGTTTCTTAATAATGACTTTTAATCCAAGGTATTTTTTTTACTTGGACTTGTGTGCAACTGAACACAAAACCCTATGATTTTTGGAGTAAGAATTACCTACACCCAAGTATGTCTTTCTTACTACATATTTATTTGTCTCAGATTTAAGTTTATTTTCTACATTAAATTACTTCATTACATGTATTCTATATTGCAATTTGAAATTTTGGCGAGGTTTGGTAGGCTAATACAAGAACATACTCCCCTAACCTGGACATTTCAATTATTTTACACGGGAAAATTGTTTTCATTTTCTGTGAATCTGATTTATGTGGTAGTTTTTAGAGGAACATTAACATTGAAAATTGAGACCTACTTGTATGCATAAACTTCATACTATAGGCTATTACAAATTTTAATTAATTCATAGCAAAAATAAAATTAAATGTTTTTTAAAGTATAAAATTTTTTGTAAGAACTGAAAATTCTTGAGTAACTTATTATAACTGCTTAAGAGTGATTCATTACTGAAAGGGAGAGAGAAAATCTAAAAAAAAAAATCTGGTGAATAGTGCTTATATTTTGACTGATTAAAAGATTGAATTTGCAATGAAAAGAAATTATATGCTTTACTTATTTTTTTTCACAATTTCAATCAAGAAAAATTAGAAATTTTAATTATAACCATATATTTAATTATAACCAATAGTTATCATATATATCTCTAGTCTTTAGTCATCTCTCATCTCTAGTTTTTACATCTCCAGTAGCATTCCTAAAAAAAAAAAGCTTAATTTATAATTCCTTGGATCTTCAATTATATTCTTTTGTATATTAACACTGCTTCATTAGCTTATTAAATCAGTGATTAACATTTTACCAAATCATCTAATATATTATTGAGAACAAGTTATGCATTAAATTTTTACATCTTAAAAATAAAAAGCTTTATATAATTTACTTGAGATAGTTTAAAATTGCTTACTGTCAGCAACAATCATTTCACTCATAATGCTTCCAAGCTCTTCACTGACAGGATATTCAGCAATATCATCAAAATATTCTGTAATAAGGGCACCAATCATATCTGCAAGCTGTCCAAGGCTCTGCTGTTGCAACTCAGGATTTTGTTTCATGCAATTTTCTAGACTATTCTGAAGCCACACATTGTATGTTTTCCAGCTACCTCTAGAACTACCTTCCATAAATATCCTAGTTACATATGCAAAAACTTTTATCCACTCATCTGTTGCATTTGGATGGGGTAATGATGGCAAAAGAGGAGGTATCAGCTCAGAGAGTGCACTATCATCCATAAAATGTTCACTGCAAAAAAAAAAAAGGCTAAATAATTATCATATATTTATTTATAATACTAAATTTTAGGATGAGTTTAACCATGCTAATAATTACTAATGGCCATAATGTATAAAATAATAACTTAAAACAGTTAAGAAATCTACACAATGCAGAGCTGTTAATCAGGTTGCAAGCCTGGATCTATATATATATATATATATATAATGGGGGGGGGGGGTCGGACCAGAAAAATGTAAAAGTGGGTGATAGGGTCAAGAGACTGGATTTACAATGTAATATAACATTTCCCCCTCCTTTATACAGGTCTTTAGAAAATTTCTTGAAAAATGCATGAAATATACCCAACTTTAATAATTTCTGCCTTTCATTACCCTTACTAGCATTCTGAAAGGGGGGATGCCCCCCTATATCTGGCCCTGATAAGGTGTATACTAGTGTGTTTAAGTTACAAATTTCAAAGAAAAAAATATTTTATAGGGTATAACTTTTATTTGAGTAACACCAGATGCAGCATTTTGCAGAACTCACAGCAATCTCTTTATTAAAAGAGTAGTTTTTGAAAATAACTTCTTAATTAGATTGAATGTAGTCTAAATTATGTATATAAGAGGAGTCCATGTAGTTATGAATAACCACTAAACCTGTATCTTTCTAGGGACTACCATTAAATTTGTATCTTTCTAAGTAAGATAATTCAAGAAATTCAAGCTGCTAGTATGTAATTGAACTGGTGAAGTAATATAATTAATCTTTTAAAAGATAAATACCATTCATTAACATAGCCAGAAATCTTCATTTTGAGCAGCTGTGTGGTAGTCACACTTCAAAATACCATAAATTATTGGCCATTGTAGTAATAAATACAAAATTAAAACATCAAAAGAACTAGGTCATATTTTGGCTATTCAGAGATGCTAAACACTGTAAATCATGTAAAAAAAATTATGACAGTCTATTTCAAATACTACATACTAATTAACTACATAGCAAATGCCACATACAAGATCTATATATCCTAAAATGACTGCAGTGCACTGTCATGTATGAAGAACTGACTATTATCTTTAAAAGTGAAAGCAACAGCAAAACTCTCTCTATATATAGTATGCTGTTAATTAATGGCATAATGTATTACTAAAATTATCTAAAAGTATTGTTACAATGCTGTCTTTTAATATTTTAAATAGTGATATAGAGCATTTATTATTAAACTTGTATATTGCAATTATTTGAATTTACTTATGTAATTTTGCCCTTAATTTTTTTGCTGATTATTGTAGGTACATTATTAGGGTACAAATATATATATTTATATATGAAATATTAGATATTTTTATATTTAGGTACAAATAATATATTTATATATGAAATATTAGAGCTATATTTATTATTGTACCCTAAAACATTTTAAAAATGTTTCAGGGTACAAATATATATATTTATATATGAAATATTAGAGATATTTTTAAATGAAATCAATAATTTGTGAAATGGGAACATTTGACTGTGTGAAAATAACAGTGTATGTTATTACATTGCATTCTAGTGATTTCTTAATAGTTTAACTCTCCTTGATAGTTCTTCACCATGGATTATTTCCCCCAAGTAAAATTTTATAATAATAATTATTCTCTATTAAAATGTTTTATATTTTCTTTCCTGTTTATAATTAGATAGCATTTTCAATGTTTTCCTTTTATCCCTGAATGGGGTATACTAGTGTTTAACCTCTATTTCTCTTCATAGGTTGGTTAATTAAGGTTCTACCATAATTCATTTGCATAGACAAACTTGTAATACTTACCAACTGATGATAATCACAGATTTTATTGGAGAATTATTCATTTCCAAACACAGAGACATAACTTATTTTCCTTAATCACTCATATGCCAACTCCATTACAACCCTTTTTCCCATATATATAATTACACTGCATATTTTCTGCTTCACCAATGTACTGTCAGTAACACTGAAAGGGTCGTCTTATAGGGCATGGGTACACTGGGCAGTTGCCCAGGGGCCCCACGATTCTAAATTTCGCAAAAGTTTATGCTGATTAATCCTCGCTTTACGGCATGTTTCTTATGTTTAAACACTGACTTTTGACCAATAAATCTATAGGCTTAATTTTATTGACAGTTTACATTTTCATTGGGTGGGTAGGGGCGCCAGTGCATTGTTTTGCCCAGAGGCCTACAATATTGTTAAGAAAGACACTGAAACTACTGAGTTCAAGTCCAGATTGAAATGGCTATTTATTACATCTTAACCTGTACATAAGCTTCTGGTTTTGTGGATCTGATCACACACACAAAAAATTACATAAATTTTTTGATAATGCCCTCTCCTATATTGCTTATGGTTGTAGTTTTCCAGTGGGATGCTGGTTGTTTGTTGGAAGTCAAGTCTACTTATGATAAAGAACCTAAAACCATTTTATACTACAAATTACAGTTCAAGAAATTTCAATATATGACAAAATTTGGCTGATACTCAAACGTTACATACAGTGATAATGTTCTAATGATGAACAATGGAGGCAGGGATTACATAACATTAGAACTAATATATTTGCTATAATTTCTGACATGTGAGTATAGTGGTGTATCTAGGGGATGGGACTATAACTAGAGTCCTGTGCAGACAGCAAAAGTTCTATCACATCTGTAACTACAAGGTCTTATCCGCAACCACAAAACTTTATCTTTGTATGTATTGGATATTTAATAACTGTCCAGATTTTGAAAATGTCTAAGGTCTGATGTATGTTTGTGAGTAAAAGAAATCATTCTAATTATTTATTAATAACTAATAACTGAAAAAATATACTGTGATTAAAATTACACCTGTATTTCAGAAAAATATGCCTTATTAAATATTAGATAAAAATTTACCAGAATGTAATTTTGCAAATTCTTTTGTGTAAATTTGAATTTTTGAAATGCAGTTATTCATGATTATGCAAAGACACTCCTTTTCATTAATTAGTAACTTCCCTTTACATTTCACTCTGTAAACTTTGCAATAATGACTTTTTCAGATTTAATTCCAGTTTTTTTACAACACTTGAATTCTATTTTGTCAGCAAAAAAGATAAGTTTTTTCACCTAAAATAAGCTTTTTTTGGTGGCTTTTTCTCAATGCATTTCTTTCTTTTTAGAGTGAATATCATCACTGAATTTTCAAATCAGTTTCTTTTCATGATCTAAAGTAGTTTTTTTTTCATTCATGTCAGCCATCAATAATGCAGTAATGCTTGCCCCTGTTTCTAACAGATGTTATCTGCTATCCATTAACATAAATATTCTTACCCATGGTTTTATTGCATTCACATTAATATTTTATCTGGGGAATGCTTTTTAATGTGGATATCAGCATAGTCCATGAAAGTGAAAGACTCAAGATTTAAAACCCTCCCCACCATTAGATTCAAGTATGTCTACCCTCCCCTCTGGAAATTTCTGGGTATGCCATTATGTGAGTAATGGACACTGATAAGGTATTTGTGATACTAGCATGAACGATGTATGCAATGATTAGCTTGTCCACCACTACAACAATTTCTTTCATGAAACTCTGGGATTCCACATAGCACAGTTTGTTAAAATCTGCTTTAAATCTTTCTGTATGAAGAAGGGAAGCATGCTACCAATCATTTGGTTTCCCCCTATAAACAAGATGACCAGAAACTGAGGAACAGGAGAGCAGGTGAAATTAAATTGCTATAATGATTGATAGAAATGATAGATTTAAAGAAAGGATGATATAATACTGAAAATTCAGTGTCTTTGGGTTGGGTTGTTTTACTTCTGTGTGGCAGTTTTTTGCAGACAGTGGGCTGAACGGCCAGGTCGCAAGGACTCTGAAGACTCAGAAATGGTTGGGGGAGGGGACCCAAAGGAACAGCTGTTGGGAGATAGATGGTAATCTCCCATCAAGGCCATTCAGCATGTTCTTTAACATGCACAAGAGTAGAACTAGTGCACTGTACTCATAACTGATAATTATATATCATAGATTTAAATTATTTTACGATAGATTTAAAGAAAGAAGAACACACTTTCCCACACATGGGGCCATGGCTTAATGTCCCATCTGACAGATGATGGCCTTTCCAAGCCCATTGGTGTACTATAGAGTTGCAAAAGAAATTTTACCCATTGAGGCAGGGGATGTGGTTTTTTTTCCATTGTAGTGGTATACTGCGAAGAGAGGTGGAGGAGGGAATGGTTATAAGTCTTGAGAGCATGAATAACACACAATTTGTAAGGAAGTCCCTGAAAATCAGGGGGCGGGGGTGGCTCAGTCGGTAGCGCGCCAGGCTCGTAATCTGTAGTTCCCAGGTTCGAGTCCCAGCTAGGTCAGCGTTGAGATTTATCTCTGCAAAATTCCCCGCCCTGCCCACGGTCAGTAGGGGACACCGATGGGCTTGGAAAGGCCGCCGTCCGTCGGATGGGATGTTAAGCCGTGGCCCCGTGTGCGGGAGAGCCATACCCTGTGCACGTTAAAGAACACGCTGGATGGCCTTGACGGGAGGCTACCATCTGTCTCCCAACAGCTGTTCCAGTGGGTCCCCTCCCCCAACCTTCTCTGAGCCTTCGGGGTCCATGTGACCTGGCCATTTAGCCTATGGTGTGCAAAAAAGTGCCGCTCAGAGGTAAAACAACCCAACCCAACCCTGAAAATCAGACTCAAGCATACCAAAACTCCCTCTTTAGACTCAAATATGTCACCTCCCCTTAATATTAGAACTTTCTAGATATGTCACTGCTGTGTTGGACCATGGCATTCATATGTACTGCATGGCTGGTGGCCTCAAAAGCTCCACCACATGATTAATCTTGGTGAGTGGGTGGGTGGACACTACAGGACTATCCATTTCCTAAAGTAGAAAGTGGTGTGTTATACACAGTGCTGTCCAGATCTGCCTTGCAATGCAATTATCAGGCTCTTCAGCTGCAAGGAAGGCAGAAAAGGGAACCAGAATTTAGCATTGACAGAGGGGAGTCAAGCATGATCCTCTACTCAACCATTAGGATTTTCTTTTTCAGGGTGATAGATCAACAGTCACAACATGGGTGGATAGTTAGGACACAGTAAGGTAACTGAACACCAAAGTCTTTGCTAGGTTGTCTCTCATCACATCACAGATATTCACACTGAGAGCTCAATCTGAAATCAACACACACTATTTTTATTAGTCCACATCCATAAAATTAGGTAAATTTTGATTAAATGCACAGAGTTTAAACTACTTTAAAGATTAATTTATCAAACATTATTACTTACTCAGCAAAAAAGGCTGATAGCTGTTGCAAAAAATATGAAAACAGTAAGCCTTGTTGTTTTGCTGTAGCTATAATGCTACACTGTTGGTAATCTAAAGACGATGCCAATAACTGGGGCCATGAAGTACAATACGTTTTCATGTCGCATTTTATTTCAGGCATTGAAAGCAGTTCTTCTCGTATTATAAATTCTGCTTTCTGAAATAGACATTAAAACACAATCATATGTTAAAAATATTTTATATTGATTATTCATAATAGTAAAAATAATAGGTTGAAACAAATTACAGTTGATGTTGTACACTGAGAGGCCAAAAGTCATGAGATATGTGCCTAATAATGGGTTGGCCTCCTCAGGCCCTCAGCAGTGCAGTCACATGTCAAGACATGGAGTCAATGAGTTGCCGGTACTGTTCTGCAGGGATGGCAGCCCACACATCCTGCAGTGTACACCATAATTGTGTTGCATTGGATGGTGCTGGATTCATGGATCGTAAGCTTGTTTCCACTGGCTCACAGATGCTCTAAGGAGTTCATATCGGGGTACCATGGGGGCCAATTCATGGTGGTAAAGTCTGTGGAGTGTTCCTTGATCCACCTCCTAGCAACCAAAGACTGGTGACAGGTTGCATTATCTTGTTGAAATACCCCTTCACCATCAGGGTGCTCGAGTCACGAAGGGGTGCAGGTGATCTGCAAGAATGTTCGTGTATCTCATACCTGTCAGTGATTGCTCCAAATGGATGAGAGAGCCCAAAGTAGACCATATGAACATGCCCCACACCATCACAGAGCCGCCTCCAGCCTGAACAGTACCTTGCAGACAGGAAGGGCCATGGCTTCACAGAGCCTATGCCACACTCTAACATGCCCGTCAGTGAGAAACAACTGGAACCTCGATTCATCAAACCACGCTACCCAATATCGCTGTTCTACTGTCCAATTTCAATGTCTTTCATTCCAGTTGTTGAGCTCTGTGATGACGTGTCAGCAATGGGACACAAGTGCAACGGACAGTCCTTTCAGAAACGTTTTGGGTTTGGCTTGCTTTCAAATTGGCAGTGATTTCATGCACTGTAGTCCGTCTGTTGGTCGTCCCCATTTGTGACAGCTGACAAGTTCCATTCATCAAATGCACATTGCCATCCTGTTTGCTGGTTTTTGTGTGTGGAAATGCCATCAAAAGAATACTGATGATAAACTCTTGACACCATAGACCTGGGAAAACCGAATTCCTGCACGATCTCTGATATTGCATGACCCATCCTTCTGGCACCAACGATCAAGCCACATTCAAAGTCAGACAACTCACAATGTGCAGCCATGCTGAATTAACAACTACTTTGAAATGAATGTTGGATTTGAATGCTACTGTAGCATTCTGCAGTTGATGTCCAAAAAAATCAGTTACGAGTACAGTGCGCTAGTTCTACTTTAACTGCTATTCCAATGACTTTTGGCCTCTCAGTGCATTTCAGTAGTGCTGTAAAAGGTTTTCACCACTGTAAAGATATTTAAATAAAAGAGATCTTGAATCTTTTGAATGCTAGCTAATACAGAAAAGAAATGTCATATGGTGGATGTATCATAAAATGATACTGAACAATTTTGCATTTGGATGACTAATGCAGTGAAAATTCTGCAAATGCCATTTGCCATCCATGGTTTAATACCCTTTTTACTCCTTTAATTAGCCTTGTTGAATCCTCTTGATACTTTTCATTAACAGAATCTTCAAAAGACAGGTTGAACATTTTCAGTCAATATGTGCAGTCAAGCAAACACTTGTTTTATTCATTTGTTTACCCATTATATTTGGAATCCAGACATTTCAATACACAAATCAAGAGCAGTCATTTTATTATCACTAAAATAGGTTTCAATTGTGCAAAATAAACTATCTATTCTATCAAATGACTTTATACATATATGATCTAAACAGTTTTTTTTAAAGGGTTGGGTTGTTTTATCTCTGATCAGCACTGTTTTGCATACAATGGGCTAAATGGCCAGACCACAAGGACTTCAAGGGCTCAGAAAAGGTTGGGGGAGAGGACCCACTGGACAGCTGTTGGGAGATAGATGGTAACCTCCTGTCAAGGCTATCCATTGTGTTCGTTAATGTGCACAGGGTATGGCTCTCATGCACTCAGTGCCATTTTTTAACGTCCCATCCAAATGACAGCTGCCTTTCCAAGCCCTACAAGCCCATCAGTTAGTTTAAAGATGTAGCAGTACTGTTTATACATGATACAAACTAACAACTCCCAACACATCTGTATATAACTCAGCATTATGGTTTCTTTTTAAAACATCTATATTTAAATCAATTAATCCATATTCTGACTACTAACATAAATTATATTCTGCATAAGCTCAAACAGAAACAACTATCTCAGAATGAACAGATCTTCACTAACCCCTGTTGGGGTTACAAGGACCCCAATAGCTCAGAGAAGGGTGGGGGAATGGGACCCACTGGATAGTTGATAGGAAACAGATGGTAGCCTCCAGTGAAAGGCTATTCATCATTTTTTTTAACACGCATGGGGTAGGCTCTCTTGCATGAGGCCATGGTTTAATGTCACATTTGATAGACGGTGGCTATTTCAAGCCCAATGATGTACTCTTTATCACTGAACTTTCTTCAGCGATAAAGGGTACATCATTACTTAGTGCTTAGTTATATTGCTTAGTGGAGATAATCTCAACATTGCCACAGTTGGGGCTTGAACCTGGGAATTGCAGGTTACAGCCCTGATGCATTACTGACTGAGTCAACTACTCCCCTCCCCCTTTTTTTGCAATATGATAAAATAGATAATTATCCTTAGAAAGTAAAGTGTAATCCTACACCATGCTCAGATCAAGAAAACTGACTGAGCTAAACACTGCCCCCAAGTCATGCATGATTATTATTAAATTGCATGCTAATATTTACATATTCAGCAATTTGGTCAACATACTCAACAAAATCAACTCTGTAACTAACACACACCAGAACACCATCTGATTTATTATTTAATCTACAATTCCAAAATAAGGTATAACCCTCTAAACAAATACTCATTTCTTCTGATTATATTGATGCCTACTAAAAAAAAAATTCAAATACCAGTAAAATCAAATGCAATATGAAACCATATTATTAGAAATATTTTATTTATATTACTCTATACATAGATAACAAAAAATTCTACTGTTTTAATTTCAAAATACAATTTTCAATGTGAATTAACTACAGCTAGCTAATACAGCACACTACTTTATGTGACTTGAGTAGGAAGTTGAAATTGATTTTAGTACTTTAGTTTATCATTGTAAAATAATGAACAAGTCTCACAAAACATAGCAGCTAATTGGAGACACTTTCACATGCCACAGAGGTTATAGAATTCCTTTTTAGGTGAATAATTTTCGTTGGGTTGTTTACTTCTTACCCCAAAAGCTCAAAACAGGTTGGGGAAGTGCATCCATTGAAAGCTGTTAGCAGATTGATGGAAGCCTCCTTTCAAGACCAACCAGCATGTTCTTTAATGTGCACAGGTATCTTTCTCCTATATCTAAGGCCACAGCTTAAAGTTCGATTCAAAGGAAGGCAGAACAATGGTGTCCCCTTTCTCACTGAGGGCAGGATGAGAGTTAGTGGAGAAAATTTCATTGGAGGCTCAACTTGAACAAGAATCTGCTAACTGGTGAAAATTTGTTGCCCAGTGATATTATTGGTAGTGACTTTTTTGGTCTTTATTGATCAAGTGAAAAAATAGATGGGGCTCTAGATTCATTTCAATTTTTCATGCTGGACCAAAGAAGGGTTAATTTTGCTTAAAATATTTTCATGAATGACTACAAATATATTATAGAAATATAAAACCAATATACAGGGCAAAATAATTTGTTTCAATCCTTAAATATTTTCAGAAAATCTTTTTGCATTTCCAGACTGAAATGTGAAATATATGCAATTGATATTATGCAGGAAAAATGGCAACAGTTAACACTAATTACTTTAACTGAAAATAAAATGAATATAAAATTTGTATATATATATAGATAGCTAATTCCCACCAGAGAAAACATCTAATATGCCACATATGCTTATGCTTTTGCTCAATCACCAACCAAAATCAGATGGCAATCATTGTTTCCTACCTAAAGCACTATGAAGTTTCAACTAGCATGTTTTGATAGTTTTTACCACAAATTACTTTCAACTCCAATTAATATTAAGCTTAGAACAAAGCTTTCCAGAATACCTGTTTAGCCATATGGTTCAAGATGCTTTTCACATATGATGCTTGACAACTATGCCACAAGGCTTCCCTAGGATCAGTACTTCTTTGAAGGCTTTGTACACAGCTTGATGATGCTTGTAGAAGATCATAAAAGGAAGGAGCTTCTGAAAATCAAAGAACAAATGAAAAGAAGACTTAATAAAAGGTTAGATCAAAGAAATTTTAAATTTTTTACATATTTGGAAAAATAACGCAGAAACAGAAATGTTTCCTAAATGGTTATATTCCATGGCAATTTAAAAGAATGAGGTAGAATCCTTGAATACATACACGCTATGACTAAAGTGACTGGTCATCCTGATTTTGAGCTTACTGTTCTGTGATTTGTCTATTTTTTTTTTGAATAAAACCGATAGGTTTATCTAAATCATATAATTAAAATGCAGTATGATAAAAGATCGTGTAAAATATAAATCACTTTTAATTGAATGAAGGTTGATTACAAAAGGCATGACTATGCCAATGATATGTTTAAGTAATAAGCATTTTTGTTTTACCCACATTACATGGTAGTTTCCATACATATTGGCTATCCTATTTCTTTACTGAATTCAAACAGTGTCATCATGTTAAACAGTAATTGAAAATTTTACAGCCACCTATTTGCCATTCCTTTCAAAAATCACACACACACACACAAAAACAGGAGACATTCCTATCTGATAAATGTGCAGTGAGCTGATGAAAGAAACTGTATGGAGGTGTACACTTAGAGCAGACAGGTTACACTCATTGGTGCATCAAGGCCACAAAGAGATAACATTTCAAGTGGCCTGCAGGAATTTTCAAAACTTCTTTTAATTCACAATAAATCATAATAAGACTATTTGGTCTAAAAAGATAAAGTACAGGGTGGTTATAATTAAACTGACAGTACTCAGAGCAATGTAGAGAAGGATCTACTCGATGGATCACAGCAGAAAGTGGTGGATACCTTAATAAGAACACTGGATACATAATTTGTGAATATAAAAAATGAGTTAGTGTTAGTGCAACCAGGTGGTGTGGGCATGCTAAAATAAAGAAAAGACCAAGTTGAACAAACAAAACTTTTATTTTACAATCAAGATTCTCAATATGGGAACCATTTGTATGCAAAATGTGCTGGAAACTAATACGGTATGGTCCATAGTTGCTCGAAACATGACTTGGGGAATGGCTGCAACATATTGTGTTATTCTTGCCTTCAGTTCAGCAAGCGATTCAACATTGCCTTGGTAAACTCAGCTTTTCAAATAACCCCATAACTAAAAATCACATAGGTTTAGGTCGGGGGAACATGGTGGTCAAGCATTGGAAAACATTCGAGAAATTATTCTGTCCTCACCAAATGTGGTACGCAACAATTGCATTGCTGTACATGCAATATGGGGTGGCACTCCATCCTGCATGAAGGTTATGGAGTCTAAGCAATTTCTTTCTTGTAAAACCGGAATAATCTTGCAGTAGCGAAGATCTGTGTAATGTAGTCCATTCACTGATCGACACACGGGGCCTTGAGGAGTGATCCAACAAAAAATGGTCCGATTATAAAGTTTGCGGTACACCCGTACCATACAGTTACATAGTTGAAGTGTAGGGGCACATCATGTGGATGTGTAGGTCCCCAAATTCGGCAGTTGTGCATATTCACTGCTCCATGCACCACATCAGTCCATAAAACTTTTGAAGGCCATGTGTCATCAAGTTGCATCCTCGCCAGAAATCGCAAAGCAAAGTCGGTACACTGTTCAAGGTCATGTGGTTGCAGCTGCTGCACCCTATGAATTTTATAAGGATACCATTTCAGGATGGACTGTATAATGCAGTTGCCAGGTATACCTGTCTTGCACTAACTACGGGTAGCTCCGATTGTGACTGGATTTCTGCAACAGTAAGTGCGATGTCTTCCACACTGCTTTCTGCAACAGACCACCGTCCTCTACCTGGAGCCACATCCAACTTGTCTGTTTCTTCGAATTTCTGTATCATATTTTTCAGTCTATTTAGCGACAAAGGCTGCCATTTTGGTAAAAGAGTTTCACTAGCAAAGCTCAGTCCTCCTTGCAGATACCCATGGTTCTTTCTAGCAATTACAGGGAAGATATCACATTTTACAGTGTACCTCATGCGCTCCGTGTGATTGGCTGCAATGTCATGAGAAATTAGCATGTTCTACAAGGTTCAAGGTGTTGTAAATATGGTGAAATTAGCCTCCAGAGAAGAGGCTCCCTACACCAGAAAACAAAGGCATGGTTTTTTAATTCACAAATTCTCTACCCCATATTCTTATTAAGGTATCTACCACATTTCGCTGTGATCTGTCAAGTAGATCCTTCTCTACGTCGCTCTGAGTACTGTCAGTTTAATTACAACCACCCTGTATATTTGATGGATTTCTAACCTCATCAAAAAATATATTGTCAGTGGAATATTTTTGTAGAAAATCGGCAACTTTTGCTTGTATTTACTTAGCTTACAGATTCATGGTTTCTTGTGCTATACCACTTTAATTAATTATGACAAATGTTTGTCTATTAATAGCAATATTACAGGCATTTTCATGAGCAAAAATGTTGGTTACAAATGTACAGCTGCCAAACATCCCATATATTTGAAATGCAAATTTATTAACCTTTGGGAATTAATAAGTAATAATTATAATGATGTTGTTATTCAAAAGACACTGATACAGATAAAAGAACAAGATCCATCCACACAGCCTATTGATAAAACTATTAGCGCATGAGAAAAAGTGTTGAGTCACCAGCTGCATATGCCTGCACTAGAGAATGCAGTTCCTGCAAGAGTTGAACCAATAAGAATGCATCTTGTAGGCAATTTTACAACTTTGTCACAACAAATAAAGAATTACAAAAATAGGTACTTTTTAAAATATACATTTATAAAATTTATTATATACAGGTAAATCCCATTAAAACACAATCTGATAGAACGCAATTTCACTTATAATGTGATGCAAGCATGGCTCCATTTTTTTTGTCATATGAAACATAATTTTTCACTCAAGAACTACATATTGGATTCTTTGTGTAGCTTTATGTACATATAGGCAATATTTTCACTCCATCCCGAATCCATGATACTTGTTATTGTTTGACATCCAAAAGAATATCAGCAGTTGATTCATTTACTTGTAACCTTTTGTTGGTAACATCCATTTGATTGAAACAATGCAATATATCATATTAATTAATTTAATTTTCCATGTAATAATATTGTTTACTTGATTTTTCAGATTTTTCATGAATCCTTCGATTGCAATTTATAGCACACAAAAAAGTGGCAAAGACAAGTTGATATAGTTGGCTGATGTATAAAGTTTGAATGACAAGAAAATGCTTGAATTTTTGCTAACGCGATCCTGCTTATATCATGATGCGAATCGCATCACCATGAGCACCATGTTATAATGGAATTTACTTGTATTTGTAAAAAAATTATTATTTTAACTGGTTTCTCACACATCTACATTAAAAAAAAAATACAACCACTGGTTTAGTAGTTAGGGTTCATTAGCCCTGTATAATAGTTAGTGAACTTAACTACTAAGTCAGTAAGTGTATCTTTTTAAAATGTGGGTTGTATCAAGAACACTGACATGATTAGATATAAATCAATTAAATTTTCATTCTTTGTGTTGAGATAATTTTTTTAAATAATAAAAAAAAATTGTGCATAGGTATAAAATAATGAGAAGAAAATTAAATATTAAATGTTTTAGAATGCAAAAACTGAAGCTCAGTAGGTGTATCTTTTTAAAATGTGGGTTATATCAAGAACACTGACATGATTAGACATAAATCTATTAAGTTTATTTCTGTTCTTTGTGTTGGGATAATTTTTTTGAACTAAAAAAAATTGTGCATAAGTATAAAATAATGAGAATAAAATTAAATATTAAATGTTTTAGAATGCAAAAACTGAAGCTGGCTTATTGTAGCAGTATATGAAGGATGGGAATGGATCTCAGAAATGCTGAATATTTGGCTTCCATGATATTGTAGCTAGTTGCACGATATTATTCAAATTTCCACCTTATTAAAACACCATTCAGTTCAGTAGTATCATACTAAAAAATGTTTTTTTTTTTCTCATTTGAACCAGAGTTTGTGCATGCTTGTGATAAAGGAATAGTTCACCTTCATTAATCTTTTTTTATTTCACTTATCCACTGAAAGTTATTCAGCTGCACAAATTGACAACAGGATTCTTTCTTATAGTGTAATAAGATTTCCATTGGTAAAAATGGGAAATTTTGGAAAATGTCTTTGTTTCAGTTATGAGTGGCATTCAAAAAATGTTCTTGACATGCATCTGCAGAACAAAAACCATTGAAAAACTTTTACTGTCTTCAAAATACTCCCCTCCAGTATCTCTTGCAAAGTTGCAGACATCTATGTGAATTCTGGAAAGCTTCGGGGTACTCCTGTTGGTAGTACCCCCAAAATGTACAACTCTGAATGAAAGCATTTTGCAAGGTCTTGCATTCTTGAAAAAAGCTTCCCAGAAAATTCCTTTTTAGTTTTTGGAAACAACTAAAAATCGTATGATGCAAAATTGGGTGAATATGCAGGATGAAGTAATTGTTAGATTTTTTCCTGCTCCAGATAGGCCCTAACTTGCCAGTTTTGTGAGCACTGCCATTGTGATGAAGAAGGAGAACCCTTGACATGCCTGTTGCTAGACACTGCTCCTTTATCTCCTTAACCATTTTGGGCAAAATAATGGTAGTGTAGTATTGGCCATTCATAGTAATTTTTCCAGGTAAGGTAGTCCACTGCTACCACTCCTTGGGAATTGAAAAAAATTGTGAACATCCTCTTCTTTCAGCGAAAGTCTTGTCGGAAGATTTGGGGACACAGTTAATCTTCCGCAGCCCAAATATAGGTGTTGATCTCTCTGGGAGTTGCATAATAATAAAACTATGTCTCATCGCCTGTTACATGCTTATTAACCATTTGGGGACACTAGATTGAAACATTGCTAGCATTTCTTTGCACGAATGAGGCAGAGGTGGCTCAGTCAAGTAGCACCAGGCTCATAATCTGCAGTTCCCAGGTTTGAGTCCCAGCAGGGCTACTGTTGATATCTATCTTCACAAAACTCTCCACCCTGCCCACGGTCAATAGGGGACACCAATGGGTTTGGAAAGGCCACTGTGTATGGGAGAACCATACTCTGTGCATATTAAAGAACATGCTGGATGGTCTTGACATGAAGCTCTTCCTTCAGTTGAAGTCTTGTCAGATGATTTGGGGACATGGTTCATCTTCTGCAACCCAGCATAGTTGTTGATCTTTCTTGGAGTTGTGTAGTAATAAAATCAGTCTCATCACCTGTAACAATGTCTGTTAACTGTTTGGGGTCACTAGTTTCAAAATTGCTAGCATCTTCTACAACGAGTCAACCTAGCCCATTTTTGCTTGTTCTGTCAGTTAGCGGGGTACCCATTTGGCACAGATCTTTTGGAATTTTAAATGTTGATGAATAATTGTTTCCACATTGCCAATCAATACACTGACATCTAAACTTATTACCTGAACAGTGATGTGTGGGTTTTCTTTAATGAGTTCACAAATAGCAGTGATTGTTCTCTCATTCATGGTCTCCTTATGTCTTTTTGCATGAGTGAGGATTTCAAAGCTCTACTGTCATCCTCTGAATTTACATATCCATCCTGTAACAGTGCTATATGAATAGGCAGGATCCCCACATACTTGTGATAAATCAGCATGAATTTTTTTCACTGCATCCTTGTCAAAGTGTAAAATCTTTCTCTGTCTTTATTTGGCTCTATAGCAACAATGCACATATTTCACAGACCAAACTTGACACGCTGCCAGTGAAGAGTGATACAGCTTTTGTTTTTAACATGTAATGAGAAGTTTAGACAAGCTTTGAAATGAGTCATAGCTTGTAACTTCAGAGGAATGAGTGCAAATCTATAGACATGTGTAAGAAATTTTTGAACCTCTCTGTATATATGATATTAGGAAATATTAGGGTAGAATTAAATGCTTTTTTTGGTCTATATTATGATTACTTCTGTTCATTAATTATGTCCCACTAAACACTAGTTAAATATTTTTGATTTTCCAGTAAGATAAAAAAAAACAATCCAGCAAGATTAAATAATTTTTTTTAAAACATATAAATGTAAAATACATTTTTTTATTCTATTAAAATACATACCCGAGAACTAATAAAAGAATCATCATTTGTAAACAATATTTCACCATAACTTACCTATGCCTTCAGCAGATAAAGTTTGAAAAATTCTTAATAGTATATCTATCATTTGCAAGTGTGATAAACCTTTACACTGTATCATAGTAACAATATCCCAGATATCAGGACCTTCATCTTCTTCCTATTAAAAATAAAATATTTTTCATAAATAATGAAATATTTTCAATGTTGCTTACTTTTAGCATTGACAAATTAATGATAAAAATTTACTGATTGGTAAGGAATGTTAAGCTTAAAGTTTTCATTTCAGTTGGGTTAGTGATGCCAATAGGAATAAGGTTTAGGAGTCTGAAACACTCTCCGTCAGTATCAGATATCAAGTATTCTGAATCCACTTTCACTTGGGCTAAGGCAACTAGCAAAATAAATAGTAAAAACAGTAATATTTGTTGCCCAACAGAGGATTGCTAAGCAGAAATTACAGAAGCTGTGTATCGAATGCAAAGTAAAAATCACATTAGTTTAAATTAGTGGTGCACAAACGTTTTTGGCATTGGGCTGAATAGAAAAATATTATTTTTGATGTGAGCCAATAACAATTAAAAGAACAGTTTGACTTTATTACATTTTACTTATCATATGTATAGGTACAAAATGATAAGAAAAAAATATTAATATAAAGTTTATTTTAATGTCAAAACTGAAGTTGGCTTCAAAACAGTATGTGAAGGATTGGGCTGGATTACCAGAAATGAGCTGGTGAACATTCAGCTTCAATGATGCTGTTCAAAACTTTGCCTTTCATCTTATTATAACATTGTTCAGTTTAGTAGTACCAGATTAAATTTTTTTTTTATATTTTCCAATTTTTATATAGGCCAGATAAAATTCTAAACAGGGTCAGAGTTTGTGCATGCTTGGTTTGAATGGTCAGCTGAGATTTTTAGCACAGAGTAAAAATAAAAGTGGGCAAAAGAACTAGATCTGCCCCCCCCCCCCCAAAAAAAAAGGCGCAAATGTTTTCTTTGCAGCCTTTCTGTGTAACCTGTCAGACTTAATGGTAAGTAAGCTGCTTATTTTATGTTTATTATATAAGGTTGTCTTAATAACAGGTTGATACAATCACTAGTAGCAATTATAGCAACAGCATGTTCAGCATCAACTCTACCAGATGTGCACAAACAACAAAACAAAGTAATTCGATACCATTCTTTTAACAGTTCATTACTCAACTACACATTGCATTCTCCAATGGTAAATTCTTTGTTATAAAATTTATGATATCACTATGATATCACAAGTGCTCTTGTGAACTGAAATTGAGGTAGGTAAGATGAGTCCACATGAGATTTCTAGAAGTGATTCTGGGCTATTTTGGCCTGTGTATCATTGCATTGTGATTTTGAGATATGTAACAGTCCTGAAGAGAGTCAACATTTTAGTGTAAACTGATAAGCAATGACACTGACAAGGTAAGTGTATATTCTGCAAAATGAGTTACTCAATGAGACCAATGCCGTTTAGTAGACCATGTCTGAAATGGAAAAGTTCTAATTTTAAAGGGTAGCGTCCCATAGGGAGTGGGGGTTATAGGACTTCTAAGTTTACATAGAAGTGTATGGGAAAATTTAAACAACACGTTTTTAATAAGTGAAATGAGATTTGTATCCTATATGTAGCATAACAATAATGTTTTCTGAAAATTTAAAACTATGTAAAACATGTTTTAAATAACGAAAGAAGCTAATTTTTACAATAAATATGCAATTTTCTAACCAAAGAATGATCCAGGAAATAGGGTTGTTGCAATGTGCACATCTAAAGAAGCTAGTTTGGTTACATTCTTCTTTGCTGCACTTGTCAATGATGTCACCAAGGAATAGTCAATGAGTGTTATGTAAGGTCCTGTTTTCTGGTCCAAATATCCAGACTTATAAAAGGCGTATTTGATGAGATTTTTCATCAAAATCTGCATTCTAGTACTACTTCTTTTATACCACTAGGTAAACTTTGAAGCCCTATAACTCCACCCCCTATGGAATACTGCCCTTTAAAATTACACTTTTTCATTTTCAGACGTGGCCTATTGAACAGGAGTGGTCTCATTGAGCAACTGATTTTGCAGAATGTACACTTCCCTTGCGAGTTTTTGTAATTACAAACAAGATATTATCTGTTCCATGACAACAAAACATTCATAAACTCCCATGCTTCCTTCAATGAGAAAGGGTATACCGATGGACTCAGAAAGGCTGCTGTCCTTCAGATGAGATGTAAGTCAGTGTATAGGAGAGCTATACTCTGTGCACACTGAAGAATATCATATGTTCTGGGTTGTTCCAAAAACAAATGGTGATAGTTTTATGGTGAGGTTAAATCTCATTAACTTTTTTATGTTTCTTTTACTATGCAATATTTTGACCTTGGTTCACTAAATGCTATATTATATTTTGGTAAATTCAATTTATTAAAAAAAAAACCTTTGAGAAACTGTCAAAGTTCCATTTTTATTATCTTTTTACTTTACATAAGAGCTAAGGTCTAGAATTTCTTATGGTGGATATAAAATCACAACATATTTCATTATTTCCCTGTGTTTCATATTTGCCATTATGAAATTTGAAAGGTTATCGTGTTAAAAATGCAACATAGAGTTTAGATATAGAACAGACTATAATGAAGGCTGCCAATAATAAATAATGAAGGCCCAAATAAATAAGCCTATTACTGTTAGTTATGTTTTATCAAGATTTTGTGGATTTGTGTCCCATATGCATCATAACAATAATGTCTTCTAAACATTTAAAACTGTGACAGTCAGAATTTCTAATAAACTGATCAATGATTTCATATTTTGACCAAGTGGCTCTCAATATGTTAAAATGTGGCAACATTACTACTGAAACCTTTAACTTAACTATTTAGTTCTTAAGTAAAAATATTCAGTTACAGAAAATTGATAAATTTAAAATATTCAGAGAAGCTATGAATCTAATGAATGAATATATATATATACATAATCATGTGGAATCTGTGAAGCAAGGATTGGCTCAGTTGGGAGTGTGCCAGGCTTGTAATCTGATGTTCTCTGATGATCGATTCTAACAGTGTTGAGATTTACCTCTGCTAATTCCCCATCCTACCATTAGCAATAAAATGTGACACCAATGGGTTTTTAAAAGTAACTGTCAGTTGAAAGGTACATTAAATCATGCTCCTGTGCAGGAGAGTCATAGCCTGTGCATTTTAAACCTTTATGACCTATTGGGAGGTGCAGGGGGTAGCTCAGTCAGTAGCACACCAGGCTCGTAATCTGCAGTTCCCAGGTTCAAGTCCCAGATGCATCAGCATTGAGATTTATCTCTGCAACATTCCTCACCCTGCACATGGTCAGTAGGGGACACCGATGAGTTTGGAAAAGCTGCTGTCCATTGGATGGGATGTAAAGTTGTGCCTGGTGTGCAGGAGAACCACACACTATGCATGTTAAAGAACATGCTGGATGGCTTTGACGGGAGGATACCATCTATCTCCTAACAGCTGTTCCAGTGGGTCCCCTCCCCTAACCTTCTTTGAGCCTTTGGAGTTCTTGTGACTTCATTTAGCCCATTGTGTGCAAAAAATGCCACTAAGACGTAAAACAACCCAACCCAAGCTATTGGGACTTCTAACATTAACAATAAACATTTTTATAAAAAATATAAAACCCTTTCTTCATTTATCTATTAAAACAGACATTTCTTTATAATAAAATAGTTTCTATTTTCTATTTTATTGATACATAAAAATTTTATAGAGAGGCTTCCATCTGTCTCCTAACATCTGTCCAATAAATCCTTTTCTTCTACTCAACTCTGAGCTGTTGAAATCCTTGTGACTTGGCCATTCAATCTATTATATGCACAAAAGTATTGCTCAGAACCTAGATATAACTCCACTTAACCCTTCCAGTGTCCAGTCTGAAAAACTGGTTTTCATTTAGAGGCCAAGGTATTTTCTCCCTATGCTAAGCCAAAAAAATTTCAATTTAGAACTTTTTTCGTCAAATAAGCAATGAAAGGAATTATGGCACATTATATGCCAAATTAATCAGCATTTAATTCTCGATTTTTCAAGAATGGTAATTTATATTAAAAATGGTAATTTTTATTTTGAAAAAAAAAAATCTATTTTTTTTTGTTTACTAAAAATGGATATACATGTCCTTGGCCTCTCATTTCAAAATCTGCAAATGTGTAGATATCCTGGACACTGGAAGGGTAAGGAAGAATGAGCTATCGCCACTATATCACTAATGCTTAGAGTAGTTTATGTATAGCCAGAAGATCCTGTATGAAAATCCTGATGACAATTGGATGTGTTTTTTTTACACTTGGTTAATGTCTGTATATCAACTGCCATTTGAATGGTTATTACAATTTGTGTTGTCATTCAAAAAATTAGTGAATATATTACATAGCAAATAAGTGTGCATAACAGGACTAGAGAAATTCATTTTGGATTAGATTGTTTTACCTCTGAGTGGAACTTTTTTGCACACAATAGGCTAAATGGCCAAGTCACAGAGACCCCAAGAACTCAGAGAAGAGTGAGGGAAGAGAATCTGAACAGCTGTTAGGAAACAGATGGCAGCCCCATGTCAAGGTCATCCAATGTGTTCTTTAGCATGCACAGGGTATGGCTCTCCCCCACACATGGGGTTTAACATCCCATCCGACAGATGGCAGCCTTTCCAAGCACATCAGCCAAAACTCATTTTGCAAAATATGATTACATAAGATAGTTGTTTGCTTAAGTATAATGTCAACACACTCATATTTTATTGATTTTTTTTAAGTATATAAAAAGTTAATAAAACTGCACTAAAATTATTAGTAGAAGCAAAAAGTCATGATGTTTACAATTTTACAAGCTACTTGATCTATATAAGAAATAAATTAATTCACAAACCTCTGAAACTATGTAAATTTCCACACCTCGGTTTCTCATGGCACGGGATATTTCTCCATGTTTGCAATCCATAGCAAGAATAAGCCTAAATATCAATAATTTAAATATTAATATACAAATCTAAATAGTTTTTAAACAATCAATATGCAAACAAAGACAAAACTAGATAATGACTGCTAATATACAACAATTAAAAAATTTTAGCCCCAATATCCAATCTTTATGAGCCAAACACCCCTTTTCTAATGCTCGCTTGTACCAAGTATTATTTTTTCATTCCTTTCTTCATGGAAATCAAATACTTTTTCCTGTATGAAATTTGTTACAAAAATATTTACCCTATATACAAATATTTTAATTATGAATTTCAAATGTTTTCTGCCAAGATAAAACATGATAACTAAGTTAATACGATTATTTAATTATTCTGTTTAATCCATTTACTCAAAACTTCTATAAAACACCATGCAAATTTGTGAAGTGCCCCATAGAGAGCTGTAGCACCCCTGTTTCGAGCCACTGGTTTAGTGCAGAGTTTTCAATTCTGAACCATCCTTTCAATTGTTGTAACAGAAGTTCAATAATACCAGAGTTAGATCTACAATAATGTAGTATCATTTCTTAATGGTAGAAACTTGCTTTATTTATGTGCTTAATAACAATGACTTTTAAACCACACAAAGTGTATGCTTATATGAAGGAGTTGAGCTTCAGTCCAGAAGCACTAGATGCATACAATGCAATAATGGGATTAGTCCATTATACGTATCACTTCACTCGCTGCAGTATATCCCTAGCTACCATTTACATCATCATCATCATCATCCTCAAGCAGCCATGGGCTACGGAGGTCCAACCAGACCATGCAATTTAGTTCTCCAAGCAAGTCTATCCTGAGCTACATCTACTGCATCTGGCCACTGCACACCAATTCTAACAAGGTCCTGTTTGACATTGTCTGCCCACCGCATCCTAGGTCTCCCCCTCCTTCTGAGGCCTCTAGGCACACTGTTCATAACCCTATTCGCCAATCTATAATTATCCATACAGGCAACATGGCCAAACCAGCGGAGTCTCTCTCTGCACAATATGCTGCTTAAAGGAGGTTGCAGACTCCTTTGCCTAACCTCATCATTAGTTACAAAGTTAAACCACTTAATACCCAAGATACTACGTAAGCATCTAGAATCAAAAGCATCTAGTTTCCTGCTTTCTTGTTTACAAAGTGTCCAAGTTTCACTACCATAACTAATCCTAGAAATAACCAAACTATTATACAGTCTAATTTTAGTCTTTAGGTGTATACGCCTATTTCTCCACACTCTCCATAGATTCTTAAAAGTCCCGGTAGCAATCCCTATTCGTCTGTTAATCTCATGCCGCACATCACCATTATCTGTTACATAGCTCCCAAGATAATTAAACTGTGACACCTGCTCAAGACTACAACCATTCAGATTAACGGAATCACAGCCTGCCTGACCAATTTTCATCACTTTAGTTTTCTCTCTGTTTATAACCAAACCTACTCTACTACCAGTCTCATCAACAGCTCGAATGAAAGAGTTCATCTCATCAACATCATTTGCCAAAAGGGCTAAATCATCAAAAAGGGCTAATCATCTAATCATCTAAATCCGAAATTTTCGTATCTCCAGGCCATTTAAGGCCAAAATCTTTCCCTTGAAGTGAATTTCGCATAACATAATCAACAACCAAACTAAAGAGAAAAGGAGACAAAATGTACCCTTGTCGAACACCAGAAGTAATGCTAAACCAATTGCTACAAGCCTTACCAACTCTCACACACGACTCAGTGTTATTATAGAGAGCTTTCATTATGTTAACTAACTTGTCAGGTATACCATATGATTTCACAATCAACCACAAATTATGATGATCAACAGAGTCGAAAGCTTTTTTGAAATGAACAAAGCTAAGAACCAAAGGTTTCTGAAACTCTAAACATTTCTCAAGAATCTGCCTAAGTGAAAATATCTGATTCACACATCCCCTACCACTTCTGAATCCACATTGCTCATCACACAATTGACTGTCAACCAGATTCTTAATTCTATTAAGCACAATCATGGAAAGAACTTTACCTGGAACAGAGAGTAGGCTGATACCCCTATAGTTATCACAAGAACTGCGATCACCTTTTTTGAAAATAGGGATAACAATAGCTCTGCTAAAATCCTTAGGAACCATGCCTTTATCATAAAAGATATTCAGAATTTCAGTCATCCAAGTGGTAACCGAAACATTTCCAGCTCTAACCATTTCTGCAGTAATTTCATCTACCCCTGGGGATTTATGAAGTTTAAGTTTAGAAACAGCCAAAATAACTTCAGATTGCATTATAGGGCCAACATTAAAGCCACCAATGCATCTATCATCATTGCAAAACAATGGGAATAGAACTAACCACATTGTTTAGAATATCACTGAAATGCTCAGCCCACCTAGCCATGACAGAATCCTCACCTTCTATAACCTTACCTTGTTTATCCTTCAATCCCTGTATACCTGTCCGTTTTCTACCACACATAACATTAACTATCTGGTACAGCTCTCTGCTGTTGTGCTGTCTAACTGCTTCCTCGGCTTTGTCAGCCAAACCATCAAGCCAAAGTTTCTTATCAGCAGCTAACTGATCTTTTACACGTTTATTAAGTTCTCTATAATGCTTTCTATTAGGACTAGTAGGGTATTGATTAAGGACATTCCTGCAGTTCTTTCTTTCCGAAATAAGCTCAAGTGCCTTATCACTCAGATAATTCTGTCTCTTCTGCTCCTTTTTTCCTAAAAGAGTACTGTTAGTGTCCAAAATAGCCTGTTTAAAATGATCCCATTCTTCCTCAACTTCAGTAGTAAGCATACCATGACTGTCATAATGACTAAGTAACCTATCATGGTAAGCTTTGGCTATAACTGGGTCTTTCAGAGCTTCAGTATTAAAAGCAAATTTTTTAACCCTAGCAAAACACTTTTTAAGTTTAAGTTGCAAGACACTTTTAACAAGGTAATGGTCAGATCCAATTTCAGCTACCCTATATGCCCTGGTATTTCTAACAGAACTAGCCCATTTGCTGTTAATTAATACATAATCAATCATATTCCTATGCAGCCCATCAGGTGAAACCCATGTGTACTTACGTATGTTGCGATGTTTGTAATATGTGTTAGTTATTCTGAAACCATTGAGTTTACTTACCTGCAGGAAACGTTGCCCATTGCCATTGCAGCTACCAATACCAAAAGGGCCAATCATCCCTCCCCAAAGGTCAGAGTCAGTACCAACTTTGGCATTGAAGTCACCAAGAACAAGGGTAATATCTCCTTTCTTGACAGAATTCAAAAGATCCTGAAGTTGTTCATAAAACCTATCCTTCTCATCCTCATCGGCATCCTCAGTGGGGGCATAACAGCAGATAACATTCAGGTCTTTAATGCTTGTCTGAAATTTTGCTGTAAGAAACCTTTCATTAATGCACTCATATCCTAGAAGAGCATCACTAGCGTGTCTGCTGAGAACCAGACCCACGCCTTGGTGATGCTTATTGTCATCCCTCCCTGAAAAGAGAAATTTTAGATTATTTTTAAGAATCTGACCTTTATCTGTCCATCTGGTCTCTTGCAAGCTGAGAATATCTAAATTATAATGGTGGAATTCTTGTGTGAGGACATCAAGAGAAAAAGCTCTGTTCAGAGTCCTCACATTCCAACTACCTATGGAGAGAAAATGGTTAGTGGGATGTTTAAAGAAACTATGTTTATTGAGAGAGGGAATGCCGACAATATCAAACAGCCCCCTAATCGCAGACATGGGGCAAAGACCCGTTCCCCCACCACTAAAGGCTGAAGCCATCTACACTGTAAGACTTCCTCCAATGCAGAATTTGACGATGCCAATAGAAGCAAAGAGTTCAGGTGCCTGCGATGACCTCTGCTCAGGATTATCCACCAGCTGATAAACATATCCTGTGAATCTATTCACTTGGGGCTGTCAACCCACAAACAAACAGAAAACAGAAAGCGGAAGAGTTTCCCTCCACAGAAGCCCACCAGTGCAGCAAAATCAGGATCCATAATCAAGCTCAGAGCCATATATCTGTCCAGTCCAGTGGGTTTATATGGTCAGCACCAGGACCCTGTGTGGTTGACCACTCCTCAGCAGGGTTGAAAAAAAAAGAAAAGTAGCCATAGTTGTCTAGATCAGTAGGCCACACTAATCTGGCAGCCCTCCCCTTCCGTTCACTTCCACAAGAGAGTATCTCTTTTGAAAGGTACTGACGATCTGCACCACGAGAAGGCGGGGTCGGACATTAGGTGCTAGGCCTGGCCGGTTCTATGCATCATCACAGGGGATTGGTGCATAGCTCTCCTTCCAGTGACTACCTAGCTACCATTTACAGACCAATTTAACCAATTTAAAGGTACCATTTACACCTTTAAAAAATAAATAAGTTCAAAAATTTGTCCAAAAATATAACTTACATTTAAACACTCTGTAGAATTTAGAAAAAGCTACTTAAATACCTAAATTCTGGATGGGGAACTATTGTGGGTATGCCATCACCTACAACACCTTGTTCACTTATAACAAGTACTCCATTTGGTTCCAATAAACTATTCAAACGATCCAGTACTGAAGGACTGAAAAAAAACCCATAAAAAAGTAAGAATTTAAAATTTTAATACATACATTGTCACTCAGAAAAATTCAAGAAATAATTCTAACTCAAAAATAATTTTTACAATACAGAAGATTATTTCATTTAACAAAATGATGCAAATAAAAGTTGCTAATAAGGTTTTACATTAGAATTTTATTGGAGTAAATTATATGCGACCAGTTCTTAATTTTTGACTCAGTGGAAATGGTAAAGAATGTAAAAAAAATTAACTACATGAAAAATTTTTAAGAATTGTTTTAAAATTTATTCTAATCTGATTCTGATAAAAACTCAGTATTTATGGGGAAGAGACTTATAGCTCTACACGAATTCCACATAATAAATATAATCTGTTTGGTAACAATAAAACAAACACGCTTACTGAATGGGAGAACTTAGGCCCTCCAGTTTCATAAGATTAATTGGTTGTTTGGACTTTCATAGGACAAGAGCAACTGAGTCAATATTGTACCAAACACAATAAAAAGTGAAAAAGGCAGGCAAGCATGGAGAGTTAAATGAGACAATTAGAGTATCATTGGGCACTAATTTACTATCACAACATATCAAAATCTGTTTGATTGCAAATACTCTCTGTGGGACTGTTGGTTGGCTAGTTGTTTGGGGTTTTATGGCGCAAAAGGCAACCGAGGCCATGCTGCACCAAACATGGTAAACAGCAAAACAGATAAAAATTAGACCAAAAGTTAAAAAAATAGGGTAAAAGTAAAACAACAAAGAACAAATGTATAGATATAAGTATATAGAAGAGTAAAACTGACCTAGGTCTGACAAAGTATAAATAACAAAATGAGAAAATAAAATCTGTTCAAATAACTAGTAAAACATAAAAAATTAATTACAGGAGCTAAAACAGTCCATCAGATAAAAGATGTTCGAGTGTAAGGGGCATGGACATAAAATTGTGAAAGTTGGTTGGTTGGTTTACCTCTGAGCGGCACTTTTTTGCACACAATGGGCTAAATGGCCAGGTCACATGGACCCCAAAGGCTCAGAGAAGGTTGGGGGAGGGGACCCACTGGAATAGCTGTTGGGAGACAGATGGTAGCCTCCCGTCAAGGCCATCCAGCGTGTTCTTTAACGTGCACAGGGTATGGCTCTCCCGCACACGGGCCACGGCTTAACGTCCCATCCAACGGACGGCGGCCTTTCCAAGCCCATCGGTGTCCCCTACTGACCGTGGGCAGGGCGGGGAATTTTGCGGAGATAAATCTCAACGCTGACCCAGCTGGGAACTACAGATTATGAGCCTGGCGTGCTACCGACTGAGCCACCCCTGCCCCCTTTGTGAAAGTTAAAATATATGCAACTGTTAAGGTTAAAAGCTGGAAATGAATTAAAATATGTTTAATGGATAAAATGGTGTCACAAAACTTGCACTTAGGTTTGCCATCTGCCTCTAGAGGAACTGAATCAGTAATAAATGAATGCCTAAGCAAAGCTGAGCAAGTACAACCTCTGTGTGATTCCTGTGATAAATGGACTGCTATAATTTGAGAATGGGCTTGATCTCCAAAAGTTTGTTTCCAATCTGTTCTGACCAAGATCTCTGCCACTTTGCCTGGAGCTTGGTGGAAAAAACTAGCATGCAGTGCACATCATGTTACCCATGACTATATCAGGAGTGTGATGATCCACCCATTCACTTTTACTTTTCCTTAACCAGTTTTTACTTTATTTATGTTATATTTATCATTTGGGGATTATCTTCAGTTGGATTTATCACATTTCTCTCACCCAAGCCACTAAAGGAACTGTGCATGTGCAACTACCTTATTTTTGGACTATTACAGGAGGTCATGAATTCAGATCCCACCTGGCATGAGACAATTTTTCCCTTATATCCAGTGATAGCAGAACACAACAGTAAAGATAGTGGCTTCAAATAAAACTGAGCTGATACTTCATGAAATGAAAAAAAATAAAAGAAGGAAACTTGCAAACCTGAACCAGGATATGGGCAATAAACTGCTTAGCTGGGAAGCAGATCCAATCCACCAGCTGATTGATCTTGGAGGACATCCCCAAGAACTCTCGCTTACCTAAAGCAAAGGCCAAAACAGTGTGTAGCAGCAAACTTCGAAAGACCTGCCCAGCCCTGTGATGAAGAGGCTCTCCATTGGCAAGACAGGCCAAAGGGGACCCCATCAGTCATAAGCTCAGGAGAGCACACGAGAACCCACCTGAGCAACTACCAGGATCATCCACACAGGTTGCCATGCATAGCAAACACGCAGTACAGCTTTCAGAACTCTGTAAAGGTACCCAAACCATTAGAACTTTTATGGAGTGGTCCCCTCACCACAAACAGGAGTTTGCACTGAGGTCATGTTTTAGGAAGTTTTGAATCTAGATGGCTCATAATTATCTACAAACAAACATTACATGCTTCAAAAACTACACTATCATAAAATATTAAAAAACATTAATTGTTATTTTTTTGAATCATTAGAGATTAAACTTTTGTAATATGGAATCTGAGAAAGGAATCACAATAAATTCATATCTAATGGCTATCATAAGAATAAGATTTTACCTGCAAAAGTTGACATCATCAATCAGCAGCCAGTGTCCTTTCTTTACAGCCTGAACCAATATACTATCAACCCATTCAAATCTACCACCAGTGCTTACCATCTGTGTAGTTTGTAGGTCATCAGTAAGTCTCTGAAGGTTTTGTTTTGCTTCAGCCAGAACTATAAGACAGAGTATCATTATTATCTTTTTACATTTGGGAAATTAACAACTTTTTAAAACATTGCAAAAATTAAATTATGAAAAATATAGCTTTAATTTCTAAGTACATGATTTTAGGACACACTCTTTGACAGTATTATTCAGTAATATGTTAATTTAAAAGTAACTTGGTTAAAAACAAGTACTGTTGAAAGCAATTTAATATCTAAAGAAATACAGAGTATATTATACAGTTTGAAAGTGAAATTTACTTTTGACTTGCTAAACTATCCATTCTTTGACAGGGTTGAGACTGCTTGTCCTGACACTACCTAATGTTAATAGAATTTGTGCTCATTTCAAAAAGTCAAGTTTATGTATTTTGTTAAAATTTGCAATTTCAATGTGCTTACCACATATTCCACTATGTTTCATGTAAATTATTATGTGGGACATTACATATACTTCCAACTCAGTTGGAAGTATATGTGATGTCCCTGACCACTATTTTTTTTTCACTGTTGGTATTATTGCCAGTCATTGCTGATTAATTGGGTGGGACATTCGGCATTAATGTTTACTGAATTCAGGATCATAGATTACTCAATCTGGGTCAGTGTCAGAGGGGACCGAACCAATTAATAACTGAACCACAATGTGCCAGCCTTCCACATACAATGAGCTATAATAAATACAAATGGTCAGCTATAATGAATAAATTAGAATACAAATGTCAACTTTTGCAGGTAAAAACAGTCCCTTTTGATCAATGAATAATTTTGCAGAGTTATTGAAAACCTTAATAAATTAAATTCCTTAATATTATTGTTATCATCTTATTAGTGGGATACTTCTCAATCAGAGACTTTTACTGTTCCACTTGAAATTCACCATATGACTCCACATTTTGATGTCTGGTATGAGTCTGCCCGTGACATTAAGAAACTCTTTTCCTCTGCTACTAATTGCCCTGGAGATATCCATTGGCAAAGTGACTGTGCCACCCATGTAGTGCCATAAAACTTCATCTAGCTGCAAAAACTTCTATAGCAAAAAAGAGGTAGTGGTGGTTACTCATCACTGCAACCACAAGCTCCAGCAACTTTCCTGCCTATAGTCACAGGAAATTAATCTCCTAAGTTTCACACATTTCTGATATGTACTTCATACCAGGTAAAGTGCCATAAAACTCGACATTTCCAGTAAAAGAAGTAAGAAAATATCATACAAGGGATGACATTACGAACAAGTTAAAAACAAAATGAACAAATTAAATATCCAAATATCATGGATATGCATTAGAAATAATCAGAAATCTTGACAATAAAAGCAACATCATCAATATACACATTTCACATTATTAAAATATTTAACTTATTACTAAAATCATTGATCAATTCTGCAAGGGATATGACAGCACATAAGGCTCAATACATGGGAACCTGATGTTCTCAGAAAATAATAAGCCCAGGTGGAAGGAAGACAGAGCACAAAGTCAATGAAAATCACACAAACAGGCAGATGACTACTGCCTCCTCCTAACAGCTGTCAAGTGGATTCTCTCTCCTCTACACCAGCTATGATCTGATAGAGAGTTCTTATGAACTGGCCATTTAGCATACTGTAAGGAAATAAAGAAAAAACAAAACAAAAAACAATGGTCTTAGGTAAAACAAACTAGCCCATTGAGTTACATACTACTCTCTCATTGTTCCATGGGAAATATGACTCAGTTACAAGTTTTGAACTTGTTTAAATATATTGAAACCACATGTGAGTGTGCAACAACTGTTCATCAAAATGTGTACATATTGTATCACGTGGTGCTGTACATGTTGTGAAGAATATGTCATGCATATAATAGAACAGCCAGTTGAATCTGAATTGTGACTGGATTCAATGTTGTTGAATTTTGATGTCTGTCTGGAAAGTAGGTTAATGTTGTCTTGTGTAGGAGATTAGGAAAAACAGGCAGTTATTTGCTGAGTGAGAATAAGTAATAAGCAAAAGAAAAGAGAGTGCAATCCAGTTGTAGGTATGTGTCTTGACTAAGTATACCTAGTTTGTATGCTAAAGTGTAGTACATTATTAATTAATAATGAGGGCGATTAAATTTTATTATTGAGCATTTCTTAGAGTGCTGAACTGCAAATAAGATGTTTTGATTTGCAATTAGTTCGTTTGAGTGTGCTTAACTGTTATGCATAGATTTTTCGAATCTACACTGATATCAAAAACACTCCAATGCTCTTGGTCCAGCAATATGAGGCTGGGGGTCTGAGACTTGTGATCCATTTCTGGCAAATTCTGGGTGGCCAGTGCTTTTGGTCGCTGTCCTACATTCATGCTAGCTGAAAACATGGCTTGAGTGAGTGCCACCTGTCACTGCTACAGAAGAAACTTCAGACAGAGACACACAGAGACTGGGGAAGAGAATGGCATCTTCACCTGTCCAGGAGTGCAGAAGTACTCCTACCACTGATGGATTCATGGAGAGGCAATTGGGACATCACGGCATTCCTGAGAGACACATTGTATGAGGTAGAAGATGAAACAAATTCTGAAGCTCCATTGATATATTAGCTCCTTCTGACCAATGGGATGATGACATGATACCTTTTGTGTCGAAGAAACCTGGGCTGTGGGAGCGAGAGGGTGAATGCACAGGTGAGGCTGATTGAGTCTGCCAGAGAGAGGAAAGTCTGTTGGTGTCCATTAGACAGGAGAGTGTGTCTAAGAAGGAGAGGAAGGTGAGAGTCTGGATAGAGTCAAGGATGCCACAGTCGTGGCAGTTGAAATTATGAGCCTTCAATGCTTTGCTTCCAACTACACTAATTGTCTGATGTAAGTGAGTTGTGATCATTATTTGTTTAAGAGAAGATGTTTGTTAGCCAGGAATATAAATGGTAATTTTTCTTGTTGCTAAAAAATAGAAAGTATCTTTTGCTTGCTAGGTAGAATTTTCAGAAATATACGTATCTTTTCAATCTGAATTGTGGGTCATGTTGGCATACATACCAGTCAAAAATATTTATATAAATGTCATGGTCAGGAGTGAAGTATGTTACAGCTGTTTGCATTAGTTAAAAAAAACGCAATGCATAAAAGTTTAACAGTGCTGAGTGAGGTAGTCTTTTCACCCTAGTATTGTGGGTAGAATTTATATAGATTATATAAATAAAACCTCCGTGGAACATAACAGAGGTCTCAAATACTAGTTTATTTTTCATTTGTTGACAAAGGTTAATCAGTTAGGGTTGGGTTGTTTTACATCTGAACGGCACTTTTTTGCACACAATGGGCAAAATGGCCAGGTCAATGGACCCCGAAGGCTCAGAGAAGGTTGGGGGAGGGAACCCACTGGAACAGCTGTTGGGAGGCAGATGGTAGCCTCCCACCAAGGCCATCCAAGCGTGTTCTTTAATGCACAGGGTATGGCTGTCCTGCACATAGAGCCACGGCTTAACGTCCCATCTGACAGACAGCGGCATTTCCAAGCCCAGGAAATTTTGAGGGCAGGGAGTTTTGCGGAGATAAATCTCAATGCTGACCCAGCTGGGACTCGAACCTGGGAACTGCAGATTACGAGCCTGGAGCGCTATCGACTGAACCACCCCCGCCCCAGGTTAATCAGTTAGTGATTTCACATGAATGTAGTTTGATCATTTATTTACTAAATAAATTGTCATACTTCTTGTAAACAACATCTTGTTTTATCTATTTAATAAGTTTATTTAACATTAGTTTGATTATTTCGAACCCACAACACAGTACTATCAAAAAATTATTATTGCAATTCTGCAACAAATGGTTCAATTTGCTATTTTTCTGCAAAAATGCCAAACACGTTTTCTACGCTTTGCATTACACTACGCAATTTGTGGCTGCACATTTTTAAACACTCATTTGGTAATGGTACAACCTCACAAAAAATACTTAGTGCAAAATTGCAAATGAAATCTACACATCCTAACCTAAGAAAAGAACTGCAATGCAAAAAAAAAAGATTAACTGCAAACCTATTTTAAGTTCATGTAAAGAAAGCTAAAATATGAAACAAACAAATTCTAATGTAACATATGTATGTTGCCATCTTGTGGACAACTGGTTTACTGAGAAGTGAACAGGCATACCATGCAGCAAAATAGCAATCCATGCAGGCACAGTTGTCTTTTATAATTACACTCATAAATACACGACTCATCACGTTTCATTATGAAATATTGATTACAAACATTTGTAATCAGTAAGAATCTCTAGTAATCAGCTAAAATAGGCTCATAAATTTTTCATGTGAAAGGAAAAAAGTAGTATTAGACACATGAATCAGGAGAATATGGTGTACTTGTAAACATCTTGTAAATGATGCACAGAAGGAAGCATATCAGTGTTACATCATGCTGTCTAGTGCTAATACAAAGGGGCATTAATTTTATCAGATCCTACCAAGCAATAAAGGCAATACACTAACAAAAAACTGCTGAGTGTATGCATAGCAGGCATAAGCTGAAAAAAGGAGACAAGAATTTTTAGTACCCTGAAGAGCAACTGCCAGATATCACAACCTGAAAGCATACATACTACTCCTCTTTCACTAAATTTTTACTCAAGACTCCAATACTGAATTTTATTCCTTTTTATTTTGGTATAATGTTCCAAATTGCAGTTCTCTATAGATAACAGTTATAAGATTGGGCATTTTCCTCTTTCTATAATTTCATCTCTCTAATATGCTGGGTTTATAAAGCAGAACTCATTCTGGTTGTTGGGTTAATTTTGAAATGCTTCCAGTAGAAAAAAAAAGGAACAACTTTAAAATCTTATATTGAAATAGCAAATAGGCAGAAGTAGGTTATTCATATACCAAAATAAAGAGAAACTGTGAATTTTTTGAAAATAAAATATTAAAAAAAGTCATTATCTTTAATATTTCTTATTTAAAACAATATAATAAAAAATATGACTCCTGGCATGCTTCTGGGAGATGTGGGTTCGAACTGCACTCAAGGAAACCAATTTTTTTCAGCTAATTATTTCTTCTTTCTTGGGGCATTTTCCTGATACTTTATTACCGAGTAATTTCACTGCATTTAAACTTCATTCTGAAATAACTACTGGGTAGAATATGGCATATCTTAAAAGAAAGAGCTCTTAATTATAATAATATAAACAGACTAACCAAAAACTCATTATATGGTGTGCTTTCAATGTTGGTATTGATATTTACTTTTAAACCATATACAAGTTATTTTCGAGGAAATTTCAAAAGATGAAGAAAAAGTTTAAGGGTAGGAGTTCGAAGAACACTCTCTATGCAAGTTTAGTTAAGGAACATTAAAAGAAGGAAGAAAACATAATGGCTGCTACAGCAGCATAATGGTTCCTTTTCTTTTCAATTTTTGGCAACTATGTTGAATGTATAAAACGTCAGTTTTTATATTAATTACAAATTTAGTTCATGAGTCTTCAGGATTAATTTACAAAACCCAATAAAAATGCCCAATTTCTATGAAAAAAAAAAATAAATTCTTACAGCATATTATTTTGGGAACTATAGTTCCCAACGGATACTGCATTCGGCTCTAGGAACTATACAATGTCTTCCTGCAGTTTAGGATTAAATCAGGGTTGGACTTATGCATAAGCTAACTAAGCAACAGCTTAGGGCCTCATGATATGAGGGGTCTCAAATAAATGTATTTCAAGTTTTACTGCATTACGAAATTTTTTTTAATATATAATTTATTGTGCAAACACTGTTCATCTTTGCTTACCAATGCTAGAATAATGCTTTCACCACATAATCTTTGTGTTTATTTTTCAAAGTTTCCCTCAATCACAATAACTATATACAATAGGCCCTCAACATTCACGGGAGTTAGGGCCGCAGGACTGCCACGAATGTGGAAAAACAGCGAATATCTCTTCCCTCCCCCCCAAACCTTAACTCCTAATACTCTTAACCATATTTAAAAAAATAAAAAAATAAATACCCCCTCAAGCAGCTGCTTGCCACAGAGGTCTGACAGGAGCCTGTCAGTTTATATGCCATAATAGAAGGTCTGAGAGGATAGCAGGACCTCAGCAGAAAAACTACACATACATCCATGCCTTACTCTGGGGCTCGAGCCCAGGTCCCTTAGATCAGTAGCCAAGTGTGCTAAAAACTCAGCCACGGAATTGCCATATTTAACACACAAAAAAAGTAAAGCAATACACTGTACTGCAACAGTATATTTTATAAATTTAAAAATACTGTATGAACAATGTAAGCTAACACACTGTACAACATTGTAACACATGTACAGTAGTTAGATTGCAGTAAAATTATTAAAGTTTATAAAACACAGTTATATACAGTACAGTATAATACAGAGTTGTGTTTTATAAACTTTAATAATTTTATGCTCTTAAACTTTTCTTCATCTTTCACACGATGACTAGGCTAGTGACTACTATGTACAGATGATGATGAAATACAAACACTTCTGACACACAGTTCTTGCTGTAGTTATGAGACTTACAGTACACATAGGCACACACATTCAAACAATGTTTATTTTAACTGTGCTGATTTATTGTCATTTATTCAAGCAGTGGAAGTGGATCGTCAGGGTCTTCATCCTCATCATCTTCTACATGTTCCGTATGTGTAGGAGGAGGAGAAGGGAGTGCCTCAGGGGTAATAGGGGCGGCAGAAGTGGAAGGGGCAGAAGGGGAGGCAGGGATACTCAGTGTTATCTTCTTGAAATACATTGTGATTTCAGTTTGGTTTTTTTGCCTCTTCATTTCTTTAAAAATGTTGGTGTACATAGACAATGCCTCTCCTACCAATTCCTTCAACTTCAAGGAACGTATCATAGATGGGTCGATGCCATAAAAATAGTCATCGCAGTTCTTTTAGTGTATTGAAACTTTTTCAAAATTTAACTTTTTATAATAAAGTTGTGTATATATTTATGGTAGTAAATGATAAAATAGATTACTAATGCATATGTTTTATACATTTATGACTTACTGAACTTTTTTTTAGTTTTCTTTACATTTTCTAGTCTACGCATGTCGTTTGCGATTTTCCGCAGTAGGCTGCAAAGCTCCAAAAAAATTCCCATTTAATTATTGATGGCAAACTCACGAATAATCAAATCCGTGAAAGTTAAACCTGCAAAAGTCGAGGGCCGACTGTATATACAGGGTGTCTCAAAAATATAGGTACAAACTTTTAGGGGAGGTAGATAACATCTAAAGGAATGAGAATTGCATAGGAACCCATAACTGGAAATGTCACTGTAAGTCAATAGGTGGTGCTGTTCATCAGTGCGCTAGAGGGGAAATTTCAGACCTGATTTAACGAGCGTTGATTTCTTTCTGTGGGGTCTGTGGGGTATGAATCGCCTGTGGAGTCTGACATGGATCTCGTGGAAAGGCTTGTCTGTGCTGCTGCTGCTACTATCAAAGAAACTCCAGGTGTGTTCGACCATGTCCGGCAATCAATGCTTCGTCGGTGTCATGCATGCATCTTGTCTCATGGTGGAAACTTTGAGCATCTGCTGTAACATTATGAAATGTATCATCTAATATGCCATTTGTAATAATTATGTCCAATAAATGTTTTCCCATTAATCACTGTCTTGTGTCCTTTCAGATCTTGTACCTCTGCTACCACTTTCCCATGATGTTTCCAGTTATGGGTTCCTATGCAATTCTCATTCCTTTAGATGTTATCTAACTCCCCTAAATGTTTGTACTTATATTTTTGAGACACCCTGTATATACTACGTAAAAAAGGTTCTGGACACCTGATTGGCAAAGGGAAAACGTAATTTATGGTCATGTGATCAGTACTAGTGGGGTATGAGAAGAGTGTTGGCACAGAGAACAGGCTTCAGTGGAGATGTTGATACGAAACATGAGTGAACATGCTGAGTTAACGGACTTCCAGAGAGTGGTCATTATAGGATGCCATTTGAGTAACTTATCTGTGCATGTGACAGATTTGGCAAATTAGAGCATCTTAGGGCAACTGTGCAGGATGTGATACTAAATGGAAATGTGAAGATGTCACGACAGTCAAGAAATGGTCGGGCGGACCACAAAAACTGACAGAAAGGGATCAAAGAGCTCTGAAACATGTGGTACATTTTTCTTGTCATTGATCTGCTGCTACCATTACCAAAACGTTTCAAGAGTCCATAGGTGTTAGTGTTTGCAGTAGAACGGTTCGTATGGAGCTGCATACATTGAATTTCCATGGTCGAGCAGCTGCATACAGACCACTGATAACTCCTAAACATGCACAACAATGTCTACCTTGGTGCGAAGCTTGTCAAAATTGGTCACTGGACCAATGGAAACAATTTTATGGAGCGATGATCATGTTTCACACTGTTCCAATCCGATGGTTGCTGCTGGGTATGGCGAATGCCTGATGAATGTTACCTGCAGCAGTGTATTGTCCAGTCTATGAAGTTCGGTGGTGGTAGTGTGAGAGTTTTGAGCTGTGTATCATGGCATGGACTTCGACCATTGGTCCCTATAGCTGGTAGCATGAATGCCAAGATGTACATGGACATTCTAGACAATTCTGCTTTACCTACACTGTTCCAGTATTATGGAGAGGGGCCATACGTCTATCAACATGATAATGCACCATGTGACACTGCAAGTTCCTTTCAGCAGTGGTTTCATGACCTCAGGTATGGAGAACATGCCCTAGTCTGCTCAGAGCCCTGACCTGAATCCAAGAGTGGCCTTTTGAGATGAACTCGAACATTGGTTGCGAGCCTTACCAACACATCCCACTTCCCTGCCATGTTAAAGGATGAATGGCACAAAATACCAGCTGCACGTGATCAAAAACAGATTGAAGGTATGCCCAAAAGAGTGCAGAGTGTAATTGCGGTCAAAGGTGGGCCGACACCCTACTGAAATTTCGATAAATGTGACATTTTGTTAAACACTCTGGTGTCCGGTGACTTCTTTCAACATAGTGTATTTCAACTTTCAAATTTTTGGAGCTTCTTAAATTTGAATAGTTTAAAGCCTCTTAAATATATTTTAACTTAGGGTATCAGAAGGTTAAAGTCCAACACTGGGTTAAATGTATAGTAATCAATAAAAACATAGGGTGCAAACCTCAAAATCATAAAAAAATATACACTGTAACTCAAACATACAGAGGAAATTATTACTTTTTTTTAGTATGATAATTTGTTGGGTTGTTTTACCTATGAATGGCACTTTTTTGCACACCATGAGCTAAATGGGCAGGTTACAAGGACCCTGAAGGCTCAGAGAAGGTTGGGGGAGGGGAACCACTGGAATAGCTGTTGGGAGATAAATGGTAGCCTCCAGGTCAAGGCCATGCAATGTGTTCTTTATCATGCACAGGGTATGGCTCTCCTGCACATGGGGCCATGGCTTAACATCCCATCCGACAGATGGTGGCCTTTCTAAGCGCATCGGTGATGATAATTTGTAAAGATTGTGCAAAGATCAGTGACTTCATTCTCCTGGCTAACTTTGTTACAGAAGACTATGTCCAGAAATTCAAAAGCTTTTAGGAAATCTTTACCATTTAAGCTTCAGCTCCTAACTTTCAGCAATTCATTACCACATGCTCTCTTTAAATGAACACTGAAGAAAAGAGACTACAAAAAGAGTATTTAGTTTCTGTTATTATTACTTATAAAACTAAATTATTATTAATTATATGAACTAAATTATTACTTATAAAACTAACAATTTCAAATTTAAAAACGTACTCTCTGTACTGCTCCTATTGAGTGCCAAATCTTCTAAAATGGCAATAATCTCTTTCAATCCATTAAGCCTTTGTTGACAGACTTCAACTTCTTCCATGATTCCAGTAGATGTCTTATTATGACTTTGCTTTTTAAATTCAGCCTTCTTTGAAAGTAGTTGATGGAGCTTAAGAAGTTCATCCTCATCACCTGTCATTAGAGCTGTCCATAAAGCTTGCTGTATTACACATTCCAAGTCTTGACCAATGTAGTCTATGTGGCGATTTAGGTCAGTCTATAAAACAGAAAAAATTATGCAAATAAGAGTGGTAGTAAACCTAATGCTTTGGCATTTAAGCATACAAATATTAGGGACAATACAGCCCTAGTTGGCCTTGTGTCATAAAACTCCCATACAACCATCCAGCATAAAAATATTATAATTTAAGACGATTTAATATTTTTTAAATCAAAGTTCTATTTCAAGTACACAAAAAATATTCTGTGTTTTATCAACTTAGCAAACTGCTTAGCTATACAGGTTGAGGGGTGATAGAATACACCTAAACAAGCATTTTTCGTCATACAATGCATGATCGGAAATCAAGCGGTGAAGGACTAGAGGGTGCTTTCCAGTGAACACTTATAAACGTTGGTTTTCACACTCGTTGTCATTTCTACTGTGGATTGCAGAATGGATGGATTGTTTCACCAATCAGGAGAAGGTGAACATGCATTTCACGTATAGAGCTGCGGATGGGAATGCGAGGGAAGTCCAAAGACTGTACCGGGAGTGCTTTCCGACCAGATGCATGCCTGATCATAAAACCTTTCAGTGATTACACCGGTATCTGTGTGAAATGGGCTCCTTTGTTAGTAGCTTGCATGATACAGGGCATGCAAGGAGTGTGAGGACGCCATGTGTTACAGAGGAAATTCTACGTAGGGTTGGAGATAATCCTGAATGTAGCACACGAGCAATTTCCCATGCCATAAGTGTGCCCCAATCGACAGTGTGGTAAGTTTACGAGATGAAAGATTACACCCTTACCATGCACAGAGGGTGCACGCCTTGACACCTGCAGATTATCGGCCTCGTGTGGATTTTGCACAGTGATTCCTGCAGCAGATTGCAGCGCAACCAGACTTTGATGCACATCTTATTTACTGACGGATGCACCTTTACATGTGAGGGCATTTTTAATACCCACAATTCACATGTGTGGGCCACCAGTAATCCGAATGCCATACATCCACATTTGTACCAGTGGCATTTATCCATAAATGTTTGGGCTGGAATCCTCCATGACCATTTGATTGGCCCATACCTTCTGCCAGTCCGACTGAAAAGGAGAATGTACCTCGTATTTTTACAAGAAGTCTTGCCAGAATTACTGAACCCTGTTCCAGCAAACATTCAAGCATGTATGTGGTTCCAACATGACGGAGCGCCACCCCATTTCGGTGTGGATGTGCGGAACGCCTTGGATGCAACATTTCCAGGACGATGGATTGGTTGGGGTGGTCCCATCGCTTGGCCACCACAATCGCCCGATCTCTCATGTCTGGACTTTTTCCTATGGTGCCATATGAAAAGCCTCATCTACGATAGCCCCATTGATTCCAATGAGGACCTTGTTGCCAGGATTCCTATTGCCACTGCCGCTGTATGAGAAATGCCTTGTGTTTTCGCTCATGTACACTGATCACCACTTCGAAGGTGTGAAGCCTGCATTAATGTTGGCGATTGCTCTTTTGAGCAGTTTCTGTAATTTGTTCAATAAAATTCTGTACTTTCTGTTCTGTAATTTCTGCAATTGTTTCAAACCTCTTCTGTCATTCTTGTGTTTCTTCATTTCCTGACACAGTAACTGCTAACCCCTAATGCTTCACCGCTTGAGTTCTGACCATGCATTGTATGATGAAAAGTGCTTGTTTAGGTGTGTTCTATCACCCCTAAAAGTTTGACCCAAGAACTTTTTATTCCATCTGCTGTGTGGACCAACATTTAAACATAATTAGTTTCTATCAGTATTCTTTATTGGTTGTTTAATCTTGCCTAGGTTTCAACCTTACAAAGTAATTTCTGACATCTATTATTTTGTGTTGGTGTACAAAACGACATATGCTATCTAACATTTTTTGCTTGCTGGAAACATTTTCATTATTTTCTGCAAATAGTTTGGTTCAATATAGTGAAATGACACTTATTTGTAGTTGATTAACATAATAAATAAGCCTTATTACATCATTAATGTGTTATGTTAAGGTTATATTTTCCCAAATGACCGAAATCTCAACTAGTGGTCAAAGACCTGTGGTAAAGGGGTTAAG